>BSBN01001455.1:1200000-1711459 GCA_027924645.1 Cunninghamia lanceolata
ATCTTGTGTAGAGCTTTTGTCTCTACCCTAGAAATTGTGCATATGAAAATTATTTAGAATATCATTGAGGACAAACTTGCAATAGAGTTTCCTTAAGAAATATTGGGGCACCTCATTATTGTTGCATGGGGGATGATAAAATTCCATCTACCACCTATCCTAAAAATTATCCCTTATTTCTTGGTGTTGGCACCAATTTAAGGGAATATTTTGCAACTTCCATGCATAGGCTGATTGGATCTCAAATCAACAAATAATACATATAAATTGGATTTCAATATTTTCTTATCTTTGACATTTTTATATGATAATTTTATAGAATAATATTGTCATGCATTCTCTCTATGATTTGATAATATTTATTTGGCCACTAGAAAAATCTACGTGAGAAATTATAGATACCAAGGATATTGCAAGGGCTCTCTAATGTGTGCTTGTTGCATTTGGTCTTTTTAATGTTTCAACCAATGTTTGAAGTTCCCTTTGTTTTCTTTAATTTTCTCTAATATATTAGCTTTTGTCTCATGAAGATGCCACAAAATAGATGGATTTTGGGGAGGGTTAGTTTGCTCTTGTTCTTTAGTAGGATCTTCCTCATCCACTTGGTTTGATGAATCTAGGAACTTTGAGGCATTGGGGGGTTTCATTTACTAAAAATTAAAAAATGAATTAAAGCAATTGAAGAAATGTTTCATTTTAATTAAAATCACTAAAGAACATTGAAATCTTACCTTGTGGATCTTGTGAATGTTGTGGTGGGATGGTGTTAGTGTTGAATCTAATTTAATCTACTTAAAATACACCTACATTTTTACCGTATCACATGCTAAAGACAATTGAGAGAAATGAGCTCATGACTATATTTTTTCTTTTATTTTATTAAAACATAATTGCTTTATAATATGATCATATAATGGTTGGTAGTGACTAATCCTTAGGCTCATCAGTACCAATCCAAAACAAGATCATGTTACATGGTTTTGATAACATAGTCACATTATAACTTGTGTAGACCAAACAAATTTTGTTGGCCACTTTCTCATCCCCCATCTTTCTACACATGCCCCCAAAGTATCTGGTGTTCCATAAATTTAATCTAGAAGTGCTTTCTTAATTACCTTGTTTTATTTTTTTGCACCTACTTGTCTATATATATTTACAATCTCTAGTGTCATCCCTAGTTGGAAGAGAGATCTATGCAATCTCATGGTGTCAATTATTAGTTTAGGTTCTTTATTTGCAACCTCTGTAGTGGTATCTTTCTATGGAGGTCCTTTATTTTTCCTTTGTTGATGAGGTTTATCCATTTGTACTTATTTTTCTATTCCAATTACATTTCTTTGTTATGTCTTCTCTATATCCTCTATCTATGCAAGTGTATTTTATTTTAGTCATTTACTTTTTCTTAGGCTAAGAGATTTTCTCAATCTTCTTCTTTTCACTACTCATTTGCAACAAGACCTCTATTGATTTAATCAACAATTTTTTATGTACCTCTTTTGGTGTTTGTGGTGAAGAAGTAGACAATTTTCTCTAAGTGGGGATCTACAATGATTAATTTTCTAATTCTTCTTTTTCTAGTGCCTTGTGCATTTTGTAATCCCTAATCTCAAACACTAGGGATTTTAATTTTAGGAATCTAGATTTCTATACTTGTGATGGTCTAACTTCTAATAAGGCTAGGGAGTTGGACATTTCTATCACCTTTGGTGGGGTAGAATTCAACTTTATTCCCCATTTCTTATGGAATTTTTTATTATTCTTCTCCAAATACTTTGCAATGTTCTATTTTGTTTGGTTGTACATAAACTCTGTGTATTTCCTAAATATTTTTCTGTGTATTTCCTAAATATTTTTCTTTGGCATGCTTTTGGAGAGCCAACAATGCTTTGGCATTAGCATGTACCCATTCATCATTGATTCCAAATTGTATTTGAGTTGCCCATGATTTTTGTGTCTCCATTGCCTTCATGAAGACATGGTCATTGTCTACTATAAATGTGATCTTATTTGTAAACGTTCTTACCACAATGCAGGAGATGTAGTCCCTTGCTTGCATCTCTAAATGAAATCATTTGAAGAATCCCCAATACACCTTATTATAGGATCTAGCATTGATGAAATATCTAACATGTTCATTGATTTATATAGAATTACTAGGGTATATTGTGACTAGACCTTACCCAGAAATCTAGAAAGTCTTTTCATGAAATAGAAAGATAAGAAAATGATTAGGGAACCATACCAGAATTGGTAGTAGACATTCTCTTTGGTGCAAGATATATTCTCCATCAACTACTCTTAAAAAATCTTGCACAAATTGAACTCCTTTCCTTACATCATTATTTGGTAGGTGGTGAGTATGACCATGCCTATTGAAGATCCTTCATGGTTTGTATGGTAAATTTTGTGGGCAATGCCTAAAATGGCATATCGAGCTATAGGAGTTATAATTTTGTTTACCACTAGGTTTTTGATTTATCCCATTTGGTGTAGCTCTGGTTAGGTCTATGACCTTCTAGTTTCTCACATTTACTTTGCCAATAGGTAACCCTTATTCCATAACCTTGCTATTGTGTGAATTCCTTCCTTATTTATTTTCTATGGTTGGTTGTGGTGTATTTAGTCATCACGAATTCTACAAAAAAATAATCTTATCCAACCCTCCTTTTTGCAAAAGTATAGAAATTCCTTCCATATATCTATCTTGAAGGTACCCACTTGCTTATATTGATCTAGGTATTTGTGATTCCTTGGCTTCAACGATGTGTGGTAGATCAGTTCAAACTTTGAATGGTCAATTTTTGTAATTGTCGTGTGAATATATGTCCTTATGTATTCAACATATATTATATCTATTATCACATTAGAGAAGGCTCCCTCTAGGTCCACCTCCATTGCTTTGTATCGGTAATCCTTATACTTTGGTAATAGGTTGTTTGTTGGGTCGACGAGAACTAGAGTCGCCATTCTATCAACTTCCTTTGCTTTCTGATCATCCTACAACTAAATTCTTAAGGAGAGATTCCACTATGATGTTTGAGAGTATACCTTATAAGGATTGAAGGTAGGTGATGTTTAGATGCTTAGCTCCCATAATATGGAAAAAATGTTAAAAAAGGGATGTTATGGTGTCCTGGCCCAATTTCACTCTCTCAAGGCTCAATCCCTTTCTCCTTCTTCTCATCCATAGGATTTGAAAGGCCTCTTTATTATCAATAAGTATTTGTGATTCCTTCTGCCACCCACTTCTCGTTGAAACAAAGGACAATGAAATTAAAAATCAAAATGCAATTTAATTTTTTTTTAAAGGTACTAAAAGGTTTAAACCTAAATTATGGGTACTTGAATCTAGTTGTGATTTAGGTATTCCAAATTAATGGAGGGTTAACAAACCATAATATATTCTATCTCATTACATAACTCTTTCATTTTCTTGCATAATATAGAATATGCATCAATTTTTATTAGACAATGCAAACCAACCTCATCTTTCAATCAACTAAATTCTCAATGTGTAGTTCTCACTTTTGAAGACTCACTTCTAAAATAACATTGGGTCTGCTATAGTTAGTACATATGGGATTTCTCATGGATGATTTAATTGCAATATTCTTCAATTGAAGCTTCTCATATCCATGTTCTCCACACACACACACACACACACCATATTGATATGATATGTATGAAGAGTTTCGAGGAGAAAATATTTTAAAATTGTTTTTAAAACAAACACATTTTTTAATGAGAAAAATTACAATCAATATTTTTAATAGAGAAAATAACTCTACCTCTAAAATTTTAAAGTTAAAACAAAGTAGCAGTTTTAAAAAATTCCAAACTCTAGCAATAGAAGAATGTTAGGAGGGTATATAAGAAATCTAATTGAAACAGGTAGAAAAGGTTTTGAATTGATTTCTAAGTCATAAAAAAATGCATGTGAAGTCAAAAAAAAATATGAATATATTAACTTAGAAATCAAAACATAAGTAATAATGACTAACCCAAATTAAAGATATACAAATTAAACATTTAACTTTTAAATAAAATAAATCCGAAACTAATATAAAGAGAGGTGCTACATATTATATTTTCTTAAAACTAATTGGTGCAGGAGCACCTACCTGACAGCTGGCCTCCATGAGGCAGTTAGTTTGTTATAGGTCTGTTTAATGTTTCCAAGAAGGTCTGATAAGACCAATGCATGTAATAAGGTCATGTTGACCATACTTTACTATTTTTAGATAGGTTGTTAGGATAGCTGTTATGCTGTAGGTCCGGTTGGATCTCCCAGCCGCCTAGAGAGATTTCCCAGCCGCTTGGAGTCGGGTCAGTAGTACTCGCAAGAGATCCTATTTATGCATGAGGATCGGTTGGTTTTAGACATTGAGCAGAGGAGTTAGATTGCAGAGAGAGACTGAATATTGTATTTGCATCTTTTGAAATCTATAAAGAGATCCTGTTTTGTCCATTCTCTGTTTTGGATTCCTTTGTGTGATCGATTTGCTGTTTTGGTGGTTTCATGGATTCGCTGATCCATTCCACCGGTTGATTCGTCGAATCGGTGGAATGGCTATGTACAGTAGATTAGGATTTAGTTTGCATTTTCTGTTTGTTCATGTGCATGTTTGCAGGATCATCGTCGAAAGGTGTTGAGGACCCTAGCATGGGTATGTGCTAGGTCGTGCTGATAATTAGAGTCTGGAAAGTTGTCCAGGAAGCGGATCGGGTCACCCCAGGAGGTTCGGCGGATCAAAATTCGCTAAGGTTGGAAAATCCATCGCAACAGCATCATCAGGATATTTCTGTGTATATCCTGCAGTTACTTCGGGCGTCATCCGAATAAGTGGAGATGAGCATGATGCAATCGTTTGCATAAGGTGAATGTGCATTGGGGTGATCATCATCAGGTGTTGCCGAGGAGGAGCGTATCGGCATAAGGTAGAAGATCAGGTTGATAAAACCATCGCGGGCCGATAATGTTAAGTTTGGCCGACAGCAGGATATTGAAGGAACTGCATGTGACATCATCGTCATCAGGATAATCGTCATCAGGATATCGGGGCAGCAGGATATTGAAGGAGCTGCATGTGACGTCATCGTCATCAGGATAATCGTCATCAGGATATCGGGGTGACGTAAGCATCAAAGGAAGGGTGCATGAGGTTGTCGTCATCAGGATATATGGGAGGAACCGGATGTTCTATATCCTGCTGATGAACATGATGTTGAACATCATGATGATGAAGAAAGAGGTTGGCGGTAAGATGAACAGTGAACATTAGGAGGATGTTTACGCTTGTCGAATATGATGATGCTGCCGATAGCCGGATATGATGATGCTGCTGACAGACGAAAGGGCGAAGGTTTGTCTGCAGGAGGATATCGGTCGGCAGAGTAAATATGATGATGCTGATAGTGTTAAGGGGAATATGATGATGATGATGAAGGGTTGCGGACATCCATGCTGTATGTCAAGGTTTTAGTGTGGATGCCTCTGCATCATAGTGGTATCAGAGCTCAGCAAAAGGTCTGGGCTGTTGTGTGTTGATTCTGTCACCGAAAGGGCAGAGGTAGAGTTGGTTCTGTCACTGAAAGGACAGAGGTAGAGGAGTGAGAGGCTGACAAAATGCCTCCGAAAGGTAGTGGTACTGCAAGGGAATTGCAGGAGATGAAGGAAAAACATACCAGAGAGATGAGGAAGATGAAGGAGCTTGCTGAAGCACTTCAAGCCAGGCTTGTAGCCCTGGAAAAGAACAAAAAGAGGGAAGTGGAAGACAGTGAGTCTGAAGAAGATGAAGATGCTGTTGAAGAGTATGAAGAGGTAGCTAAAGATCTAGATGCTGAAGACCAGAGATTTGCAAAACTGTTAAAGGCAGTGCAGAGTGATAAACCTAAGGTAAAGGTTGATGTTTCCAAGTATAATGGAAGTTTGAATGAAGATGAGTTACTGGATTGGATTGCTGCACTTGATAATCACTTTGAATGTGAAGATGTTGCTGAGGATCAGAAGGTAAAGATTGCAAAGACCAAGTTAGCAGGTCATGCTTTGGTTTGGTGGGATTATGTACAATCCGATAGAAGGAAACAAGGAAAGTCAAAGATCACTTCATGGGATAAAATGGTAGCAAGGATCAAAGGTAAATTCTTGCCTAAGGATTATGAAATTCAGATGTTTAAGAAGCTGCAATTTTTAAGGCAGAAGGAAATGGATGTGAAGGCATATACTGAGGAGTTTTATAAATTGAGTATGAGATCTGGTCATCATGAGAATGAGGTAGAAAAGGTGGCTAGGTACTTGGCTGGTTTGAGATTGAACATACAGGATGAGTTAGTTTTAGCTAACCCTAAGAGTGTGGAGGATTGTTATCAAATGGCAATCAGGATTGAAGAAAAGATGAATAGAGGACAAGATAAGTCCATGAGAGGAAGAGGCAGCAATATGAGGGGAAGAGGAGCAGCCCCTACACAAAGGCAAACCAATGAGGGTCAAGAAGACACTGGTAAAGGACATGGACAGTCTGATTTCAGAGGTGGATGGAAAGGTAATAGAGGCAGATTTGGAGGTGGTAGAGGTTCTACTACATTTTCAGGAAAATGTTACACCTGTGGTGAGTTTGGACATCCATGTTTCAAATGTCCAGAAAGCAAAGGTTCATCATCTAGAAATGATAGAACGAATGACAAGAGAGTACAACTTGTGCAAGAAGAGAAAGTAGAGTAAAGTGTGCAAAGTTCAAACACTTATCAAGGAGATAGGGATCCTAACGGTTATGGATATCCTGAGGAGGGAGAAGCATTGATGCTAAGAAGAATTAGTTTGCAGACATCAAAGGATATGATGCAAAGAAGAGCTCTTTTCAAGACCACATGCAAGAGCAAAGGTAAGGTATGTAAGGTTGTCATTGATACTGGTTCAACAGACAACATGGTATCTCAGGAAATGGTGGATAAACTAAATTTGGAAAGGATTCCACACCATCACCCTTACAAGGCATCTTGGGTGAGTGATAGTCAATCACTTTTTGTCTATGAACAGGCATATGTGGATTTTCAGATTGGAGCATATCATGATAGAGTTTTGTGTGACATTTTGCCCATGGAATGTTGTCACCTACTGTTGGGTAGACCATGGCAATTTGATAGAAGGGTACTGTATGATGGGTATGCTAATACCTACACCATCAAGAAAGATGGGAAAACTATTATGTTGATGCCATTACAGGAAGCAGCTGCAGCACAGGGGGCAGCCAAAATCATTTTAGTGGGAAAGAAGGAGTTTGTGCAGATGCCTATAGGAGCAGGCATAAAGGCAGTTGAGGACACTGCAGGGAAAGAAGTTGTTAAGGACAACAGGTTGAAGAAAGCTTCAGTTTTGACTGACAGAGGTCAGTAGCAGGTGCAGAAACAGGTTTGCAAACAGCAACCAGTTGAGAGGAATGACAAGGATGTTGTCATAGTTGGGACTATTGTTCGTCCTATAAAGGTTGAAAGGAAGATAGAGTTGAACATTGCAGAAGTTCAAGAGGCAGTTCAGACAGAGGTTCTGGTCAGACAACCTGACAAACACAAGGTATGTGAGAGAAGGGCCTACATTGACAGGCATGAGGATTTACTTGCGACAAGGCAAGTTACAGTTCAGAAGTCTTGGAGCAGCCAAGAGCCAGTAGAGGACAAAGCTGGAACAGGTCAGAACACTGACATGACAAAGTGTAAAGGTGGAGGACTTCCACATCCAAACTCATGGGACATGAGTTCTTTTCTGTTGGGGAGTATGGTGCAAGAGCACCTACCTGACAGCTGGCCTCCATGAGGCAGTTAGTTTGTTATAGGTCTGTTTAATGTTTCCAAGAAGGTCTGATAAGACCAATGCATGTAATAAGGTCATGTTGACCATACTTTACTATTTTTAGATAGGTTGTTAGGATAGCTGTTATGCTGTAGGTCCGGTTGGATCTCCCAGCCGCCTGGAGAGATTTCCCAGCCGCTTGGAGTCAGGTCAGTAGTACTCGCAAGAGATCCTATTTATGCATGAGGATCGGTTGGTTTTAGACATTGAGCAGAGGAGTTAGATTGCAGAGAGAGACTGAATATTGTATTTGCATCTTTTGAAATCTATAAAGAGATCCTGTTTTGTCCATTCTCTGTTTTGGATTCCCTTGTGTGATCGATTTGCTGTTTTGGTGGTTTCATGGATTCGCTGATCCATTCCACCGGTTGATTCGTCGAATCGGTGGAATGGCTATGTACAGTAGATTAGGATTTAGTTTGCATTTTCTGTTTGTTCATGTGCATGTTTGCAGGATCATCGTCGAAAGGTGTTGAGGACCCTAGCATGGGTATGTGCTAGGTCGTGCTAATAATTAGAGTCTGGAAAGTTGTCCAGGAAGCGGATCGGGTCACCCCAGGAGGTTCGGCGGATCAAAATTCGCTAAGGTTGGAAAATCCATCGTAACGGCATCATCAGGATATTTCTGTGTATATCCTGCAGTTACTTCGGGCGTCATCCGAGTAAGTGGAGATGAGCATGATGCAATCGTTTGCATAAGGTGAATGTGCATTGGGGTGATCATCATCAGGTGTTGCCGAGGAGGAGCGTATCGGCATAAGGTAGAAGATCGGGTTGATAAAACCATCGCGGGCCGATAATGTTAAGTTTGGCCGACAGCAGGATATTGAAGGAACTGCATGTGACATCATCGTCATCAGGATAATCGTCATCAGGATATCGGGGCAGCAGGATATTGAAGGAGCTGCATGTGACGTCATCGTCATCAGGATAATCGTCATCAGGATATCGGGGTGACATAAGCATCGAAGGAAGGGTGCATGAGGTTGTCGTCATCAGGATATATGGGAGGAACCGGATGTTCTATATCCTGCTGATGAACATGATGTTGAACATCATGATGATGAAGAAAGAGGTTGGCGGTAAGATGAACAGTGAACATCAGGAGGATGTTTGCGCTTGCCGAATATGATGATGCTGCCGATAGCCAAATATGATGATGCTGCTGACAGATGAAAGGGCGAAGGTTTGTCTGCAGGAGGATATCGGTCGGCAGAGTAAATATGATGATGCTGACAGTGTTAAGGGGAATATGATGATGATGATGAAGGGTTGCGGACATCCATGCTGTATGTCAAGGTTTTAGTGTGGATGCCTCTGCATCACTAATATAATAAAATGTGAATACTTTTTTATAAAAAAGTCATTTTTAACCGATCAAGATTTCATTATTGCAAACTAAATTTTTGACAAAGTCAAGGCCATTGCATTTCTCTTTTGGTTCTTTTGGCCCGCTGTTCGACGCAATTTGTTAGAATATATTTGAAGATGATGATGGTGAAAATGTAGCTGACATGCATCTTCCAAACTTTGGAGGGCTCGCATAAGCCAAACACGTCCCAATTGAAAATGAGGAACTACCTACCGGCGCCATGAAAAGTTGAGTTTTATAGCCTTTTTTTACGAGAGAAGATTCCTATGCTTTCGTAATTATATTTTTAAAAGACCTGTCACTGTTAGCTGATGAAGCTATCGAAAGTGACAAAACATATTGTATTTGCATTTACAAAATTTTAGTAAACAGTTTGTTTGAGAGTGTTGTCTGTACAATTTATCTTTCGATTAGTGTAAAGGTTAATAGGGTAATATTCATGAAAAAAAAAATGAAAGACCAAGTGAATTTATTGAAATGCACGCTCAAGTAAAAGTCGGGATAAGATTTGGAGAATTTATCATTTTATATTATTTTATAATTTCATTTTATTATATTTATATTTCCGTGGATAGAATATTATATGTGAACATATCTTATAATAGGATATTTATCTCCTAATGTTTTGAATTTGTGATGAATCATTTATGTGTAGAGTAGTCTTTAACATTATATTAGTTTTATATATCTCACATCATAATAGAAATATAATAGATTCTGTCACTATCAGCTATACTGTCCAAAGTGACAAAACATATTGTATTTGCATTTACAAAATTTTAGCAAACAGTTTGTTTGAGAGTGTTGTTTATACAATTTATCTTTTGATTAGTGTAAAGGTTAATAAGGTAATATTCATGAAAAAAAAATGAAAGACCAAGTGAATTTATTGAAATGCACGCTCAAGTAAAAGTTAGGATAAGATTTGGAGAATTTATCATTTCATATTTTTTAATAATTTCATTTTATTATATTTATATTTCCGTGGATAGAATATTATATGTGAACATATCTTATAATAGGACATTTATCTCCTAATGTTTTTAATTTGTGATGAATCATTTATGTGTAGAGTAGCCTTTAACATTATATTGGTTTTATATATCTCACATTATACTAGAAATATAATAGAATGTTCGTTGCACAATTATGTTGACGAACCATGCCTTTAATTTCAATAGTTGTGGATGCCATAAAACTACTCTAGCACTATGTATTTGTGAATGGTGGTATAGCTAAAATAGAGATTCATGTTATAATAAAATAATCTAATAGCCACTTACGTAAAGCTCATGGGATTGAGAGGATAGCATGAAATTTTTATGATTTGTACAATGATTTGAACAATAGTGTGTTTATACCATTAACCTCCCGAATGACTATAGAATATAGATTAAAGGAGGAAAGAAAAATGAAGAGTGACACAGGTAATGCAGCCATGCATGATAAACCTACTTAGACATTTAGGGAAGACATCTATTGGGTATTTAATTTGATGTGTTGATACCTCGTGAGCTTCTTCTTATTAAGAAAATGTCATGTACATATCATTTAACTTAGATAAGATACTTTTTTAATTGTATATCATGTTTTTTTCTTGTTAATAAATATTGTATTTCTAATCGTTCTAAAATATATTTTTTAAATTTCTTTCGTATTGTTTTTTTGGTTCTATATGGACCCTATTTTGAAACAGTCCATAATTTCTATTTTAGCTTAAATTTATATTTAAGTTCTAATTTGGCTCTATAATTTTTGTAGTGTTTATTGATGGCATGCAAAACAAAGAAGAAGGCCATCATAGAGGAAAAGCCCATGGCTGAAAAATCTCCATAGAAAAAAGGTTGCTAAGACAAAAAAGAAGGTCCCCAAAAAAGCTAGAGATGAGAAAGGAAATAAAAAGAGAACCAGATCTACTTGTATAAAATTCCCAATCAAGTGCACCCTAACATCAGTATATTTCTAGTAAGGCCATGAGAATTTTGAATAGATTTATCAATGACATCTTTGAGAAAATTGCTAGTGGCAAAACAACCAATGTTTCTTGCCACAACAACAAGAATATTGTCAATATACGGGAGATTCAGATAGTTGTGAGGCTCTCTTCCTTGAGAGCTTGGAAAACATGCAGTCTCTAAGGGTAGAAAAGTTTGTCAGTGCTTGATCGTCTTCTCTCTATTTTGAATTAGGGTTTATCAAATGTTTTAGTGTTGAGGTGTTTAATTTGTTTAAAGGGTCATAATCCTTCGGTTTTGTTTAAGGACAGTTTTTAATAATTATTTTCTTTTTCAATGGTTTGAAGTAGTAAATAAGTGGATAAATAGTTTTAGTAAAAGAAACATCCATGGTGTTTACTCATACATTTATGTAACCCCAAATCATAAACATTAGTTACGAAGGAATTTTTATTTTGGACTATTGCATGATGATGTTAAAATACTGCATTGGGGAGCCAAAAATTTTGAGTATTGCATAATATATTATCCTTTGGTAGGTTTCACTATGTTACAAACTTATATGAATAGATTCTACTATTTTAGAAATTCTAAGAATGGAAAGAAAGCTCACTAGATTTAGTTAGTAAGATCACTAGATTTAGGTAGAACATTTGTCTACACAGATGAAAATTCAAGCATTTTGGGTTTGAATTGGTTGTAGTAGTTTGTGTGTATGTTTTCAAACCTCCAAGAAAAGTATGTTGACATAAGTAGAATAAAATAACAATAACCCTTGCCCCTTGTAATAAATAGAGAATCAAAAAACATGAAAATTACATAAACTTAATAAAAAATCACATGAACTTGAAGTCTTGAACTAGTATAAGTATGTATATTTAATCCACCAGCAACATGGTTATCTAATATGTTGAGGGTAGTTTTACCATAAACATTAATACAAATTAAAATTGTTCAATATCTAATACGTTGAGGGTACTTTTCCTACTTGCATAATTAATAGTTAACCATGATTTAGGTGGAATTATTGGTATGATTACTTAAGTTCAAATTCTCACTACTATAATTGTAATCTAAAACTATTAAATTTAGGAAATGGACAACCTCTTACTTCAAGATGCGAGACTTTTACAATGCAACATTGCCTCTTCCTTTTAAGAACCATTTTAAATCACAACACAATGTTTTACTAAATGTACAAGCTTCACATACTAAAACATAGTCAAGATATGTAAGATTCAAAGCATTCTAAACATTGCCTCATATTTTTATAATTTGTAACTTCTTATTCTTGGCATAGATATAGAAGAGTGAAGAAGTAAAAAATGCCCAAAACATTCATATTCATGACATCTTAAGCATTACCCAATATTTTTAGACATTATCACTACATATTATTCTTGCAGCCCTATTTTTCCTTATCTTGGGTATGTTGTTTCTCATGGGCTTAACCTCTTTAGCATCTGGTATATGAAGATCTCATATTGTCAATTTTATTTTCCATGAGGAATACAACCAATCTTCTAACCTACTCACATGAGTACAAGTCAAATCGTGGATGGTGTTCAATAAATTAGTAACTAGCCATTACAAGAATATAGTTAACTTTTTAAGAATCGGTTAAACTAAAAGACTAAGGATAATGATGAAGAACTGATTCCCATGAAAATAGACCATTGTATCATCTTAACAAAGAAATCAAAATTAATAAAAATCATAGACATATAATGTTTTTATATTGACTGCAACTTGTAGACAATAAATGCCAAGATGCCAAACCATGCAACAAAAAGCTTAGTGACCAATCTTGTCAAACAAAAGAAAACTATAGACAACAAATTCCATAGTTTATAATATTAGAAAGAAGCATTTTTGGATGATAAAAATTATTACACAGTTAAAATCTAGAAATTGTCCTTTCTAAAAGAAAATTAATCTAGTATTAAGCCAATATATATGCCATCATGATATCTAGAAAAGAACAACCGGTTTCCTCCTTCATCACTTGCTAATGAAGGATCGCCAATAATAAAAGTATTTTCAAGAAGCTAAAGAAATGAATGGGCTTAGAGTACAAGAAGACAATCAAGGAACATTTGAAGATGAATAAATTCATACACATGGTGTGATATTATGAAGAGCTTAAAAGTAAACTAAACAATGTGGAAATCCTATTTTCCATTAGGGTACATTTGATTCATGTCTATTGCATTGACTACATAATTCATAGTTTAGAGAAGAATTTTATATTTTAGATCTAAAGTTGATGAGTTATGTTTGAGGATAAAACCATGTCTGTAGTCCAATCCATTAGATTGGAAGGGCATTAGCATATTCATTGAAGTAAGAGAATTACTTCTTTTTATTTTCTTTAGGGACCTTAGTTTGTGGGAAAAATGACATGTGATCAATGTCAATTATGTGACATTTTGTTGGGTATGCCTTATCAATACAATAGGAAGGAAAAAAAGTTAGATTCAACAACAAATATGAATTGAAGGGTAAGCACATTTGGTAATACTTGGATCTATAGACTCTAGCATTTAATATAACATTTTTCTCTTTTCTTTGGAAAGTGAGATGAAAGACTATTTAGAATGGTTTCATGAGGGAATTTAGTAACATGAATTTTCTATGATCCTCCATTATTTAGGTACTGTGGTTCACCTAATGTCTTGATTTCTTATAATGTATTTAGTGGATGACTTTGGGGCACTAGTATATATTCCACTTCTTTTTGGATGAATGGGATCCCATAGTTCTCTAATGATTTGTTAATGATTTAGTTTATGTGGTTATTTATTTAATACCATTCCATTAATTTTTTTAGGTGAACTGCTACTAAGGGGGTAGCTCCCATTGTTTATATTCAAACACAAAAAAAGATACATAGAAAGTGTATTCCATCTACCACCTAATTGTGGAACAAGAAGTACATGTTGGTTTAAGGACAGACAACTAAGAGGGGGGGTGAATCAGTTGTCACAAAAACTTTCTATTCTTTAAAGACTTAAATCCTTTTTATATTTCTATAGCATAACAATGATTTAATCATGAAAATATAATGAAATAAATCAAGAGTAGAAACACATTAATACATATGGCACCAAAATTTTAATGTGGAAAACTTGGTTAAGAGAAAAACCACGGGGTGACTATCCCAAGATTGTATTCTCTGTTAAAATAATAAGAAGAAAAAATGGCACTTGCCAATTAGGGCTCACTACCCGAGCACACTACTCACAAGAGGCCCACTGCCTACAGGAAACACACTATCTACAGAATAATATAAATATTACATACTTGAACTGGAGATTATCATCTTCACCATGCTTGAAACAATTCCATTTAGGCTCAACACTTTTGCTTTGCCTTTCTCTCTTCTCCTCTCTACTACTTTCTCATCTCAACCCCTAGGATACTTTGAAATCACTTCACAAACTAATTTATACAAGACATCCACTTTGGGATGATCATCAAGTCAGCACAACATACTTTATTTTATTACAGAGTAGTTACAGAAATACAACTTGATTTATTACAAAGACTTCATGTGTATCATCACATTGTCTGTCACACATATCTGGGACTTCAATATTCTTTGAGGAACATGTCATGCTTTGCAAAACATCTTCATGATCATCCGCAAGATGTGTAAAACATCCAGTCGGCCATGATTAGGAAGAACACCATCACCTGAGAGTAAATCTTCAATTGCGAGCTCAATCTTCAATGCAGACCGCCAACATGAACTAGACACAATCTAGAGACCCCCACAATCTTTCCTGAATCACCAAGAATATCCACACCACTTCTGCTTATTGAAATCATTCGCATTTTCATCTAGAACCTCAAGAACACATTATGTCATTACTGTCACATTAGAATAAATGCTTGCAGACCTCCAGACCATGAACCAATTGAGTTGTCAATTCACATTGGCTTCCTAAACATTCCACCAAATCCACAAAACAAGATATTGCATTTCCAAATCTCACCGGACCTATTTGTGTCACTCTGTCACCTTTGAATAGCTACCAAAACTAGTTTTACTCATATGGCCATAACTTCTCCAAATCTTCATGTAGAGCACTCAAATCTTGACTGGAGAACCTTCAGACACATATCTACAAACCCTTTGATGCGCATACTCTGATCTTCAACTATCTAGGATCGTTGCTTCATAGAACTTCACTATCTTCATTATTCTCTATTTCTGATGGGGCTAATTTTCTTAATATCCTCAGCACATAATTCATCCAATTCTTGACATCAATGTAACAGGAGTATGTTGACATCATTGAAAACACTAGTTAGGGCCAT
Source organism: Cunninghamia lanceolata (assembly GCA_027924645.1). Classification (NCBI taxonomy): domain Eukaryota; kingdom Viridiplantae; phylum Streptophyta; class Pinopsida; order Cupressales; family Cupressaceae; genus Cunninghamia; species Cunninghamia lanceolata. The sequence goes on from BSBN01001455.1 coordinate 1,215,500, forward strand.
ACTTGCAACAATCACCCCCTTTGTTATTGATGGCAACATATGATGTGAAAAACTATTTTAACCATCAAGACATGAACTTCTCCTTACTGAATGACATAGCTCCCCTATCACCAGCAATCATTCACATGTCTTCTCTTCCTCTATTGCTTCCCCTTTGATCAGCAACCACTTTTAGTTTTTCACATGTCTTGTCTCCCCCTTTGACATCAATGGCAAATGGCACATACTTGCAACCACTTCTCATGCTTCAAAATCATACTGATTGCTCCCCCTAAGTAGCAACCTCCTAGCATCAATCCAGATCATAACATATGACTGTGAAATTCACCAGATAGATGCACATCAGTGCACCTTAATTTAGAACCGGAGGGGTAATAACCCCTAACTTCTCCCTGAGATACTCAAAAGTGTCCTTAGGTAGAGGTTTGGTAAAAATGTCTGCAATCTGATCCTTTGAGGGCACAAAATCTAATCTGACTTCATTCTTGTTCACCCGCTCTCTTAAAAAGTGGAACTTGATGGATATATGTTTTGTCTTTGAATGCAACACTAGATTTTTTGATATGTTAATTGCACTTGAGTTATCATAGAAGATTGTGATAGGTTCTTCATACTCCACTCTGATGTCTCTTAATATTTGCTTCATCCACAATACTTGAGTACAACTGCTCATTGTTGCAATATACTCTACTTCCGTAGTAGACAGAGATACTGCCTCTTGTTTCTTGCTTAGCCAAGAAACCAATCTTTTCCCTAAAAGTAATGCACCACCACTGGTACTCTTCTAGTCATCCACATCACCTACCCAATCAACATCAGTATAAGCATGAAGAGAGAAATCATGATCCTTGGGATACCATAATCCATAATCAACTGTTCCCTTCAAATATCTGAGAATTCTCTTGATTGCCATGACATGAGGTTCTCTAGAATCATCTTGAAATCTGGCAACAAGACCAATAGCATTCATAATGCGAGGTCTAGTTTGAGTAAGATATAGTAGTCCTCCAATCATTGATCTGTACTTTTTCTGATCAACCCTAGGAGATTCATCATCTTTGCTCAGTTTACACATGGTTGCCATGGGAGTATTCATTGGCTTTGAATCTTCCATCCCAAATTTCTTCAACAATTCTTTCACATATTTGGTCTGAGATATAAAGATTCCTTTCTTTGTTTGAGTGATTTGTAGACCCAAGAAGAAATTCATTTCACCAAACATAGACATCTCAAATTCACTTTTCATTTGATTTGCAAAATTTTTACACATACTATCCTTCCCTCCAAAAATAATATCATCAACAAATACTTCAACAATCAAGATATTTTCATGATCAATCTTAAAATATAGATTAATGTTGACCAACAGTACCTTTGTTGAAACTAATTTTTAGAAGATGTTTGTCCAACCTTTCATACCAGGCTCTTGGAGCTTGTTTGAGTCCACACAATGCCTTCTTTAATTTGCAAACCATATCTCCATTATCAAACAGTTGAAATCCATCTGGTTGCTCAATGTATACTTCTTCTTCTAAATCACCATTTAGGAAAGCAGACTTGACATCCATCTGATATACCTTGAAATCTTTGAGGGTAGCAAAGGCAAGAAATAGTCTGACTGCTTCAATCCTTGCCACTGGAGCAAAAGTCTCTTCAAAGTCAACTCCTTTGACTTGAGAATATCCTTTACAGACCAATCTAGCTTTGTTTCTTATTACCTCACCATCTTCATTTAATTTGTTCTGGAAGACCCACTTAGTCCTAATCACATTTTTGTCCTTAGGTCTGGGAACAAGATCCCAAATGTGATTCTTTTCAATCTGCATCAATTCTTCCATTGCTTTAACCCAACTTTCATCATTGCATGCTTCACTTACTGTTTTTGGTTGAACTTTTTAAATCAGACAATACGTCACTGAGTCTTGAGCAATATTTCTTCTTGTTTGAACACCTTTGCTTCTATCTCCTATGATCTGATCTTCAGAATGATTCAGTCTTACATACCTGGGAGTTTTGGGAATCACTTGCACTTCTAATTCTTGGACAAGTTCATTCAAGTTTGTCTCTTCTTCTTGTGTTTCTGGATTCTCCAAATTAATCTAAGTTTGGACTTGTTCTTCTTAGTCTGAGATATCATTTTGATCATCAGCTTCATAGTCATAGTACCTTGAGGGATTTTCCATGCCTTCATCAACTTTCACATTTGTGCTCTCCACAATCTTTCTTAGTCTCTTGTTATAACACTGGTAAGCTTTGCTTTGAGTAAAATAACCCAAGAATATTCCTTCATCACTTCTAGCATCAAACTTGCCAAGGTCTTCATCTCTTTTGATATAGCATTTGCTACCAAAGACTCTGAAATACTTCACAGTAGGAGTGATGCCAAACCAAAGTTCATAAGGAGTCTTACCAGTTTTGCCTCTGATTTGTACCCGGTTAAGAGTATAAATAATAGTACTCACAAATTCTCTCCAATAGATCTAAGGAACATTTGCTTCCATCATCATGGTCCTAGAAGCTTCCTGGATGGTTCGGTTTTTTCTTTCCACTCCATTCTGTTGTGGAGTCCTTGGAGCATATAACTATCTCTTTATCCCATGCTTCTCACAGAATTCTATGAACTCTCTGAATGTGAATTCACCACCTCTATTAGACCTAAGACATTTTATGTTTAACCCAGTTTCATTTTCTACCATAGCCTTGAATATTTTGAACTTCTCAAGAGCTTTAGATTTCTCTTTTAGGAAAGTCACCCACATCATTTGGGAGTGGTCATCAATTAGTAACATGAAATATCTATCACCTTGCAGACTCTCGATTCTTTCCGGTCCACATAGATCAGTTGAACTAAGTCTAACAATCCGGTAAAGGATTGTTCCTTACTTTTCAATGTGACTCTACTCAGCTTACCCAACTGAAATTCTTTGCACAAACTCTTAGTAGGTTTCACCAATCTTGGAAGATCTCTTACAACCTGAGTGTTGCTTATCTTGATATTATCAAAATTTACATGACACATTCTCCTATGCCACAACCAACTCTAATCAATTTTAAAAAATAAACAACTTTTGCCAGTACATTTGTCATCTCTGACTCAAAATACATAACATTTGTCATCTCTGAATCATATAAGGAACTTAGTAAGGCTTCTTTAGCGTAAAGATTATCTTCAGCATCTCTGATTTCATCTGTAGTTGTCGGACCATTCTTTGGAGGAATATACTTCTTTATAGTCATGTTCCAATATTGAAATCCCATACATTGCAAGTCACATTCCATGCAGCTTTTCCAAAGAGTGTAGTTTGTTCCATCAAACCTCGGACTATCCTTTTTGTAGGAAGACATATTGGATCTCCTTAAGTGGTTAAGCTCTTTTAGAGGAACCTCGCTCTAATACCAATTGTTGGTTTAAGGATAGACAACTGAGAGGGGGGGGTGAATCAGTTGTCTCCAAAACTTTATATTCTTTAAACACTTAAATCCTTTTTTATATTTATATAGCATAACAATGATTTAATTGTGAAAACACAATGCAATAACTTAAGAGCAGAAACACATTAATACATATGACACCAGGATTTTAACATGGAAAACCTGGTTAAGGGAAAAACTACGGGGGAACTAACCCAAGATTGTATTCTCTGTTAAAAGAATAAGAAGAACAAATGGCACTTGTCAATTAGGGCTCACTGCCCGAGCACACTACTCACAATAGGTCCATTGCCTACATGAGACACACTGTCTATAGAATAATATAAATATTACATACTTGAACTGGAGATTAGCATCTTCGCCATGATTGAAACAATTCCATTTAGGCTCAACATTTCTGCTCTGCTTTTCGCTCTTCTCCTCTCTACCACTTTCTCATCTCAACCCCTAGGATACTTTGAAATGACTTCACAAATCTAATTTATACAAGACATCCACTTTGGGATGATCATCAAGTCGGCACAACATACTTTATTTTATTATAGAGCAGTTACAGAAATACAACTTGATTTATTACAAAGACTTCATGCATATCATCACACTGTCGGCCACACATTTCTGGGACTTCAATCTTCTTTGAGGAACACATCATGCTTTGTAAAACATCTTCATGATGATTTGCAAGATGTGTAAAACATTTGGTCAGTCGTGATTAGGAAGAACACCATCACCCGAGAGTAAATATTCAATTGCGAGCTTAATCTTCAATGTGGACTGCCAACACGAATTGGACACAATCTAGAGACCCCCACAATCTTTCCTGAATCACCAAGAACATCCACACCACTTCTACTTACTAAAATCATTCGCATCTTCATCCAGAACCTCAAGAACACAGTCTGTCATTGCTATTACATTAGAATAAATGCTCACGGACCTCCAAACCACAAACCAATTGAGTTGTCAATTCACATTGGCTTCCTAAACATTCCACCAAATCCACAGAACAAGATATTGCATTTCTAGATCTCACCAGACCTATTTATGTCACTTTGTCACCTTTAAACAGCTGCCAAAACTAGTTTTACTCATATGGCCATAACTTCTCCAAATCTTCATGTGGACCTCTCAAATATTGACTGGAGAACCTTCAAACACATATCTACAAACCCTTTGATGTGTATACTCTGATCTTCAACTCTCTGGGATCTTTGCTTCATAGAACTTCACTGTCTTCACTATTCTCTATTTTTGATGGGGCTAATTTTCTGAATATCCTCAACACATAACTCATCCAATTCTTGACATCAATGTAACAGGAGTATGTTGACATCAATGACAACACCAGTTAGGGCCATACTTGCAATAGTACAAAGTAGAGGCCATTTCCTGGAGCCTTTCAATTTGTGCAAGAGACAGAATATCCCCTTCATGTCCAATATAGAAGGAATTAGTTTTCATATTGTCCTTTCGATACCTTCCCTAAATAGTTGAATGACATGCTTCATTTTTTATTCTTCATTGCCATCTTAATGCAGAAGGTGTTTCCCACCAAACCATTTGAGGGTCTCCTCTCCATGTTTGCAATGGTGCTCGATACTTCTCCTCATAGCCAAAGGGATCACCATTCTATTGTTGACTATTTCTCCCCACCGAACATTCCCCATGGTGGCCACTACATTGTATATAAGCTTCCGTACCAAGTCCACATCATGGATGTGTGCAAGTTCTAGGATATTCTCCTTGATGACCTCCCTGATAGCCTTCTCTTCTCACTGTGAGGATATCACGAACACCCTCCTAAGTTGTGTCTCCACACTCTGTATGTTGTAACCACATTTGCAACTGGGAATATTCATCTTCTCTGCCATCTTAACCTTCTCTATTTAAACTCAGTGACAGGGAAAAAAATGCAATTCAAACATAAACAAAAAAGATGAACCAAATAAGTACAAGTTACCTCCATTTTGTACAAACAAATTACCTACACTAATTGAGTGAATTGAAATTGTACCCAAACTCAATTGATTGCTCCTTGCTCTTGTGATGTGGATTGCTCTATTTGTTAATAATGTAAATATTGATCTCCCAAGGAATGAAAATGATAGCATAACTTTACTAAAATGAGAGATACCCAAAATGGAGAATGAAGCTTCTTTTATAGACATGTGAGATATCAAATCTATGGTTGAGGATAACCAAAAAGATCAATGGTTGAGGATGGTTGAGATAAAGTGTGTGAATGAGAGAAGGACAAGTATCCTTGACCTCTCATGCATCAAGGGAGTTAACAAATCTGATTAGGGAGTTGACTGAATTGATTGAGTAGTTAAGTGAATTGATTGATTAGTGAACTAAATTGATTGCTTAGTCAACTAAATTGATTGATTAGTTAACTAGATTGACTAGCCTGTTAACTAATTTAATTGATTTGTTAACTAATTTGATTGATGAGTCAGTGCTTTTGATTGACTGTTAATTGATTTTGATTGGAGGAACTAATGGTGGGTGAGGATAAATGGGAAATTAAATAAATAACTATTTAATTTCATGTGTACATAGGATAATTGAATTAAATATTAATTTTAATTCATTTAGGAGGAAATAGATTATCTAAATAAATATTTTTAAATTTATTTAAAGTGAAGGGAAATTTGAATATTTAAATAAACAATTTTGATTTTATTTATTTAAATTGGACAAATAATGATTTAATTAAATAACTTGGATTATTTAATTAATTTAGAGGAATAAAAATGATTTAATTAAATAATTGGAATTATTTAATTAACATGGAAGATAAATTGATGGTGACTGATAGATGAACTTAATCAAATAATTAAGAATTTATTTAATTAAAGTCAATTATGGTAGATGAAAGCCTAATCTAGGAACAGGTCAATTTTAGGTGTCTACATTTTTCCCCTCTTTGAGATGGTGTTGTGAATTAACATCATTTCAAAGAAGTCTAAAACATAGTGCTATGTTGGATAGAAGAAGATATGAGTTTAGAAGAACCATATGATTGGATTAGAAATGATGATGCCTCAGTTGGGTAGAAGAAGTACCTAATAGATTAATTAATAGGTTGAATGATGCCCTCCCAAGAGGACAGATGAATTGGAAGAATACGGGTGTACTCTCAAAATGAATGGATATGAAGAAAATAAGGAGATAGAAGATGGAGAAAAACATAGAGAAAAATGGAGAAGATAAAAGGATAGATGATGGAATGATGTATTTATGAGTAGTTATGACGAGACAATTGATTAAGAAAGAGAATTATGATGGACAAATTATTAACACATGATTGATAATCAAATGATGAGGATAGAATAAATAATTGAATGGGAGAAGTTACGCTAATATGTATAATAGAGCAATCCTTTATGTTGATATAACATAAGGATATTATGCACCAAGGCATAAAAACCAAGGTGACCATGTATCCAATTCATAAGACAGTTGACTCTGCAAACAAACGGTTTGAGTTTATTACTACTAGGCATAATAGAATCTTGTTAGATAAGTGAATGGAAATAAGTTTTAGCGTAGAATTGTCTTAATACAAATGTCTTTGTAAAGCCTCATATGTAAAAGATATTGATATTTAAGATGCTAATCCCATCACACACAAGATAGATATTAGACCTAATAGGAGAATAAAATCATCCCTCAAACAAGCATACAAAAGCAATGACTATGCCCCAATCCATACTATTGTCACCACATACCAAGATTATAGATAAATCAAGATAGCTTTGACTAAGTAGTTAGACAAGAGAAAAAGATAAATCAAAAGAAAAAATAATCAACTGATAAAATAGATAGACAACCAAAATGTTTTCTTTCCAAAGTAGGTATTCTAGAAGGATTTGAAGCCTTATCGTAGGATAGATGTATCCATTAAAGGCTTTAGATCCAAGATGTATGGATATACCTAGATATAGGCAAATGGTAATCCGGTGAGGTATTGTTTTTAGGAGTAGTTTTTTTTGTTTCATATTTGGATAAGCACTTTTAAACTTCCATAATGATGCATAGTTCATTTTTTCTTGAGTTAGTCATGTCTAGGTGGTAGGTGGATAGGATGGATTGTGGTAAATGGATGAAGTGACAAAGTTGAAATTATTATTTGTTGAGATAGAAGATGGGGTGAATCATATGTGCCTAAGTACTGGAGACTTCCTTCATATTCCAGACTACCTACATACCATGTATCCATGGGATCAAGGCACATTACGATGATGGTGATGATGATGATATGTAGTTCTAGGTAGTGTGATGAAAGTGTCGATTGATAAGGTGTTATGAAAGTGAGGATGGATAATGAAAGTGTTGATGAAAGTGAGGATGGATAATGAGAGTGTTGAGGGATATTGTCAATAAATGATGATGGTTTTTGAATGATGAGGGAAAGTGTGAAAACTACCCTTGATGTAAATGAGGATTCATTTATAGCCTTAGGTTAAGGAATCTTGCCCCCATTCTAGTAAAGGGTTTTATTATGGAGAAAGATAACTGGCCATGGATGGAACTGACTATGAGTGAAACTGACTATGAGTGAAGCTAACTATGGATGAGACTGACTATGGATGAGACTGATTGTGGATGAGTCATGGATAGAATGCTTGACACTAACCAATTCCTAAGCCATGATAGATGGACAAATGGGAATGTGAAGGTCAACAAGTGTTATTATGGATGAATAGGTTTTATTATGAAAATGAGATAGATGGATGGGAGAGACCAAATAGATGGTATTGCATGGATCCTACACATAGCACATGTTTGCTAGGTTTTCACTATAGTACTTATCCAAGGCACCTATTTACCAAGTTTACACCAGAGGATGAACATTTTTTTGTTATTTTTCTATTTTTATTATTTTTTGTTATTTTCCTATCTTTTGATTTTTTTGATATTTTTCCATTAGGATATTCCCCAAGGATCAGGCATAGAATTTCTTGAGATGAACACTGTTGATGGGTTCATCAAGAGGATTTTTTTTAGGTGTTGCTAGGGAGTATGCCCCTGATCCATATGCTATTGTGATGATGAAAGGGCCCAACTAGTTAGGTTCAAATTTAACATTATTTTCTCTATCTTGCAAGTTTCTATGATTTTCCTTCAGGACTAAATCACCTACTTGGAACCGCCTTTCTTTTATTTTCTTATTGTAGCTATGGTGTAGTCAGTTCTGGTAGACTTGAAGATGATTTAATGCTACAAGGCATCTTTCATCTAGAAGCTCTAATTCATGTAGCCTGGATACTTTGTACTCTCCTCCATCTATCAGATATTCCAGAGAGACACGGATTGATGGGATCTCAACCTTTATAGGGAAAACAACTTCAGATCCATATACCAAAGCATAGGGTGTGGCTCTAGTTGTGGTTTAGATACTTGTTATATAGGCTCAGAGGGTGGGATTAAGTTGGAGATACCAATCACAACCAGCTTCATTAACTATCTTTTTGAGTGTTTTTAGGATTATTTTGTTCAAAGCCTCAGCCTGGCCATTGCTTTTGGGATAGTACGACATAGAAAACCAATTTTGGATATGATATTGCATGCATAAGGCACAAACATCTTAGTTTTTAAATAGTTTACCGTTATCGGTTACTATAGCCATGGGGATACCCTACTGGGAAATGATATAGTTCAGGATAAATTTAGCAATTTACTTGCTAGTTATGTAGGTCATGGGAATAGCTTCCACCCACTTTGTAAAATACTCTGTGGTGGTAATTATAAAATTATGGCCGTTTGAAGAGGAGGGATGTATCTTGCCTACAAGGTTGAAAACCCATTGTGAAAATGACCATGGAGTGGTCATTGGTTGCAGTTGATGAGTAGGCACATGAATCAAATCTCCATACTGTTCACACTAAAGATATTTCTTGGCAAACTGGTTAGCATCTTGTTCTATTGTTGGCTAGAAATATCCTATTCTAAGCAATTGTTTTGCTAGGTTGGGACCAATGGAATGTGTGCCACAGATACCCTCGTGTATATCTCTTAAAGTGGTTTCAACTTCTTCAAAGTTTAAATAGATCTGAGGAGGATACCATGGAGACTCTGTCGATATAATGTATCTCCTAAGATGGTGAAATGGGAGGCTCAGCAGATGAAGGTTTTCTTTTGTGTTGATGTTAGATCAGATGGGAGGGTATTATTATAAAGGTAGTTGTATATATCCTGATACCACGTCGAGTTAGGACCAACAAGTTCGTAGATGATTTTGGTTTGCAGAATATCAATATATAGTATCAACAACTATTCTACCAAGAAATCATAGTTTTGTATCTTGGTTGGCATGTCTAGAAGAGACCCAGTAGTCTCCATTGCATCAATAGCCTTGTTCTTAAGTCTTGGGATCTGATCAAAGGAAAGACTGTAAAAGTGTTGTTTATTGTTGTCAACCATTTTCTTGTGGGACATCAACTTGTCATCCTTTGTTTGATATTCATCTATGACTTGACAAATGACAAGTTGAGAGTCTCTATAGATGTGAAGCTATTTGATCTTCCACTGGATAGCCATTCAGAGACCTGTTAACAATGCTTCATACTTAGCTATGTTGTTGGTACATGGGAAAGCAAGTCGATATGATTTAGGGATACAATCACCTTGTGGGGTGATGAAGATAATCCCTCCACCAAAACCATGTTGAGTGTATGATCTGTCAAAGTATAGTTTCCACTTGACTGATGTAGAGAGGTTGAAGATCCCTTCATCTAGAAACTTAGATAGTATGGGGTGTGTATCTATTAATGGTGCCTCAACTAGTTGGTCTGCAATTACCTATCCTTTTATAGCTTTTCATTCCAGATATTCGATGTCAAACTCAATTAAAATCATTACCCATTTTGTGAGGCATCCTGTAAGAGTTTCTTTAGAAAGCAAGTATTTCAAAGAATCTGCCTTGGACATAAGCTTTATATGCTAGTTCAACATATAGTGCCACAAATTTTGGGAAGCGAACACTACTGCTAAATGGGCTTTTTCCATAGGGCTATAGTTGAGCTCATATCCTAATAGAGTGTGACTAATGTAGTAAATGGCATGTTCTTTACCCGAGTCATCATTTTGTGCAAGAAGTGCCCCCAAGGCTGCTGATGTAATGGATATGTAAAGAAAGAGAGGTTTCCCTATTACTTGAGGTATCAACATTGGTGGTAAAGCAAGATAATCCTATAGCTATTCAAAGGCATCTTGGCACTTACTGTCCCATTTGAAAGTGACATCCTTATGAAGTAAGTGCAAGAAGGGTTGACATTTGGCTGCTCATTGTGAGGTGAACAACTTGATGGACTATATCTTTCCCTAAAGACTTCTTAGTTGTTTAAGGTTACCATGAGGAGACATTTCAACAATATCTTTGATCTTTGTGGGGTCGACCTCAATGCCTTGTCGAGATACAATGTAGCCTGGAATAGCTTGCTTGATGTTGTACTGAAGACACACTTCTTTGGATTTAGCCTTAGTTGATATTGCTCTAGCCAATCAAATATCTACTCCAACACTTTCAAGTGATCTTCCCTTGTAGATTTACCTAGGAGGTCATTGACGTAATCTTCCATAATAGTATGAAACAAATCATGAAAGATTATTGTCATCACTCTTTGGTTAGTAACACTAGCATTTTTGAGACCAAAAGGCATGACCTACCAATAGTAGTTTCCTTAAGGACATGTGAAAGCCATTTTATCTTGGTCCTCAGGTAAAATCACGATCTAGTTGTAGCCTAAAAAATTATCCATAAGAGAAAGCATTTCATGACCTACCATTAAATCCACAATGATGTCAATACTTGGTAGTGGAAAATCATCTTTGGGACAGGCCTTATTCAAGTCTTTGAAGTCTTCACAAATGCGAATGCCCCCATTTGTCTTGGAAATTGGTACAAGGTTTGATATCCACTCTATATAATCCATAGGACATATGAATTTGGCATCGAGTAGCTTCTTAAGCTCAACTTTGACCAATAAAGCAATATGTGGGTGCATGTTGTGCAATTTCTGCTTGACTAGTTTAGCCCCTGGTTAAATTGATAGATGATGGACTACTAATGTATGATCCAATCCTAGCATGTCGGCGTAAGCCCATACAAAGTTAATTGCCCTTTTCTAAAAGAACTTCGTGAAGTCCTTATTTTCTTGTTGAGGCAAAGACGCTGCTAAGAATGTAATCTTAGGATTTTGGACCATGCCAAGATTCATTTCCTGAGATTTTTCCACAAATAAAGAAGACTTCTCCTGATATTTTGATGGTGGGGGAAGGTCAAATATTTCATCCTCGGGTGCCTTAAAGAAGTTTTCACCATTGGATGCATCCTTTCTTTTTACTATTTTGGGATCGAAAGGTGCCACAAAGTGGTTTTCACCAAACAATCAATTTAGTTTATTCATATTTTTGTGACTGAAAGATTTGACATTCTCCCCAAAATATGTGATGGGAGAGAGATCCATGACAAAACTTGCTTTATGGTCACCATGGGGTATACCATCTCAAAGTCCCAAAAATTCTACAAGCACTTCATCGTTTTGAAAAGTGTCTAGGATAGGAGGCCCTTGTTGGTCCCAATCGATTAGGTCTAGATATATAAGGGAGATGTTTTGTGTTTTGGTCATATAGGTAAGGGAAACATATGATATCATGAAGATAGAGGATTCCTAAAATAAATCAGTGAGGTGAAAGTGGGAACCATCAATGATATCCTTTATAGAAGTCTCCTCTTCAGGCCAAGCTTTTGCCGCTTCATTGAGTATAAACTGGATATCGGGGGAACTGGATAGCTCCTTTCTGAATCCCAAACCATATTTATTAAGTTTCCTCATGACAGATATGGGTTCAATAGTTCCTTGCTCATAAAGACCAAGTCCTCCTTGTCCTTTATAGCCCATATTCTTTACAATGTGATGACCACTATTGTACTTGTCTACAGGTAGGATAACTGGTTCCTTCTCATCTTAGAAAAGCCAAGAGGATATGTCCTCAATGTGCTCATCTTCTAGGTTGTGTTCATGGTTGAAAATAGTTGGAGGTATAGGTTTGATGGCCTCCTTCTTGCTTACTTTTGCCATAGGAGGTTTACCATAAGACTTCGGTGATAAGGGCAAGTTCCCTACATAGCAAGAGTTATGCAAGTCATACTCTCCAAACCCTACATTCTTGTACTGAACCTTGACCTCGAGTATGTCTCTCTTAGGAGATTTGGTAGATAAGGTAGTTGGATTGACATAGGAGGATGAAGGATGAGAGGCTTCATTTTTAGGTACGTGGTTTGAGTTCAGGTATCTACCTTGCATGGTGCGGCATAATTCAAAACGATTCAGATCTCTGGAAATGGTAACTTCCATACCATGGTAGGGGAATTTCAAACATTGGTGATAGGTTGAGGATACAGCCTGCATAGTATGAATCCATGGGTGACCAAGGATGGTGTTGTAGGGGAGGTCAAGGTCCAGTACCTCAAACTGAGTTTTCACTAAGGTCGGCCCCACTTTTATAGGTAAATGAATGACCCCTTCATATTCCCTTTAGATGTCATCATAAGCCGTTATTATCATTGTTTTAGAAGAGTCAATAACATCAGGGGAATATCCCAATTATTTTAACAGCTTTAAAGAATAGATATTGAGACTAGCACCACCATCTATGTAAGGACTCGCTTGACTTTACACTGGTGGATGTACACTTCAATGTGTAATGCTTCATTGTGACATCAATTTTGGAAAGGGATATCTTGCTCTATAAAGACCAAGTGATGGGGAGAGGTGATATGTCCTATCATGGCTTTGAATTGGACAATGTCAATGTTTTCAGGGATGGTTGACTCTTTGAGGACCTTTTCAAGGATGTCTCTATGCTCATGTGAAGTACAGAGGAGATCAAGAATCGAGATGAGGGATGGAGTTTAACCCAAGTGATGGAGTAGATTATACTCTAAATTGGGTTGACTATTTGAGGTTGCCACACAAACGGTAACATGACCTTGATGGGTGGTTACAGCATAGTCAGGAGCTTTCCCTTTGATGGTAAGAGTGGATACTATACTTTCGCTAAAATAACCAACAACTGAATTATATACTCCTGACAAGTTATTTAAACCTTTACCTTTATTCTTGCCATTATTTCCTTTTCTATGAGGAGGGAATGGATCGTCATAAATACTAAGGTCTTTATTTATTTTTCGTGGAGGAGCGCCATCAATGACAACTTCTTCTCAATCAATGAGATTTTGGATGAGGGTTTTCAGTTTCATATATCCCAGCATTTTGTGTCCTTTCACGTGATGGAATTCGCAGTATTCATTGTCCTTGTACCATGTGGGTTTAAAAGTTGGTTCTTCATATTTTCTAGCTTCTGGTAACAAGATTAAGTCATTTTTTTATCAATTTCTTGAGGACATTTTTTATGGGTTCCTCTAAGGGAGTGAATCTGCATTTGGTTGCAAAGTCTGGTTTGGGATTGTCCCTAAAAGGGGTGGAATTGTCCTTTTGTAGTTTTTCAAGGTTAAGAGGTGTTTGGACTATTTGGACATGTTTGGCATCCATAACACCATCTCTGACAAAATTTTTGTTTTTACCCCAAAAGTGGGACTTGTCATTTGATGTAGGAGTGTTGTCTTTTGTCTCTTTGAAGATTTTTACTAGTCCTTTAGCGATAAGGGCCTTTTCTATGTTGGCTCCTTTTGAACTGACTTCCTCAAAGGAGCTAGCGTAGTGCATTTGTAGCTGAAAGCCAAGTTCTTGGTTTAAGTTTTGGACAAATATGTTGACCTTTTATTTTTCAGGTATTTGCCAAGGGCATCTACTGGCCATGATCCTCCACTGTTGCAAGAATGAGGTGAATGTTTCTCCATTTCTTTCTTTGTTGTTACATAAGTCTATCATGGAGACTTCTTGTTCAATGTTAAATGAGAAATGGTTAACAAACATCTTGGCAAGATCACTAAAGGTTTTAATACCCAGAGGTAATCATGAAAACCAATCCATGGCTTGCCCTCCAAGGCTGTAAGGGAAGAGGCGTAAGAGATATGTATCATCGTGGGTCACCTCTAAACTATTGGAGTTAAGGACAACACTGAGGGGGGGTGAATCAGTGTTGTGTAAATTCTTAACTTTTTTCAAACTTTATCTTACAAGACAAATAGAAAGGAAGACATTAATGATTTGTTGATCTCATATGCACAAGACTGATAGTGAAAGATGTGAATCAAAAACTTATAAGCAAAACACAAATATGCACACATAGAAACAAATTATGACACAAAAATTTCTAGAGTGGAAAACCCTCTAAGGGTAGAAAAACCACTCAAAGTTCCCTCACTGGCATAGGAAGATATCACTTACCACAAGCCTCACTAGCATAAGAAGGTCTCACTCACCAATTCAATTGTCCTCATCAAAATAATGTGGAAGACATGATTGCTTCTCAATCTGTTTTGCACCATTCATGACTTGTTATCTCTGAGCACACTCAAACCAATCTACATAGTAGTCTTATTATCTTTGTTCAATCAATTAACAATTCATTCACCTGATTATCTCTGCATAACAATTCACCTAACGCAGTCAATTGCATATTGTCTTTGTGATTCAATCTAAAAGTTTGTTGCAAAAGGAGATCTTCATCACAACATTTTTTATCCTTACACAAACTCTCATACCAACATCTGATAATTTTGTCACTCTCTATATTTGTATATATATAAGGGAAAAAATTTTGATTGTCCATCTTCAAAACTTGATTACTTTTTCATTATCTTCAAAGTTTCCTTCACCTATAAGAAAGCTAATTTGACTTTGCATCTGAAACAAAAAATCACATATTTCATCTTCCTCAATCTTGTTGAAGCACCTGTAAATTCTTCTACAATATTTCATTTTTATCTGCAAATGACCCTTCATATTCAAAATCAAACTTCCCTGTATTAAAAAATCTTCTATTCAATCTTCCCTTAGAGAGAATAAAATCTCTTTCAAAACATTATTTTCATCTAAAAATAAAATAAAATCATATTCATGCAAAAACAATCAAATCCTGCTTTCTCTTCATTTTCATCTTCCTCTTTCCCTACAATAAAAATATTCTTCAAATGATTTAATAAATCTACCCCCAAAAAACAATTATCTTTGTTCATATTCTCAAAAATAAATCTTCTTAAAAAAGATAAAGGAAAAGGACAAACAAAGTCTTTTTCAAAATGAAAATTTCTTTCCAAAAAAAATGCTTTTAAACTCTCCCATATCCTACCTTATAAAATTTCTAATAATAGACTGCAGTCATAAAACTTATAACTCCATCCTTTAATCTTCAAGTGTCACAGGAATAAAGAGGAGAATATAAAAAAATTAGAACTGAACCTCCTTAAAATCTTTTTGAAATCTGCCCCCTTTAAAAATTTCTAATAATAGCCTTTTAAAAGGCTCTCCCACTTCATCCTTTAATTTCCACGATGGAGAGTTTTTTTTTTTTTTTTTAAAGAATAAAATCTTTTAAAAGTCATGAAAATCTACCCTTTATGAAAGATGCTAAAAATTAGCTTAAAATCCTTTTTTTTCTAAGACTAAATTAGTCTAAAAAAA
Source organism: Cunninghamia lanceolata (assembly GCA_027924645.1). Taxonomy (NCBI): domain Eukaryota; kingdom Viridiplantae; phylum Streptophyta; class Pinopsida; order Cupressales; family Cupressaceae; genus Cunninghamia; species Cunninghamia lanceolata. The sequence goes on from BSBN01001455.1 coordinate 1,231,528, forward strand.
TCTTTTATTTCTTTCTTCAACATTCAAAAACTCTTTTTTTTTTAATGTCATAAAGATATGACATAAAGGGGATCAATAAAAAGAAAGTTTTAAAATTAAAAAGTAAAGCCAACGATGGTTTATTTGCATTCACCAATAGCCTTTGATTTCCACGAGCTCATATGATGATTGTTGACATAACCACAAAGATCATGATGAACCTCATCACAAATTTGATGACGCTGCCACATATTTCTTTGCAAGACCAAATCATATCGCATGCCTTGACATCAATGGACCATCTAATGATTCTTTTGCATTTCTCCTATCTCATGAGATCCTTTTGAGATTGTAACTTCTTGAACCTGAACATGAGATACTTTGATTTATAACAACCTCTTATGACAATGCAATTATTATATGTGTCAGTTGAGAAATAGATCAAAGCACACAAAACCTTCAACACCTTGCTTATTACTCTGGTGATCGTTATCCCCATGTCACTTACCTCTTATCTTGAACAAGACTATTGAGAAGGCATCCTGAAATCATAAGACTATGAACCCATCATCATCTGATTATTACCATCACTAATCAATATGGCTTTGAACCTATCAACTTTAACCCATGAATGCATGTGAACACATGAAGAACCTGAAACACCTCAATGAAGCAAGTCAATCAATGAACATATGAATATTTCTGTGACAACACTTTTTTTAACCTCAACAACCTGAAGTGAAACATTCACACCATGAAACAACCATTGTCACCGACCATCCAATTATCGGCAAGAACAATGACATCCCAAAGAACATAACAATATATCTTGAGTGTGAATAAACAAACTGCTCCTATCAATCTACAATGTGTATAAAGAAGATCTCCTGATTTATAACAACAATCCTGCATCATCATTTCTTGAACAAGAACATACATGTGAACTCTTGTATGATCAATATCAACACCTTTTGACATCAATGACAATCAACTCAAACACCTTTTTGACATTAGTGACAATTTACCTTCATCAATCTCCCCCTTTGTCATTGATGGCAAAACTATATGATGTAATTTCGCTTTCTCCCCCTTTTTGACATCTGATGACAAAGGTTGAAAAATAACTCCCCCTGAGAACAACTCCATTGAAAGAAGTTATAGCTTGTCCATACCAATTACAATCATATTGCATAATGAGAACTTTGAAGACATAGACTCATTTTATCTTGTTATCTTCATATCAAACAAAAAAATTGAGATACCTCTTACAAAAAAACTTTGATACCACTTCAAAAACCAGAAGGACACAATTTGCACATACCTTCCTAAAACATATTAATGAGGAAGACCATCAAAGAACATGTCAAATTATTACACCAAGAACGCTTCCCAATGAACATAAGTCCACAATCTTCTTTTGGTACTATCTCCAATCCACATTCTGAAGCATAGATCATTATTGAGATTCTCTCATCTCATCTTTTGACAAGATGAAGAAAGACATATATGAACTTGACTCATGATGTTATGATGACCATTTTTGAGAAGAACAATCAATCTGCAACAATCTGCAACTAGTTTTTGACATTAAAGATAATGAAGATCATCTAAAAAGAGTGAAGGCTATCTTGATGAATACCATCCTCCTATTCCTGCACATAACACCTTTTACAACACCATGTCAAATCTGAAATATTCAAAACTATATCTGAAACTTAGTGCAATCAACAAGAACTGATGACTCTTGACTTTATCATTCAAATCAGCCAATCAAGATCTTCTTGCAACAAACATTTTGTAAAACCAAATGCAAAGACACATATTTGACTTCTTCCATTTTCAAGCTCCTCAGTCACCATATTCAAATATCTGATGAGAGTTCCCTTAGAACATCTTAACTGAAGCATATGTAAGTATCAACATGATATGAACAAGATAAGATACTCAACCTCATGAATCTATTTGTGCATTGAACTCTTCAGCAACTTATCAACACCTTGTAAGCACCATGAACCACTAAACATGTAACTAGTCATGAACACCTATATTACTGACAAACACTAAAACTTAATATCATCAAAAACTTCATTTCAAACATTATCAAGCAAGCATGATAAACAAAACAAGATCATCATATTAATAAGCGTCAACTGATCTCCTCCTATAACATTTTGGGGATAATTGATAGGACATGAACAACTCCCCCTCACACCATGCTAACTATTATTTGACTGATGATGTAACTTGTGTAAGATGCACAAGTTTAGGATTTGTCTTCTTTTCACTTTGTTTTTGCTTCCACACTTTCACAGGTTCTTGCTTCTGTTTAGATTTCTTTATCCAAACCTTTTCAACCTTGTTCTTTTTCCAATCTATCAAACTAGGTAAAGCTATTCTTCCAAACCTTCTGCAACTATATGCTTTGTGACCAGGAGAATTACACTTGAAACAAACGATAATTGAAGCAAAATGATTTCTTCTGTAATTAACTAATTTGTATCCAAATTGATTACAAGTATAACAATAACCATTAAATGAATAATTATACCTATACATGTATGCTTGTCTTACATGAGCATTTTTTCTAAAATTTATTCTCCTTTGATTATGCATTTTAACAAAATCATCTTTGATATTTATTTCAATTTCTAACTTATTTTTATTTTTAGGAGCACTAGCATGAAGATCAATTTTATTTCTAGGAGTTTCTCTAGCTTTTGAACACTCTCCTTCTTCAAATCCTAAACCAGTAGTGTCTTTATGAAGCTTCTATTTGCCCAACATCTCATATAACGTGTATGTACTTTCTTCAAATTCCTGATACTTCTTGGACAGAACTTCGAGACCATCATAATCTTTTCTGAGTTTGATAATTTCACCCTCTAATTTTAGATTCTCAATCCTTCTAACTTCAAGGTCAGATTTTGAAACATCAGCTATCCTCTTAGCTTCTTCAATTTCAGTCTTTAATCTAACAATTAATTTGTCTGAATCATCAATATATGTCCTTAAACACATAATCTGACATATGGCCTCTTCAAGATCTGAAGATACACTTTCAAGGTTTGAAAGTGCTTTGTCTTTAGATTCTCTTTCTTGTTGCAGCTACAATTTTAATTTATGATTCTCTTTCTTATATTTCTTGAGTTTAGTTAGAGCATATATGAGCTCTCCTTCCATATCAATCTCACAATCTTGTTCATCATATTCCTGATCATCACTTATGATATTAGCTTCTTCTGAAAGAGATTGAACCTCAACTCCTCCATTAGAAAGTCTCCTTTCATTGCCACTTTCTTCACACACCAGAGTGTCCTCTTCTTTATCATCATCTTGATAAATTCTTTTCAATTTCCTCCACATATCCTAAGTTGTAACACAATTCATAACTTTACAAGAAACATCATTAGATAGAGAAGACAATATGGCCTTCTTTGCAATATGATTACATTCAAGGGCTTCTTTGTCATTTGCAGTAACACAATTCCCATTCTCAACTAACATCAAAACACCATATCCTGAAGAGGATAAATAAATCTGCATTCTAACATACCAAATAGAAAAGTCTAAACCATCAAAGAGAGGGACTCCTGAAAACTATTCCTCTATTTTTATACCTGATTCAACTTGTGAAGCTTCTTTATCAACTGATTGAACATCAACATCTAAATTTGATATGGATGATGTCATTTGTGTCTTTTGACCAGAATGAAGCTTGACATTTCTCATGTTCTTATTTATTCTACACTTACCCATTGAACTCCACACACAGGACCTACCTAAGATGATTAAGCTTCAAAAGGGAACCTAGGCTCTAATACCAATTGTTGGAGTCAAGGACAACACTAAGAGGGGGGGTGAATCAGTGTTGTGTAAATTCTTAGCTTTTTGCAAACTTTATCTTACAAGACAAATAGAAAGGAAGACATTAATGATTTGTTGAGCTCATATGCACACGACTGATAGTGAAAGATGTGAATCAAAAACTTATAAGAAAAACATAAATATGCACACATAGAGACAAATTATGACATAGAAAGTTTTGGAGTGGAAAACCCTCTCAGGGTAGAAAAACCACTCAAAGTTGCCCCACTAGCTTATTCAAAACCTCACTGGTTACATGAAGGTCTCACTGACCAAAGAAGCTTCACTGGCTTTACAAGCTGCCTCACTGGCACATACAGAGGTCTCACTGACCACAAGCCTCACTGGCATAGTAAGGTCTCACTGACCAGAAGCCTCATTGGCATAGGAAGGTCTCACTAACCACAAGCCTCACTAGCATAGGAAGGTCTCACTCACCAATTCAATTGTCCTCATCAAAATAATGTGCAAGACATGATTGCTTCTCAATCTGATTTGCACCATTCATGACCCATTATCTCTGAGCACACTCAAACCAATCTACATACTAGTCTTATTATCTCTATTCAATCAATTCACAATTCATTCACCTTATTATCTCTACATAAAAATTCACTTGATGCAATCAATTGCATATTGTCTTTGTGATTCAATCTAAAAGTTTGTTGCACAAGGAGATCTTCATCACAGCATTTTTGATCCTTACACAAACTCTCATACAAACATCTAATAATTTGATCACTCTTTGTATTTGTATATATATAAGGGAAAAAATTTTGATCTTCCATCTTCAAAACTTGATTGCTTTTTTATTATCTTCAAATTTTCCTTCACCTGTAAGAAAGCTAATTTGACTTTGCATCTGAAACAAAAATAATATATTTCATCTTCCTCAATCTTGTTGAAGCACCTTTAAATTCTTCTACAATATTTCATTTTTATCTGCAAGTGACCCTTCATATTCAAAATCAAACTTCCCTATATTAAAAAATCTTCTATTCAATCTACCTTGAGAGAAAATAAAATCTCTTTCAAAACATGATTTTCATCTGAAAATAAAATAAAATCATATTCATGCAAAAACCTGCTTTCTCTTCATTTTCATCTTCCTCTTGTCCTGTAATAAAAATATTCTTCAAATGATTTAATAAATCTTCCCCCCAAAAAAAATTATCTCTGTTCATATTTTCAAAAATAAATCTTCTTAAAAAAGATAAAGGAAAAGGACAAACAAAGTCTTTTTCAAAATGAAAATTTCCTTAAAAAAATGCTTTTAAACTCTCCCATATCCTGCCTTATAAAATTTCTAATAATAGACTACAGTCATAAAACTTATAACTCCATCCTTTAATCTTCAAGTGTCACGGGAATGAAGAGGAGAGTATAGAAAAAATTAGAACTAAATCTCCTTAAAATCTTTTTGAAATCTGCCCCCTTTAAAAATTTCTATTAATAGCCTTTTAAAAGGCTCTCCCACTTCCTCCTCTAATTTCCACGATGGAGAGGTTTTTTTAAAAAAAAAAAATAAAAGCTTTTAAAACTCATGAAAATCTGCCCTTTATGAAAGAAGCTAAAAATTAGCTTAATTTTTTTTTTTAAAGATTAAAATTAGTCTAAGTTTTTTTTTATTTCTTTCTTCAACATTCAAAAACTCTTTTTTTTAAATGTCATAAAGATATGACATAAAGGGGATCAATAAAAAAAAATTAAATTAAAAAGTAAAGCCAATGATGGTTTATTCGCATTCCTCAATAGCCTTTGATTTCCATGAACTCATATGATGACTGTTGACATAACCACAAAGATCATGATGAATCTCATCACAAATTTGATGACTCTGCGACATATTTCTTTGCAAGACCAAATCATATCACATGCCTTGACATCAATGGACCATCTAATGATTCTTTTGCATTTCTCCTATCTCATGAGATCCTTCTCAGATTGTAACTTCTTGAACCTGAACATGAGATACTTTGATTTATAACAATAACCTCTTATGACAATGCAATTATTATATGTGTCAGTTGATAAATAGATCAAAGCACACAGAACCTTCAACACCTTGCTTCTTACTTTGGTGATCATTATCACCATGTCACTTACCTCTTATCTTGAACAAGACTATTGAGAAGGCATCCTGAAATCATAAGACTATGAACCCATCATTACCTGATTATTACCATCACTAATCAATATGGCTTTGAACCTATCAACTTGAACCCATGAATGCATGTGAACACATGGAGAACTTGAAACACCTCAACGAAGCAAGTCAATCAATGAACATATGAATATTTCTATGACAACACTTTTTTTAACCTCAACAACCTAAAGTGAAACATTCACACCATGAAACAACCATTGTCACCAGCCATCCAATTATCTACAAGAAGAATGACATCCCAAAGAACATAACAATATTTCTTGAGTGTGAATAAACAAACTGCTCCTATCAATCTACAATGTGTACAAAGAAGATCTCTTGATTTATAACAATAATCTTGCATCATCATTTCTTGAACAAGAACATACATGTGAACTCCTGTATGATCAATATCAACACCTTGTGAACCTGCAACACCTTTTGACATCAATGACAAACTCAAACACCTTTTTGACATCAATGACAATTTACCTTCATCATAAACAAGCCACATGGAATTCTCTCAAATGCTCTCGTGGGTTGCTTTTTCCTTTATACTTATCGAATTTGGGTATTTCAAAATGTGGAGGAAAAGGGAGCATTGGGATAGTTCAATCAAACAGATAAGGAAAAACTTCCTCAAATGAGAAAGGCTTTTTGATGATTCTGAGTGTAAGATCGGAAAGTTGTTTTTCCATTGTTTGGATTTTGAGTTCTATCATGTATAGTGGCAGTAGTGGCATATAATATTGTTGTATGGTGAAAGGTGTTTGTTGATAATTAGATGGTGGTTGTTGGTAGTTTTGGTTTCGAGGTTGGTGATAGTTCGATGGGGGTTGTTGATAATTGGATGGTGGTTGTTGGTAGGTTGACGGAGGTTGTTGCTAGTTAGATGGTGGTTGTTGGTAGTTTTCATTTGGAGGTTGTTGATAATTAGATGGTGATTGTTGGTAGTTTTAGTTTGGAGGAGGTTGACCCTGATACGAGGAGTTGTATTGTTGGTTTGGTGTTTGTTGTGATGTGTTAGAAAGGTTTGTGTTATTTTGTGATGGATTGATTGGTATGTTGGTTTTGAAAGAGTGAATGTAAGATACTTGTGGAGGATTCGCACAAGTGTTGTTGGGAATAGAAGAAGATGTTTGTTGTGTCTTAGTAGAGGGATTATGTGGGATAGAAGAACCAAATAAGTATAAGTTACCTCCCTTTTGCACAAACAAATTGCTTACATTGTTCGAGTGCATTGAAATTGCACCCAAACTCAATTGATTGCTCCTTGCTCTTGTTATGTGGATTGCTCTATTTGCTAATAATGTAAATATTGATCTCCCAAGGAATAAAAATGATAGCATAAGTTTACTAAAATCGGAGAAGCCCAAAAATGTAGAATGAAGCTTCTTTTATAGACATGCATGAGATATCAGATCTACAGTTGAGGATAACTGGAAAGATCAATGGTTGAGGATGGTTGAGAGAATGTGTGCAAATGAGAGGACAAGTGTCCTTGTCCTCTCATGCATCAAGGGAGTTAATAGATCTGATTAGGGAGTTGACTGAATTGATTGAGTAGTTAAGTGAATTGATTGATCAGTGAACTAAATTGATTGCGTATTCAATTAAATTGATTGATTAGTTAACTAGATTGACTAATCTATTAACTAATTTGATTGATTTGTTAACTAGTTTGAATGATGAGTCAGCTCTTTTGATTGATTGTTAACTGATTTTGATTGGAGGAATTTATGGTGTGTGAGGGTAAATGGGAAATTAAATAAATAATTATTTAATTTCATGTGCACATGGGATAATTGAATTAAATATTAATTTTAGTTCATTTTGGAGGAAGTAGATTATTTAAATAAGTATTTTTGAATTTATTTATAGTGGAGGGAAATTTGAATATTTAAATAAATAATTTTGATTTTATTTATTTAAATCAGACAAATAATGATTTAATTAAATAACTTGGATTATTTAAATAATTTAGAGGAATAAAAATGATTTAATTAAATAATTGGAATTATTTAATTAACATGAAAGATAAATTGATGGTGATCAATAGATGAACTTAATCAAATAATTAAGAATTTATTTAATTAAAGTGAATTATGGTAGATGAAAGCCTGATCTTGGAGCAGGTCAATTTTAGGTGTCTACAAACTCTATTATTTTAAAGAGTGGCTAGAGTGGTCATAACCTACACCACATCATTACCAACTGCTGCCACTCTCATATCATCCTCGATGATCGATTGTAATCCATCCCACATATCGACTTTGTCAATGATCTTTGTCCCTTCAATTTGCTCGATGCCTTGATTAGACAGGAAATTAGTAGCGTCATTTACTTCCTAGAAGATATGTTTCAGTGTGAAATCTCTTATTAGTCTCAAATACCACTGTGTCATCTCCAACCACTTCTTAATTTTCCAACTGACAGCTGAGTTGGATGAAATGGCTTGTACCATCACCATCGAGTCCCCTTCAATGTTTAGAGGAAAACATTTATCTTCTACACATACCTTAAGACCTTCCACCAATGCAGCAATTTCCACGTCATTATTTGTGCCATCTTGCTTTTATGGAACTTGCTTGGCAGATAACCCCTATACTATCCTTGATGATGAATCTAGCTTCCAATGCACCTAGGTTACCATAAGATGCCCCGTCGAAGTTGAGTTTAACGCAACCGTGTGGTGGATTCCATTCCATTAATTTCATTTCTAAAAGAATAATTGAATTTCTTTATTAAAATTAAAAATAGGATTAATAAATTCTTTAGTGATTTTTGGATTTGGTTTCTAATATTTTTTTATGTTATCTATTTATAGAATTATAATACCTACTACAAATTACTCAATAAAGATATATGGTGACACAAATGCTTATAGTATTTATAGCGTTGTTCACCAACTACTACATGTAATGACTTTTTAGTAAAAATATAAATGTATACTATTTAATAATAGGCCTATAAATATTATTCTTATTAGCCATCTAATAGCACCTTCTTGTGCTTTTACCAATTTTATATTAGTTATTTATTATTAGGTTGTTGAGAGGTATTCTACAATGATAGAAGTGTAAGAGTTTTATGTCGTGACTGGGTCTATAAAAACTAAAACATAATTGATATCTTTTTAAAAAAATTAAAAATATAACAAAACAAAAATAAAACATATAAATATAAAATAAACATAAAACAAAACAAATATATATTCTTGTTTTACTTTATCAATGATAAAGAGTGCGTGTGTATTATAAATTAATTAATTCTTATTTAGTAGGAAAATTATTACATTTACATTTTTTTGTTTCATTTTGTAAAAGCCAATCATGTAGAGGTCATTCTTAAACATAACCCCTATTTTGTCCATGCCTCTTCGCTAGTCTTCTAGCCTTGGTCTTGAGACTTTGTCATCTCAAACGAAAGGGCCCTTTATGTCTCTGTTTGGGTGGAATTCCAAGGTTTAACTTAAAGGTCATGTTGGCATTTTCTAGACACTGTCGCTTGCACACTTGGGAAAGTGGTCTATGTTGAGCCAGATAGATTTTTCCTGACTCATCCTTAAAAATGAGTTTGTATCAAGGTTTACCTTTTGAAGGATTTAAATAAAATAGTGGACATTCAAATTGGTCAAATGTGTCACACCTAACATGTCCTTTATCTTAATCTATCAAACACTTGCTTCAAGTGTCAATCCTCGAATCATAAGATTAAGGAACACCTCTTTGTCTCCCAATGTATTAAGTATCTTGCTTGGTCATTTGATGCTCCTCCTCGTAAAAGGGAGTAAGTATAGACCACTATAGGGAATCACAAGAACAATAGAACGCCTATCAATAGTGTAACTCCTACCAAGACTACAAGAAATTTTGGGAACCATCCTGCTAAGTAGCCTTTTGTTGTAAGTTCAAGCCCTACTAATAAGGGGAAAGAGGTGGCACCTCTTATTGGTGAGCCATCTAGCTATAAAATATTTACCAATACACCTCAAATGGTGTCAATTTTATCTTCTCAACCAAGTTTGTTAGTCCATTCTCCTTCTTGTCGTTTGTAATGGCTCGTTGTTGCTCTCACAGTCTACCTAGTCTCTTAGAGGAGGGAGAAATGTCGAACATACACTAGCATATTGAGAGAGGGGTGAATCAATATTCAATTAAAACTAAAAACCCTCTAGAGAAAATAGAACCTTAAACTTTATAGAATGAACAAAAGCATAACACATCAATAAAAAGCACATGAACACATAACACTAGATTTAAGTGGAAAACCCAAGAAGGGAAAAACCACAGTGAGGATTAGCTCACAATATATGAATGCTCACTACAAATTTTAACTTTGTTTTAGGGATACAATCCAAGGAAGCTACTACTCCCTAAAAAGGTTTTATGGTCACTCCCAAGGAAGCTACAACTCCCTGCTGACTATGTTTTAGGGATTGAAACCAAAGAAGCAACTACTCCCTAAACTGAGAACAAACTCGGAAAGATTATTGCATGACAATCCTTCTACTACCTAAATCTAACAATAAAAACTTAGTCCTTTGATGATTGCACTCCTTTGACAACTTTAGAAATTCCTTAAAATGTGCTCTTTTCATCTTACTAACTCATATCTTTCAGCCTTCAAGAAGTCTTGCCTTTGGCTCACTGCCTCTGGCAAATAGTTAGGCACACTCATTACTTTCCTATTGTCACAAATATCTCTTCAAGAAGAATTAGGATAATATCGATCACTTATACTTTTTCTCCTTCAATCACACATCATAATGTATTCATTCTTCTTCTTTCCTTATACTTTTGAACCACACCTTCACATTGCAATGACACTTCACCTAGCTCAACTAGGCTTACAATATATACATGATATTACATTGATTACATTGTTTATTAGCTAGAGACAACATGAAAATTACATTTACAAGTCGGCCAAACAACACACTTCATGAAACATGTAGAGGGAAAGACCTAAACAAGACTAAACACCACAACCAAAGGAAGCACACCTTGCAGACTTTAACACATGCTTAAACCAGTCCTAAACACCCTTTACATCATTGTTCTTCAAGGAATCACATTCGCACACTTTGCTCATTTGAAATAGGATGACCTTAAGTAGGAAAACATGAAACTTGAAGCATAATGTTCACCACCATTTGAAAACCTTGTGTGGTACATGAATCAAGAAGGATCCTAATGAAATTCTTCTAGACAAATCTTCATAACTCATACAACATCTTCAAATACACCTTGAACTCCACATAGTAAAGACTTTGTATCGCACATCTTCAAACATGTACTCTAAGACCAAATAGCCACCTGAAACACACTGTAACACACTATCATTGAGAAACTAATCTTGTGGATCACCAAAACACTTGAAACTACAAGGAAGAATGTAATACACATCCCTAAACATGTCCACCAAACTTCATAGTTAATTCTTCTCTTTCAGAGGAATGCAGAGCATTTTAAGAAGCCTTCAACATTACTTTTCTCTGTCAAAATACAAACTGGAACTCTACCACTTATAACTTTTAGTGTGGAAAGTGTAGAGACTTGAAACTTTGGAAATAGCACAGGTTCACAAGACACTGGGATTAACTTCTGAACCGCAAGACCTCATCTCCAAATGTATAGGAATGTGGAGCCAAACATTGTAGCATTGTGAACATCTTCTTTAGAACCAACACTGTCTTCAAACAATCACCTGCAAAACACTCTTCTAATAATCCAAACAACATGAAACTAGGAACAAACATGATTTGACACTATATGAAGCTATCTTCAAATCCAGAGGCTCAACACTAACATCACGAAAATGTGGAGTATTCTCCCAGACAGTCTTCAAAGCAATATTCTTGTAGCAGAAACTTTCACCAACATCTAGAGGCCAAAACTTCCTTGTAGCAACACATTCATTCTTAGGAACAACATGAGAGAGCATACAACATGATTCAGACCATCAGCAACATCTCCCCAACATCATAAACACATCTGATCATCTTTTTAGTGCTTCTAATTCCCATCTTAATAAACCAACTCTGTTTGTCAGAACATGGCATGTCCAACCATGAACATCAACATACATCCATGACATCCAACCATGAACATCATCAAACATCCATATATCCAACCATCAACATCAACATACATATCAGCAACATTAATCACCACATGATAGTGTTGACATCAATGACAACCTTATGACAGTGTTGACATCAATGACAACCTTAGGAACCATATGTGTAAAAAAAATTGGTTCAAATAGAAGATGGGCACATATTCCTTAGATTCATTTGGGTAGTTTTTCTTGAGATGATATTTTAAAAAATCATTATGTCACTCTAGATGAGTTGGATAATGTTGAGATGACTCTTGATTATCGTCAATGAATTTCTTATCTTAGAATATTTGAGGTCTTACAAACCTCCCCAAGAAATATTTTGTGAGATATACTTGACAAATATTTCTAGGTTTAGATGTTTTTTGTTTGCAAGAAGTTAAGATTACTCTATTTTGGTTTCTACTACTTGTCATGTTATTTGATTGGCCAATATTTTCTATGTAGCAGTCACAATGCAGGATGTGGAGGAGTTGTCACATTTATCTCTCCTAAGTGGCATCTACATTTAGTGGATCATGGATGTGATCCCACTACTAGAATATTATGGGCCCTTTTAAATATTCACAATCATTTCTTTGGAGTTATTAATGTTTATGCTTCCAATGATGTTGTTGAGTGATCTTCTCTTTAGCATTTGATTATTGATTCAATATTTGCTACCACTTGGGTTTTGTGTAGAGACTTTAATATGATTGAGATGGCATATGATAAAGATGACACTCTTCCCATGTGTTGGACAACTAGTAAAAGGGAGTCTTGGTATTTTATGTGCAATAAATTAGGTCTTTATGATCCTAATATGGGTTTCCACCCTAATTAACCCCACTAGCATACATGGTGTAATTTGGAAGCTAGGTTTGATAGAGTGTATAAATGGCTTGATCATGTTGTGCTTATGATGTCCTTTTTTCCCTCCAACTGGAGACCTTGTTATATGTCCTTTATAACCATTCTCTCATCCATTTTTGCATTGAATGGAAACTTGATAAGGCCATGCTTAACAAGACTCATTTTTTCATAACACCTCTTTGTTAAGTCATTAGATAATGTTGTCTCACATCCGGCATGTCTAGAATCTTGAGCCCTGGCCCGTTCTATAGATAGGTTGGATTTCTTGGTGGAATGATGCCATCAAACACACCTCTTATTTCTTGTCGATTAATGGATGCTACTAATTTTTTCCACCGCTTATACAAGGAAACCACCTCAGAGCTCTACCAAGCCACTACCATGCTAGAAACCAATCATTTTTCTCTAACTTTATAGATGCATGTAGATTAGCTTCAATAGTAGAAGCAAATTGTTGAAAATCACACTGTCATCTAGGTTCTTAAATCAAAGCCCACCTACATTAGCTTAAGGTGGGAGATAAAGCCTCCAAAGAGTTATTTCAAGATCTTTGTTCTTGTCACATGTCCTGGGCTATTAAAGAAATCAAAGACAATCATCAATTTTTGACTAAACTTCTTGATGTCATCCACACTTTTTATCGTCATTGTGAGTAGGTTTTTAAATTTTAAGAGAATTCTCCTAAACATGACAATGCCTTATAAGAATGCATTAGGGTTATCCCTTGTCATCTTTTTTCTACTCAGCAAGCTTTTTGTGGTCAATTGATCTCCATTTGTGATCTCTAGGAAGTGGTTTTATAAGTGGCTAATGATAAAGCTCCTAGTTGTGATGGCTTTCTTTGTGAATTCCATAAGGACTTCTACGATTTAGTTGGTGAAGGCATTCAAAAAGTCTACCTTGAAGATTTTCATTCTAATTTCCTAGGAGTAATTATAAACAAAGGAAATATCAAGTTCATACCTAGGTTTGGTGACATTAAGGAAATTTGTAATTCATGGCCCATCACTCTGCTGAAAGTGTCCTACAAAATCATATCCAAGGCTCTTGTTTTGAAATTGTACCACCTTCTTCCCTTAATTTTGTGACCAGAAAAAACTAGGTTTATCAAATCTAGGTATATACTAGACAATATCATTATGTTCTAGTAAGGTATGTATAGGCTAGATACTCCCAATAACAAGTAATGTTTATCAAGATTGATTTTTCCATATCCTCTGATCGTATTGAATGGCCCTTTATTCTAGTCATGTTGTAGGCCCTTGGATTTAGGCCCCACTTTGTGCAATCTAATTAAAAAAATTTAGATGTCTATATTATCCTCACCATTAATGGGTACTAGTCTTATGCTTTTGGGTTTTATCGATCTACCCACTAGGATTGTCCCTTAGCTCCTACTCTCTATGTCCTAGCTATTGAAGGATTTGGTTATCTTCTAGCTCATTCATTGGCTCAAAATCTAGTCAAGGGCATTTCCTTGCCTCATTCCTCAACTCAACTTGTGAATGGGCAATAAGCCTAAAATCAACAAAAGATTTATGCAGATAGAAACCATACATTAAGATCATTTGAGGTGGGAGATATTATTTTCTTAAGATTGCAGCCATATAGGAAATCTTCCATCAAAAGGAGTCAATATAAAAAGATCAAATGAAGGTTTAGTGGTGTCTATAAACTTCTAAGAAGAGTTGGAGAAGTAACATATGAGTTGGAGCTACTAGAAAATAGTAAGATCCGTAATATGTTCCATGTTTCTTGCTTGAAGAAGGATTGTGGGAAGCATTTGGTACCTTCTATGGAATTACCACCTTTAGATGATGGAAGATTAATATTACTCCTAGAAATGGTCATTGATAATAGAGTTTAAAATTTTAGGAAGAAGGGCATCGCATAATATCTTGATAGATGAAAAATTGCTAGTAGAGGATGCAACTTGGGAGAGGTTAAAAATTATGAAGCATCCAAATTTGCATTACTTGAGGGAAAGCAATTTTGGCAAGGGCAGACTTGTCATGTCCCCTTTCTAATTAATTTTATTCAAATGATTTATTAGCCCATTCCATCATTTGGTATGGGTTAGGGAAAATAAATAGAGAAATAGTTTATTTAATATTTGATTTGTGGTCCCATGAATTTATATTTTCTAGATATTTGGGAGCAATTAAATATTATATTTATTATTATTACTACACCAAATGGGGTGTGGGATTACATTAGGAGATTTGGTATCTTATAGTGTCCTAAAATTAGCCAATTCTATGATAGATATGACAAATTTATGATAGGCTATCATAGTGCAAGATATTCACTATTTTTAGCTGATAGTTTTGAATGGAAAAAAGTGGAAATAATAGCATATATTATTCCAAGTCAAATGTGAGGTTTGGGAACCCATTTTGTGGGTTCAAACAAGGCTCTATTTATATGCATGGATTTTCATATAGATGCACCTTTCGATCATATTTCTCTCAAATTTTTCTTTATGAGCACTTTTGCTTTTACAATATCTTCTATGGACATAAACCCATTGGAGACAGGAGATCAATGGATCAAAACCCATTGATTTATGAGAACAATCTTGCTCAAAGGTTGCATTAGAGCTTCAAGGATTTGTATATTTTTCTAATTGTTTAGTGTGTGTGTTTGCTTGCAGGTTATAGGGGAAGTTGTGTGGAGATATGATATCAATGTTGGTGTTGTGTGTTGTGGTTTCTATTTCTATTGTAGATCATATTATTTCTATTCCTATTGTCTATTTAGATCATCTTCAAAAGTTGTAGGGTTCAGTCATATAGTTGGAGAAAAATATTGTTGCCATTGTTGTGTGATTTGTAGTGTTTATGTGGTTTTTAGAGGTGATAGTTTTCATATTGTATTGCTGTTGTAGATTCTATTGTATTGGACATTATAACAGCATATATAGGAAAATAAAAAAATATTCTAAGAATGAAAAAGGTTCCATAAGTTTCTGTGACAAAATCACCAAAGTTTGTGTTGAGTAGTTTTGTTAAAATTGTGTTGAATTTGGGTATTTTTGCAAGATCTTGTTTAAGTATTTCAAATCTGAAAAATTATTTGTTAAAATTCTTTGAGGAGGACATTATAGAGCCTCATGAAGATGGCATTTTTTTCTAGTTACACAAATTCATCTTCTTTTTCTCTAATGATATACTTATCTATAGTCACACTTGGAGTGATCATCTTCATCATGTTGAGATCACCCTCAAAATTCTAATAGAGAATTCTCTATTTTCCAAACACTCTAAGTCTTCTTTTATCTAGTCCAATAGGTGGAGTACTTAGGCTATATTGTTTCACCCATAGGTGCTCAAGTTGACCCAAATAAGATTAATACAATGGAAGATTGGTCACACCTTAGGTCCCTTAAAGTTTAGAAGGTTTCTTAGGCTTGATAGGGTACTATTGCAATTTTGTGCATAATAATAGTAAAATTAATAGACCCTTAAAAACTTTGGTAAAAAGGAAATCCTTCCAATTGTTTGATTCAATGGAGGTGGCCCTTAGTGTAGTCAAAATTGGCATGTGTACTACTCCAATATTGGCCCCACCTAATTTTCACAAACCATTCACTTTGGAATGTGATGTCTTTAGCATGGGTAGAGGTACGGTTTTGATATATGAAGGATAACCCATAGCCTTCACAAACAAGTAACTCACAAGGTGCAATCTAGCTAAATCAACCTATGAAATAGAAATGTTAGATATCCTATCCAACAATAGCATCCTTACCTATTGGGATGCAAATTCTAAATAAAACATATCATCATATCCTAAAATACTTTTTGTAGAAATGAGTGTCCTCTTGAGAGAAACAAAAATTGGTGGCGAAGATCCTAGGATATGGCTATGAGATTATCTATAAGAAAGATAAGGAAAATGGTAGATGATGCACTCTCACACCAATATGAAGATGAATGTTCCATCTTTTCTCTTTCTATCTTGATTCCACATTTGATATATGTGATCCAAGATGATTTGGCTACTAACGTTGCAATTTAAGATATCATTACATAGTTGAAACGGGATACCCAGTCCGTTCCAATTTTTGTTGGAAAGGAAATGTCTTACCTATCTTGATTGAATTTATTTACTCGCAGATTTAGCACTTAAGCAGCAATTACTCCTAGAATTGCACTCCTCCCTTTCTTTCATAAACTTGGGTTTCTTGAAGACATATGAGCATGGCAAGCATGATTTCTTTTGGAATGCCCTTAAAAAATGTTCAAGCATTTATAGCTAAATGTGATTTGTGTCAATAGACCAAAGGGGAAACTATCAAAGCCCTAGGATTATTATAGCCCCTTCCTATTCATAGTTAGGCTTGGAATAATATTTCTATGGATTTCATTGCGGGGCTTCTACTCTAAGGGGGTAAACACGTCATCTTGATGGTCGCTTAACAAAATATATGCATTTTGTGCATTACTTTACCCTTGCACTCTAGCTATAGTTTCTCAACACCTGCTAGATTTAGTCTTCAAACTCCATGGGATGCCTCACTCTATTGTTAGTGATCATGATCCATCCTTCACCAACAACTTCTAGGAAGAGAAATTTAAGTAACAATGCACCACCTTAAACAAGGGTTTGGCTTTTCATCCTCAAACTAATGGTCAACTAGAGATTACCAACAAGTTCCTTGAGACTTATTTGCATTATTTTTTGTCCAAGCAATGGGCCAAGTGGCAACCTTTGGTAGAGTGGTGGTATAATACTACTTATCATAGTGCTTCTAAAATGACCCCATATGAGGCTCTCTATGGTAACCCCCAACACCATCCTTGAGTAATTATGTTTTAGCTTCTTTAAGGTTTGAAGCAATGAATAACATGTTGGCCAAGTCGAAAGATATCTCTCAACTACATAAGGCAAATTTAACACTGGCCCAAAATCAAATGAAACAATAGTTTGATCAACATTGGATTGAGTGTTATTTTGATATTGGTGATTGGGTTTTTCTATGTCTCTATCCCTACAAGCAACCTTCATTACATGCCAAGTGCAATCATAAGTTGGCTCATAGATTTTATGGTCCTTATCAGGCGATCCAATGCATAGGTGAGATGGCATATAAGCTAGCACTTTGACCTTCTCAAGTCCACCTATTTTTCTTATCTCTTATCTCAAGAAGGTGATTGGAATTACTACTTGACCATCGATGGATCTACCTAAGTTGGAAGAGGATGGCTAAGTATTTATTGGAATTACTACTCAACTATCCATGGACCTACCTAAGTTGGATGAGGATGGCTTAATATTTCTTGAACTTGAGGATATTTTCAACAAAAGCACAAATAACCTATGCATGAGTTCTATTGAGGAGTTATTAGATTACTGGAAGGGATTGCAACTTGAATATGTCACTTGCGAATCTACTAGCATTCTCTCTAGATTTCCTCATCTCAAGCTTAGAGGATAAAGATTTTCAAAGGGGGTAATGTTATTTACCCCATTGTACTTTCCCTTATATAGTATTAGTCGGGTGAATATACTTTGTAAGTCATCCCACTAGTTGTTAGAATAAAGTAATTATCCCACACACATAAGATAGTAGTTGCCTTTGGTAAAACTTTATATATTGTAATGACTTCTCAATTGAAAGGCATCTTGGAATGTTGGTAATTGGAGTCTATTCTATATTGCAGGTTTCTCCCTTAAAGTGGCACTATGAATATAATAAGGTAATCTTGTTTCTCTCATTTTTGAAATAATATTGTAATTTTTCTATCAATTTAACATATCTTATCTTGCAAGTTTGTTACACACTAAAATAAAAATAGAACATGACAAGTTCTATTTAGATTTTCAGATTGATGAAAATTCTCTTAGTGAGCTTCTACTGGACTTTGATTAAAATATCTTCAACCAACTAAACTTTGTCCATATGGAGTTTAATTTTGATGTGAATGAAATTGTATTTGTAGGTCCATTAATGGAGATGAATGAAGGAAATATCATTAATCACACAACATCAATAGCCTCCAAAGGACCTAATGGCCCAAGATAGATGGAATTAATCTATGCACATGGGTAAATAACCCTCATGTAGAACTTGGACCATTGATTGATTGGTCAAGGATTGGGGAATCTCCAATTAATGATTATGCCACATTAGCTTACTTGATAGGACATTTTCATCATTGTTTATTAATGGAACATGTGATTCGCTAGAACCACAATTGAGATGAGTATGTCTACATGAATATATTAAACATCTATTTTGATATAGGGATCATTGTTTTGGCTGACACCCATGATTTAGATATTACATGATGAACATAATCTTCAGACATTGTGCACAAAATTCATCTACCATGGTTGTGAAAAAAAAGCCTCCAAGATATGTCAATCACACTCAATGAGTTGTCTGAGCATATTGACAATGTGCCCCACCCCCATCTAGCTAATCATTTGATGCAATTTGAAACTAGTTTGGATCATATTTGACTAAAATATAATAAATATAACTTACTTTCCTTGCCTTGTTGTACTTCTATCTAAAGATAGGTGGTGCCAAGACACACCATTTGGAAACTTGCTAGAGAAGGATTTGTTCTCCTTTGGTCAAGCCCCTCTGGGTAAACTAATTTAACAATGACAAACAAATAATAAATATAGGAGAAAACTGTATAATATGCTTATGATGATGTAATATTGGTGTTCTAGTTAAATGCCCTTTATGAATGTATCATAATTGCACATGGATCAAATGGATAATAATGAATTAAGACATGTTCCTAAATACACCACCCCAGTGTGTACTTTGAAATAATTCATGATTTAGTCAACTTAGAATAGCTAGTGGGAAAGGATGAACATGAGCTCAATTATAAAAATAAATCTAGGCCTTTAGAGTTTAAATTCACACATAAGATTGATCCAGGGTAATTCTACACCTATGAATCTAAATCAAAGTGCAGAAAAATGGAGATTGTGGATGGGGTCCAGAGTCTTGGGATGTGTGGAGATGGAACAAGGCTAGGATAAAATTATTTTCTACTTTCTCACAAAATTATTCCAACTTACATACTAATCAATGCATAAAAGATCCTATTAGTAAAGGCCCAAAACATAAGAGAAAAAGACAATTGCAAAAATAATCCAACATAACAAACAAAATATTTATCAATTCCCCAAACATTCATCTAAACATCACTAATATTCTTACATTATTATATAGAGTTAATTATAGAGTTAACATTTTATATCTATTAAAATTTTCAACAATTACTTTCACTAGTTTATTTATTTTTAAAAACATTTATTTATTTATTTTGATACATTTAATCAAAGAGATTTTATTTTTGACGGTGATTTTACTTTCATTTTCAAACGTAAAAGAGACGACGATCATAGCAAAGACAGCTTATTTTCCTCCACATCTTCAAACTCGGTATTCCACATTACGTTTCCTTTCTTAACCTTTTCGTGGCTGTTTCCAAGTACCAGCTCTTGACAGAAATGGACGGTGTTTCGTCTTTGCTTCATTAAATTTAACCCTTGCTGTTCATCCCTCACAATATCGTACAAAACTTTTGTTCATGGTTCTTTGTGGGAATCAAATTATAGGCAAGCAGGAAAAACGAGATTAGGATGAATAAGGAACTCTTCCTGGCTTTGGAAACTGGTCATTTTATTACCATACAAATTTTACATGGGGATAACCCGGAGGCTCTGCTTGACGTTACTTTCCAGGGAGATACTCCTCTGGAGCAAGGGAAGGCTATCAAGATATTGTTGAGTGGATTCTTCAAGTGAAACCCTCTTTGGCTAGAGCTCGGAACAAGGATGACAATTTGCCACTGCACGAAGCTGCGAAATACGGTAATCCAGATTTAGTCAGAATTCTCCTTCACCACAAAAAGAGTTCTGCCTACCAGTACAATATGTTCGGAGAGACAGCTCTGATAATAGCTTCCAAGTATGGCCACGTGGAAACAGTCAACCTTTTGTTGGAAGCTTACGGGGGATATCCATTCGAAAGGCGTCGATCTTTTAGAGAGGCAGCTTACCGGGGATATCCAGGTAAATTTGCAGATTATTTGTTCAAGTTGAAGTAAATAGTAAGTTTGCGGTTTGCTTCCAATTTATTGACTTTAAGTAATGTGAATGTGAGGCAGATGTAGCGAAGGCCATACTTAATAATCCCATCAAACCCCATCTGTTCCCTTATAGATTACATAGTTTGCTTGAATGGGAAACATATGCAGGTAAGTTTACACATTGTTTGTTCAAGTTGAGTTAAATTGTTAAGTTGCAGATTTGAAATATATTGACATTAGGTAATGTGACTGCGAGGCAGATGTAGCGAAGGCCATACTTCTTAATCTCATCAAAGATCATTTCGTTCTTCAAGAGATGCTGACTCTTAATGCAGCCGTTTATGGAGGATATCTTGAGATTGTAGAGGCGGTGCTAAATTCTCGTGCATGGAAAAGGGACTTCATGACAACTATGGATGAGCATGGAAGGTGCGCAATACATGTAGCAGCCATGAAAGGCCGTTGGGACATAATCCATGAATTCATGTCCAGATGGCCACACTGTGTCGAAATCCAGAGTTCAGATCATAAGTCTGTTCTACACTTTGCCGTGGAATATGATCAATTTGCGATTGTGCGCAATCTGCTATCAAACACACGGCCTCAAAAAGTCGCAGAGTTGGTGAGCCGCGACCATGACCTTTATTACAATACAGCATTACATTTGGCAGCAAAAAATGGAGTGGATCCCCAGGTTTGAAATCCTTAGCTTGAATCTCCATCTTTCTATTTTTTTTCCTATTGTGATAACTCCTTTTTCTCTGTTTACTCGCTACATCCTTGAAAATAGTGCTATACATAAAAGGACTACTTGTTATTTAGGGTTTCAACCATGTTTTCATGAAAATGGTTGATTTCTTTTTCACCCAGACAATTTATGTTATAGATCTGAAGAATGTTGGAATCCCAATGAACATATAGGAAAATGCTAATTTGAGGGATTTCTGACCGGTCAATAGTGATATTACCAAGAACTTTCTTATGGAAATTTTCTCTCGAGTGTATTTTTTTTTAGTTTTCCTCACATTTTCTTCTATTGCACGAGGATATCATTTTACTTTGCAAAACTTTTATCTAAACTTCAATATTTATTATTTGATTCCTTGGAGACAACTAGATTTATCCTCGTTTCTTTTTAATAAGAAAAATGGTTTTCCCGTAATTTTTTTTTCCTTAAATATTAAAATCAAAATTTAGACCGACATTTTTTAAATAATGTGATCTATTCTAATCATTTTAAAAAATTAATCCTTCTTTCTTTATTTTAAAATCAGAACTTTAGATGGTATATTCTTAAAATATTTAAGGAGTTCGTAATTGTACATAAACTAAATATTTTTAAATTCTTATAAATGAAATATACACGTATAAGTAATCAATTAGCTTCGATCAAGTAGTAACAACATTTAAAGGTATTATTGAATTCTTGATAGGAACATATATTTATAGTTATATTGCATAATGTAACACCCCAAATAGACTACTAAAAATTATATTGGTTTTTTCAATAAATTACCACCTAACACTACCAATATGTCTGTAATCCCAACTATTGTCTCTCTAGAGACAATATGAAAAAATGTACTAAAAAAATAAACAATTTATTTTAAATATTTTTTAGTGTGATTATTAACATTCAATGTTTCCAGATTCTTGTCGTCCTCCTATTTGTTGGAATTTTTATTTTTGAAATCACAAACGCGATTTTTATTTTGAAACTATTTTTCACCTAAACACAGACTATAACCTACATAAAATTTGTTTTCCTATTCAAAGGTGCTAAAATAAGACACATATTCAAGGATTCATGCATGAAATCACAAAAATAACATCAATTACCAGCTGCACACAATAGAAACAAGTCCTTGAAAGAAGAAATTGATATATTTATTGTTGAAAAGGTCTTTTACAATAGTAGATGCCTGAAAATGACTGATTTGTTCTCAAAATTTGGAAATTTACATCTATTTTCAGTCACAATATGACTGATCTTTGAGTTACAGTACAATGGTTTGCTAGAAGAACTTTTCAGAAGTTACAACACCACAAAAATTTGCAAGAACTAACTAAGAAAGTGAGCCTAGTTTCCTTTTTGGCTATCCTACGTTGGAGAGAAAGTAGGACAACATCAAAAACTATTAAATGACTCCTTCATGACTGTTGCTAACTTTTTGACTTTATCTTGGTCGCTGGAAAAAGGTCTTATCTTTGCTTGACTGCTGGAAAAGCCCCTGAATCTTCTCTCAACCTCTCTAGATACTTGCAGCTGTCCATTCCTGTTAAAACTGCCTCCTAGATGCCCTCAACTTGTTGTTCACATCAGCAAACTACCTCCCTATATCTCTTCAACTGCTATCCTTGTCACTCTCTTGACCTTAACTGTCTCTTAACTGCTCTTTGCTCCATGAAACTGCCTTAATTGCTCTATGCTTGATAATAGGGCATGTTTTTGACCTAAGAGACAAAGCAAGTCCCAAAAGATAAAACAATCAATACAGCATGTAGATGCAAGTTCAAAAATCAAATTGTGTAGGAAAAGGACCAACTTCTGGACCAGAGGAAAAACATGACCTACCTGCCATGAATCATAGCCCGCATTTAATATAAAAAGCGGTGTTTGTATGTATGGTGTCAGATACTGTGGAAAGAAGCACTGCAATTTTATTCATACATTGGTAAGTAATAACACAACGAAATAATGGACATTTCCAAGGAAAACCAAGATTTGCATATAATTATTACTCTTTTCATTGGTACCTGAGCACCCAGTTTTGAGGTACATGCGATTAGTAAACTCTTAAGTGATTGCTGCATCATAAAAGGGAACTCAATTAAGAACACAAGGTTAGAGCATTTCCAAGTGACAGTTTGCCTCCGCATACTCTATTACAGCATCTCTTGTCCCCAAACTAGAAATCATTAATAGGAGAAATCTCAACTTTCCTTTCATGCTCCTATATCCTCATAATTTTTGATCCAAAATACTTCAATCCCACAACCAAGAAACCGGAGTTGAGGAAAAATGTAGGCTAATTGAAAAAAATATATATTTGAAGAGCATTTGAAACAAATACCTGCAATGTCACCACATCATTAAAGAAAATCTTATATGGTTTGTACCAGAAATGTCCTTCCTGCTCCACAGGCAACCCAAGCATATAAAATAAAATAATAATAATTTTTAGAATATAATCAGAGCTAATAACTACCCTCGGATGAGTTGAGTTTGATAGAACGATACAAATTAAATAGTTGTTAATGTCACTAATGAAGACATGAGAAATGTATTTGAAATAAATGAATTTTTGGTCCATAATAATAATCAATTCTCTTTTCTTAATAAATTGCCTTAGACCTGTTACACAGCAGAGATAACAATGCTTCACAAAGAGCACCTGGCAGAAATTATGTACCAGCAAATATAACATAATAAGGAGGTAATGAGACAATACCCATCAATAAAAAATACAGCATCTACCAAGCACTTGACTTTAGTAGTCTTTGGCATAAGCGCCCGAAAATTATCACAATTGAGAATTGCAGTTGAACACCCAGCAGAGCATCCAGAAAGGAGAGCCTATAGTCAATGTTTCTTTAATCAGTGTAACATTAATGTAGTTACTAAATATGAGATCAAAAATGAAAAAATCTCACTACAGAGTGCAGTTCTACTCATTATGTCCTATGTACGCGAATAAATACCAAAAGATCTCTTCAATAAGGCTTCTATCTAATCTTGAAGCCTATTTGTTGCTGAAATTTATATTATCTATTTCTTTGCCTATATATTTCCATGTATATAATCATAAAGATGGTTAAAAAAAGGAAAACCTATTTAGCATTTATCATTCCTTTTGCCAAAAGTTCATCAATGACAGCTCGAAATATCCTTTGCCCTCTGAAGTACAATTTATCAACCTGAAACATTTTGAAGAAATCTGAGCTTAATCAAACTATAAATAACTAGAAAATGTAAAAACTCACAAGAATCTCTAGCACGAAGTTTGTTGAAGCTTATGCAAGGCTTATCAGTTACACCATCATAAGATCAATTTTCGAACTTTGAGCAATACTCATTCATGTGTGAACCTATACCACATACATGGGACAGAAAGTCTTCAAAGCTACATTAGGATAGTCATGAGGTTTGAATCATGTAGTAGGTAAGAAAAAATCCTTTATGACACCATCTTAAATAATAATGAGACAAACAAAATAGGATCTATAGACACAATAAGATAACCCTTTTTGCATCACTCACCGGATTTACTGCCTCCACATCTCCAGTAAATGAGGCTCCATCACAGTATCTAACCTTTATGCGGTTCCAATTATAGAAGTCTGTTGCACATACCAATTTAGAATTGTTTTGGCAGTCAAAAGCAAGTCCAAAAACAAGTAAAACCACAACTAAAATTGCCATGCCTCTGTGTAAGGATAAATCTACTGAGAAATGACAACATACATTTTTGAGAATGAGATCCATGGAGTAGATAGGCTGCAAGAGGTCTTGTGTATGTCAGGCATTGAAGCACCACATTGGCAAAGCAGCTACCCATAGACCGGTGGAAAGACACAAATCATGGATAACAAAGTACACGAGAACTAATTCTTTACAACTAAAAAATCACAGTTACTATCTTTTTACAGGCATGATAAAGAGCTACAGAGACAGCAAAAGGTAATAAATTGAAGCTAGCATAGATGGAGCAGTTGGACCATACATATTAGTAAAATGCCTAATATGGGGAACTGATGTCCCATGCCAATATGCATCTGGAGCATATGCAGGTATGCTTCCAGGATACATAGGCGCACCTGTAGAAATTAGCAGAAGCACCCAAATCAGTACACAATCACTATGAAAGCTCCAGTGCCCCTAACTTGAAGACTCCTAAGAAACTGTCATTTAACACTGAAGAGTAAACAAACCTAATTTTAATGGTACTACCATGCAGACGAAAGTGGCAATCTTAATTTTGAATTTATAATAGTCTATCATAAATGTGTCTTACCTCCATGAAACATACCAGGCTGAGAAAATGGTGCAGCATTATCTGATAATCTCTTGCCAAATGATCCAGAGAACCACAGACAAAACAACGATGACCCCCGTGTTACAACTGACACCAGTCATCTTCTTCAAAAGATGCAAATAAAACTTCACACAGAATAAATCCCTTGCTGAACTAATAAGTTCAACACTGAGAACTCACCTTTTTAGCTCTCCCAGAAGCCATGAAATTTGTAGTTCCATCTGATACAAAACAGACATCTAAACTTAACAGAGGTTTATTACTCTTGTTGAATCAAACATCAATTCTTCTATTGGATATGATACATGACAATTCAATTTTATGATTGAGGTTAAGACGAGAACCAAAAATCTGAAGATTAATATACCTACAACTTAAGACAAACATTTATCATTAGAAAATTTACTTGGTTATGACTGCAAGCTGTCAGCAAAAGTTTAACCATTCAATGTATTGTCCTGTAACAAAACACACCATTACAGACAACATGGCCCAAATTTTTGATCCAGAATCATAGTACGAATTTTGAGATCCAATGCAACCATTTTTCCTTGGATTACTTTTATGAAACAAATCTGAAAACTGATGCCAAACAAAAAAACAGCTACAACAAAAAGACTGAAAAATCTGAAAAGGGATCTGGAATTGATTTTTATTTTAATCTTTCTTTTGACTAAAATAATAAAGTTTTAAGAAAACAAAATCTGCAATGTTTGAACAGCAAAGACAATAGCACAACCTGAAAAAAGCTCCAAATAAAACTCTATCGTATTCCAATTAACATTTCCAGATAGCACCACAGACAATCATCATCGCTTTCTTGTGAGAACCACAGTCTACCAAAGACACTAATTTTTGGCCAAAAAATGTAAATAGAAATATGTTTGTATTGTTTGACAGGTATTTAAATATGCTGGGGATTGTTAGACTTCATTTCTCCTTTTAGAATCATTCATTTTTCTTCCTTGAGCTACTGTTCCATCTCAATTCTCCATCAAAAAAGTAAAATAGGATAGAGACGAATAGCAGCATAGCATAGAGTTTATTATGAGACACTTTATGCTAAATGCTTATGGTTTGAATTATGGTTCTGGATTTTTATTATGCTGATACTACAATAATGATCATCAGTAAACTAGATAGGGAAATGAAATTTTTTCAGTTTTCATATACAGTACAAACAAGGATGTGGATATATTATCAGTTTATACTTTATAATCAGGGACACAATAACAATCTTATGGAGCCAAATTAGTGATATATAATATTAAATACTATTCTCAAATTGGAAAAAATATCTTTGCTCTCCCTTCAGACTTCCATCTTCCTTCAGCAGCATAATTATATGTATACTGTTCCAATTTTACTTCAATTTGACAGCAGTTCCAATCACATAAAACATTGACTGAGAAATAAAAACTCAATAACACATATAAACAGGGGCTCACCAATCAAACTTAATGAATTTAATCAGTGGCAATTGGCAAAGCTCCAGCATTAGCTCACTGGTTACATACCGTTCTGAACACAATTTTAACGAACTTCTCTTATACTGACCAGTGATTAAGGCGATTACAAATGGACTACTGCTCTTACACCAGTGCTGGTCGTTGATCTACTAGTTGTGGAAATTGACCACTAACCCTGAATGAAATCTTCCTGAACTCACACACCCCCAGATCCAAGAAGTCAATGACTGCTGGATTAAACAAGAGCTCAATCTAAGATGTTTGACTGTTGTTATTGAACCCCAAGTTACTATTTCATCTCAACCGACTTACACTGCTGAAACTGGAAATTCATGCCTGTGACAGGGGTCCTATTGATGATTATTTTTAGACAGGTCAACAATAGAGTAAAATACGGAGTATCCCACTCTCTCTTGAGCAAAGCCTCTCGAATGCTAAACAAAGTGATCAAACAAAATGAGTCCAAGGTTCCTTTTCATATGATTTCGTAATGGATAGCTCAATGACTTAGTATGATTTTGCTGATAAACACAAAGGGACTTACACAATTGTTCGAACAACTTCTTGTTTCAATGAAGGAGGTAAACATTCAGAGTATCTAAGTGCTACAACTTATGATGTAGGATATGGCGATGAAGTACTTGATCCTAAATTCTAACCAAATTGATAAAAGATAAGACAAAATATGAAAGGGTTCAGTGAAACTAATCTAGTCCTAGATGTAAAGGATGATTACTGCTCAAGTGAAATCAAACCAACTTTTGCTTCACCAGATTAAACAACTACACAAGGTTGATGCAATCTTCTAGGTTTATACAAGATGTTTAAATCACTTATGCTCATGAAAATTCACCAAACATAAAGATCAAAGTTAAGCTCAATTTGTTCAGACCAACCATACACTGCAATTTGCAAGCTACAAACTACAAATGGTTACCACAAACAATAATAAAGCCTTCCACCAACTAACATTACACTTAAAAAGAAGCTTAATCTAACTTAACATTCACTTGAAGAGATCAAAACCATGCAACACTTAGAAACATATATAGAATCACCAAACAATGAGTCTTATATTATTTCAGAGAGCTCTTCCAACAATTTTCAGAGTCTTCAATCGTACAAATGAGCGCAAAAGGAGCCCTTATATAGACCCCAAGAATACATGAAGGGTTAGGATCAATTGGCAAAGCTAATGGATCAGATCATGCCACATCACAAGTAGTTACAACAAACTCCTATTTTTAGTATATAAGAGAGGGAACAAAGGCACATTTCCCAAGAAGATAAGGATAACAAATCAATAGCCTATGAGGAGTCTCCATGTGAATAACCATCACTAGTATTTTGGGATTCAATGAATCTAGACACTATTTGCTTGACATCATCGAAAGGTACACTTGGCGTATTCTTAGTGGTTCCTTCAACTTCAATTACATCATCTGCATAAAGGCCAAGTGTCTTCTCCCAATCGGTCATCCTAGCTTTGTTGGCGCCCAAGTGGACAGCAAGTGAAAAGATACTATCAAACTTTTCATCAGAAACATCATCCTCTTGGAAGTAGAAAGTTGAACTTGTTCCTTCATATTATCAAGAGTCATTTCTCCAAATGGGTTACATATCTTCATCAAGGATGCATGTATTCCATCTTGAATTCTTTGAAGTACACTCTTTACTCTTGACATATCTGTTTCTACCTTATCAAGTAGCTGTCCTTTATTTTGAAAACAATAATACCAAGAAGAGAAGTCATATGTCATGCCTTCATCAATCACTTCAACGTGTATTAACTCATTAACTTCATCAAGCTCTTCAAATGTGGCATGTATTGTTCCTTGATATCCTTGAACTCAGCACAAATAGTCAACGATGCAAGTACCCTTTCCTTGAGATCAACAATCTTATCATACACTTGCATGATATCTTCTAAGTGTCTATATGTGGTTTCTTTTAACCTTTTCATCCAATCTTTTAATCTGTGAGATGAAAACCTCAATCCCTCAAGATGTACAACTGTTTCTGAAGGAACAAGAGATGGAGGTGTAGAAACTTTCTCCTGTTGACGGATAGGATAAACCAAGTGCTGAATATATTGCTCTAAAGTTTGACACCTTTGCTCAGCTTTAATTTTGCCTTTTGTTTCCTGCCTTATGATAGCTCGAGCATTATCAGTTGAATCCTAAAGTTCTTTTTCTACTTGTGCTCCAGTCAATGGACCCAAATTGATTGTATTGATTTCATAATCTTTAGGTGTTACATCTTCTACATTCTTTTCAAGCCTTGGAACAACATGTACTTTCCTTACACCAGCTTCATCTTTAGTTATCTTTGAAAGAGTAGTTGCTTTCTTCTTTGGTTTTTCATTGGACATATCCAGAAGCAACTCTTCAACTGGAATAGGAGCATATTTTTCAACCTCAGCTTTCTTTAATTCTATCCTGCAGCAACACTGGTAATGATGAAAGATCCTTTAACTGTTGTACTTGCTTCCCTTGTACAGCCAATGATTCTTCTTCAACTTCATCCTTGTCTTCAGTGTCAGCTTCATCAATGATCTCAGTATCATGTGGACTTGAAGGCACTTCTTCAAATGGAATATCTGGAACTACATCCTCAACAACATGCACCACTGTTTTGATTCAGTGGAGTATCGCTCGGCTGTCTAGATGAAGCAGTTTCAATACTTATTCTTTTCTTTTTCTTGCTTGATTCTCCTTGTGTAGATTCAAGTTGTTTTCTTTTCTTTGCTTGACTTGAATCTCTTTCATTGTCCTTACTTCGCGAACTCCTACAGGGTGCACTATGTTGTTCCTATTGCTCAACTTCTCATTTTGGTATAAATGAGTTTTTTTCCCCCATCTATCAATGCTTGTACTTGGTCTTTTACATGTTCCTCAGTGATAGCAATGATAGGTTCTATCAATTCTTCATCATAAACTCTTTCTCTATCAGACCAGTCAATGTCATAAGTCAGGTTCCGGATCTTATTGTACTCATCACCTGAAAGAGTTCCATCATCATCTAACTAATTAGGAATCCTTAATACCTTTGTAGCTCTCACTAGATCCCATCTTAACCTTGAACATTTATGCATCCTTATATCATCATCATCAATGGCATTCGCCCAATGATCTTCAAGTTGTTCAACATGTTGATACGAAGAATATGATTGCTTAACAGCTCCATGCAAATCGAAGTTCTCCCTCCTTGAATCATGAAGATGCAAATGATATGCTTGAAGTTCCACCTCTCAATGTTCGACTGCTTGAAGTGATGGACAAGAGTAATATCTGCCAAACTTGAGAGGAAACTGAACCCCGGCCTTTTTCCTTGCCCTTTGCATCTTGTGGATCTCCAACAACTATCTTGAAACTTCCAACAACACCATCCTATTAGTGGGATACCTCGGCAATCTGTATGGAAAGGATGTGAAGCCCTGAATTCTGATATAGGTAAACTTATCATACTGAATGTAGTACCTTCCATATTGCTCAATGAAGTTCCTAGCACTACCTATTAGTCTTCTATGCAATTCTCCTCGCAACTTTCTCACTATGAACATGGCGAAGGCATCATTAAACCTCTTGTAATGATTGATGTTCTTCAAATGGAGCTAAGGATAACACTGATGTGACAGACTCTATCCAGACTTTACACCTACTTCTCCTTTAGATGTTAATCCCTTGTAAACCACATTTCTTGCCACGATGTAAATAAGATAGGAAGACATGAAGAAAGACTTTGTCTCATCAAACCTTTCAAACTGCTCATCAAGGCAATGGCTTATAAAACCAGCCCAATCAACCATCTTATTCTTTGTAAACACATGATCAAAATAGGTATACATCCATCCTTCAAAAGTAGATGATTGAGGCCTACCTGTTACTCGATTCAAAAACATGATGAAGTAATTTATCTCTTGTTTGAAGTCTGTCTTATGAAACTTTGGATCTCCAGGGTTGTATATCTTTATTAATGAATCAATCATCCACTTCTTCCTCACTTCTTGCATGTAGTGCTTGGGATTGCCTTCGAAAGTACATTGGGCAGTTGTAGGACAAATAAACACTGCCTTCCGGTTCGGGATGTTGAAGATCTCCTGAATGGCTTCTCTTTGCAGGTAGGGTAAGACAGACCCGTCTTTAGCTACAATTTGTCTCTTCTCCTTATCATAGTGTTGAATGCATTCCAACACTAACTCAATGCTAGGTAAGGTAGGTGGGAAGCATGCTGCTTGAACAATTCCACTCTTTGCAATAGCCTTGATGTCTTCATTCCTTGTGATGGCGAGCAAGAAGTCTTTCATCTCCTCCAAGTTGGCGTGTCCTATGTTGGTGTCTCCCACGTTCTTCCAATGAGTTTCAAGCTTGGAGTCGGGTATGATGGACTTAGCATCCATCTTGATCATTACATGCCTCTCATTCGTCGTTATGCCCATCTATCTACAAAACAAAACTTGAATAAGTGACTTGAAATGATAAATTTGACTTCACAAACCTGATTTTTGGATGATAAAACTATGAAATTCAGCAATATCAAGTAAAAAGAAGGCAATTTCATGAATTAAACATGACTGAAACATACCTTGTACCAATTTTTTGACCTAGAAAATGCAGATTTCTGTATAAAATGATGAAAATCAGTATTGAAATGACAAAAAATTAGATATGAAATGTCAAAAATCAGTCTTCAAAATGTAGGTCTGCCTTTAAAATCTGCTGCCCCTCCTTGAAAAATTTGCTCCTTGGTGAAGTGGTAATGTGAATGATGTTGAAATGACAAGAAGCACTCCTTATATAGTAAACTTACCTATATTAAATGCTGGTCAGCTAAAAAGGAGGTCGGCCTAATCAGTGATTTAATACATTTTTCAAAAATTTAAAGTTTAACACTATTCTAAGGCGCCAAAATGGATAAAAGGAACATGAAAATGTGCCTTGATCTTTGGAAGACTCCTTACTACATTTGCTATGTGCTTTAAGTATTAGTTGAGGCTACATATACACTTTCAAATACCTTGATAACAATCTCTTCAATCCTCTGGACCTAGGCGCTATTTGAGAATGGTAATGATGGGAAAGTGCGCCTTGAGTGATCTAAGGCTATTCCTTTGTTTAACATGTTCACAACTTTGTTTCATCTCCAACCTCTTACACTTTACTCACTTCAAAACTTAATGATTACCTTGCAAGGCGCTCAAACTTTGATAATTATCAATCAAGTCTCCCAAGGCGCCATTATAAGGTATTCTAAGTGTGAAATGGCACCTTCCTTGAATACTCACTTTCCTGTGACCTTCAAGGTGCTCATTTAGATAAGAATGGGAGTCTACCCTTTCCCAAGCACTCAAATGATGAGATTTTGACTCTCTTACCCTTACTTAGGTGCTCCATGATGACTAATCCACTCTTCCACATGCTTCCTACATCAGGGCGCCAAATCATATCAAAAACCTTCATAAGGGCGCCAAAATGAGTAGGTATTGATGAATCACGCGCCTTGATTTATTGCTTGGTCTTTCATTATTCCC
The DNA here is from genome assembly GCA_027924645.1 of Cunninghamia lanceolata. NCBI lineage: Eukaryota > Viridiplantae > Streptophyta > Pinopsida > Cupressales > Cupressaceae > Cunninghamia > Cunninghamia lanceolata. Next base: position 1,264,590 of record BSBN01001455.1, read on the forward strand.
ATTTACTTGTCTTCCTCTAAGACTTTTACATTGGAACATCCACTCCAAAAGTTTCAACCTTCATACCTTTAAGGCACTCAAAATGATGATAAGACATGAGAAATGTGCCCAACTATCAGGGCCTCAAATTTGCACTTAATTACTTCACAAAACTGAATTTGATGACTCTCAACATCATGCACTCCTAGGCGCTACCTTTGGGACCTCTACCTTAGGCGCTCTTTTGATGTTTCCTTCTTCTTTCATGCTTCTCATGTCAGGGCGCCAGAATTGATCAAAAATCCAAGAGAGAGCGCCTTAGGCCTTAATTTGCTAAAACTTGTCCAATTTGAAAACCTTGATACAGGGAGCTCCTATTAGAGATTCTTGTCCAAACGCCAAAATGGATGTCCTATATGAAGGCGCCATTGTTGAGTTATTTTGTGTAGAATGGGTGCCAAAAGAGGTAATTCAAGCAAAGATTGGCGCCTAAATCAAACATTGTGTGTTTCTAAGCATAATGATGAACTTCCAATTCATGCACAATCATTTCATAAGTCAAACACTATGGAATCAAGAACAACCTTACTTGGGCGCTAAAACATGATGATCTGGAAGCAAAGGGTGCCCTCAATTATTACTCTTGATTCCTTCCTAGGCGCCAAGGTGGAATACCTTCACTCACCTTCTACAAGACAATATCCTTCATCTCCTCCACAGGGCGCCAATAGAGACAAAATTCCACATGAGGGGCGCCAAACTGAGTTGAAAGGAGGGATAAGGTGCGCCTAGAGCCTTAGATGATTTCTCTAAGCTCTAAAAGATTTCAATCAACTGTTATTCCTGCTTAGAAATGCTTATCCTTCTTCTCAAGGCGCCAGAACGAGGGGAGATGGACTACAAAGTGCACCTAGATGCTTCAAGTGGAGAGACTCTTTCTAAGGTGCTTATGATAATGATCTGAACAAGCCTTGGCACCTAAATCAACATTCAACCTTCTTGTGGCTCTCACTTACTGAAACATGTCGAACTCAAGACCTCACTTTAACACAAAAACCCTCCAATTTAGACTTTCAAGAAGTCTCTGTATTGCAATTGCAAAGCTTGTTCATTTAACTGACTCTGAGGTGAAGAAAAAAAACTGGGGGTCCCCATCATGGTGGGGTGATGTGTGATTTGGTCACAACATCTAGCGACTCCATGGGAAAAATGTTCATTAACATTTCAAAAATAAGGATTCAAAACTGTCAAATCATCTTCTTCAACCTATCAACCAGTCAAAGACAAACTCGAAAGGGAAAGGAATCATAAATTGGATCAAGACACTATCTCTTGTGATGTGTGATAAAAGATAAGTTTTGATTAAAGGGCTTCTTATATGTTCTGAAGATAAACAAAAATCAAGTTTCAACATTTCCATGTACTCCCGCACACTAGATCAAATAAACGAAACTACCTGAACAAAGAGTCAAAACCAATTGCCAGTGCAACTATCCATATTTGAAGTTTGAAGTGCGATCACTTATGTTAATTCCCATCCCTCAGCAGCCATGATCATCTAAGCTTACCTATCTCAAGCTAGGTAAATTCATGAAAGGCGGATGAACGGACATATATACATATGATGGCATGCAATGACATTGAATGAGGCGGCGACGGAATGAAGATGATATGGAAACGGAAATATAATGAAATGGAAATGTAAGGCCATGCATAGAACCACTTGAACATTTCCTAGTTATATTTCTATAATAAGACCTTAGTCCAAATGCTTACTACATGGCCTAGGCAATTGTTCAATCAATCTATGATTGGAGATTATATTGTGTTATGGAATCACTCCTTGGTGCTCAAAATACATAAGATACCCTAGTGTTACTCAACCACTATTGTGCACATAGATATACCAAAGAGGTTCATTCACAACCAAATCAACGTGGGTGAAAAAAAAATAAACATTTTATTATCAGAAACTTCACTTCCAACATCCTATATAAGATCTATTTCATTTACTTCAGATTTTTATTTCATGACAATAAAGTGAAACCATGTCTAAAATGATTTCTTTGAGAAAATCCTCTTTTAACACCAAATTTCAATTACCTTGTTAATGATAGACAATTATACTCCTTTTCTTACCCCATCTAAGTGTATTAGTATGCAATATCCCTATATGAATAAGATTGTTTGATGTTGTTTCTAAATTCCAATAGCCAGTTAAGAAATTATAAAAATATCATATCAATATAAAACTCGTTGTAAACTATCCCCTTCTAAATATGTGCAACTCGGTAATTTACAATAATATTCAAATAATAAATATATTTATTCAATTCCTAACCATTGTATATTTGGGATGTGATAAAATTTAATGCCTTGATAAAGTGCCATTGATTGAGGGAGTAGTAGGGCAGAAGGCGCTTGGTATCTGAAGGTTCACTTGCCAAATACTGCATGTTAATTTGACACCGAATAATTTCGTGGGGAGCCACGTATCATCCACCGCCCATAATCTCTCTTTCTACCATTTACATTCCAAGAGCTTCTTATATTGGGAATGCCAAGGAATTTTGGTAATTTGACACCAAATAATTTCGTGGGGAGCCACGTATCATCCACCGCCCATAATCTCTCTCTCTACCGTTTACATTCCAGGAGCTTCTTATATTGGGAATGCTGAGGAATTTTCGGGGATTCTTTTTGGACGGAGATTGTAGGAAGAAAAGGGAAACAGAACCACAAAAAATAAGGGAAGAGGGAGAAATCGCCTCTCATTTTTAGGCTGATGAGAGTACTCCTTCAACTAAGGGAAGTGGACCTTGTACCAATGGTGATGGCAATGGTAAGCATGACAATCTTACATGGCAGATGCATTTTTTTTGTTCAAGTTAAGAGCCAGGTTTGAATGTCCTAGAGAGTGTAGTCTTTGTTTATCATAATGGGAGTGCTCATGTGTACAGGATAAATGGATTATTGAATAGTTTTGTAGGCATCATTTATTGTAATGTCTCATGAAAATAAATAGGAAAACATTGGCTGTATACCTCCATAGTGTATGATCACTATTTTCATACTCTCCATTAACCAGCAATCAGACGGCTCTGTTCTTGGGATAGCGTTTCTTTATTCTCCTTGATCATTTACGGTTTATAAAAAAAAAACCATCTTAATTAAAAATTAATAGAGCTCTTGGATTGTAAGAAGAAATATTAGAATTTAGAAGATATCATATTTCTCATACAGACCTTCCCACAGCAATGCTGACGATGATGATCCCCTGCAATTTGGCAGAGCTGGATGAGGAGAAGCAACAATGGGGTTTTCCTTCACACCCAAATTCTTGGGCTGCTCTAGCCTCTATGGTAAAATTGTCCTCACCTACGCCAACATTATCATCATCATCATCTTTTGGGCCATCACCATCCAATGCCCTCCCACCCTCAACAGAATCGCCCACACTGTCACCTTTGTTTTCTCCATCGTCTCCTGCAGAGAATGTGGCCTCTGCCTCTCCATATTATTTCATCACTATTTTTGCAATTGTTAGCGTGTCGTGTGTGATCCCTACTCAGTTTTCTTTCCCTAAGATAAAACTTGAAAGATAATTTCCATACAGAGTTGTGAAAACATTTAAATTATCTCACACTCCCAAGCATTAGGACCACAACTTTTGGGATAGACTCTTGCTCAAGAAACTCCAGTATTCAGGATATATGTCTGTTGGACTAGATACATAATGGGCTATGGACTATAACTCCAGTTTGCCTAAGGCCAATCTCTTGAAACGCTGATTCTCAGTTGAGTATTCCTGTGTCATTTTTGGAAAGCCTCACACTCTTACTTGCAAAACTGTACTTACGAATTTTGATGCAACATTGCTTCAGAAGAAGTCTGACTAAGAAGATAGATAAAGGACAAGGTACTTATTTGTAAAATAGAATGCTAGTTCCTTATGATATATTCTGGTATGACTCTAAACCTTGCTTCATTTAAATCCTGCTTGGTTTCTAGGCCATACAATGAATGAACTGTTCTCTTCATTTCCAGAAAAATAGAAAATCATCATTCTAAAAACAAAGAAAAGACTGCTGGGTAGCTAAATGTCAGTTTCTTCCTTCTAATCGGACTGGAGAGTCAGTAAATAAAACTAAGATTTTAGCATAATGTCCTCAACAGTTAGATGAACATCATACGCTGCCATTGTCTTAGTACCACATAAACTAATTTGGTAATTCAAACACATTTTCCATTTAAATTTCCATATACTCATGTTCAAGATACAATCAGAGTAGAATTCCTCCTCAATGGGATGACCCTCTGCCAGAGGCAATCCATTCTCAAATGTATCCCAATACTGTTGTATAATTCAGTTGCATCGTCAGGATCCTTATATTTCTCTTACATGTGTTTCTAAAAAGTTATATAAGAGTATCAAATTAGAAAGAGAGAGAGAATAAGGGTATGTTAACTGTTGCAATACATGGCAATAAATAAAAGCAATATGGCTACAATAGCTTTGTGTCTAAGCAAAGCCTTTACACTATATATTGAATTGAATAAAGTCAAGTTCAAAAGTTTGTAGCTGAAAGATGATGCCATGAAACTATGACATGCAAGAGTGGCAATACATTACGATACCTTTGGAAACCCAAAAATAAATAGCATTAAAACATCTTGCTAGATATGCCTTCCATGCACCTAAAAATGCATATCCCTATATTTGATACAAATGTCAATATGATAACCTTTCGATATTTCTCATACATGGCCCATGTCTATATCTGCATCTTTGTATGGGTTGATATTCATTGCCATATGACCCAGCCACAACAAGTGAACATTCTGTGTTCTGGTCAGTTACAGGTAGTTACAAATTCAATTCTAGTAATGATAACAGCTGCGTGCACTAGGAATACACTCTACCTACTTGGTACTTTAGGCGTATGCTTTCTCCCCACTCAAGTGTCAATGTGCTCCAGATTTTGCAGTAGATTGTTTGAGAGGACCCCCATAAGCTACAAGACACCTTTGGCAAAGTTTAGCTGGCACAGTTACCCTATTCTGTCATCCGAATACACTCTTGAAAGATCTTGTACTCCTTCAATTCTGCAAAGAAATGCAGCCAAGGCCTTATCTTGGCAGTCATAGTGGTCTGAACAACTAATACCCCCATTCTACAGAGCTGACCTAAACGCTTAAGATTCTTAATGCCTTAAAGAGTATAAATATTTGTTCTATTGCTATTAACATTTCGCAGACAAGCTACATCGTTCTTGATCACATTAGTCTGAACAAACTTCATGGGTTAGTCCTGTAAGTTGTCAATTAATGATGCCCTCATCTTCCAAACCTATTTCTATTTGTTTATATATATCTAGATTAATTGACATAGTTTATATCTAATGAAGTGGGATGCAAATCTTTCTCTTGTCTTGTATCTTCTCGTCTTGTATCTAGATTAAGGGATGTAGGATTTAAATGAAGTTAGTCACTGGTGAATTCTATGTGTTTTTACTTCTATAAATCACTAATAGGTATTGTCTAAGGGAAATATCATCTTCTGTGTAAATTGTGCAAATATAAGATAAATAAATGAATAAAAGACAGTGAATAAAAAGTACAGAAATTAAGTAAGAATAAAAGATGTAGAAGTAATAATTATTATAATGATGTGATATAGTTAATAGAGAACTTATGGTTAGAAATTGCTGGAATATTAACCGAAATAATCAGTTTGAGATAGTAAGTAATATTCTATTTGAATCATGATCATATGCGTAGTTCATATCGCTACAATGACTGATTTCGTCAAATATTTAAGGATGATAACAACACTACTATTTTATTATTGCTATATTTTGTAAATTGGATTGCATGGCACATGACCTTAAGCATTTTGGGTAGTTCTGATATTATTGGAATAACTAACTCATGTTTTATCTGATAGTATGGTATAAATCATTATAGGTTGATTTGACCTTTTATTCCCTTTTTCCTGTGAAAGAGAATTGACAAAGTTTGTGCTTCCGCATGATAAAGAATTTAGAATAACTTAACCCGGTATTTTTTTTTTAATGAATTTCTTGCATCCTTTGGAAAGAATATTTAATATTTATCACTATGATTGTATCTTAGATGAAGTAGAGTTGTGAACTGGGTGTCTTGTTATCTAATCATTTTCTATTGAGTTATATCTTCTTCTATTTCTGACCCTATGTGATTGCATAGCGATATTTTTCTACCTCAAATCATATATTTCTCCTATTATTGTGTAAAATTGTGAAATTGAGAATATGTGTGAAAGGATGTCAATGTTGAGGTTATTGCGTCTTTTATTGGATAATCAAGTTGTGTTGAAAAGTCAAGTTTTCTGAACTACGAAGCCTCTGCGCTTTCACGTAGGCAAGGCCATCTGGGATGAGCCCCCGAGGCATAGGTCGAGCCCTTAGGACATGTCTTCTTTACTCCTTCATTGTAATTTTACTCTAGAAAAGAAATGTACTCTATCTATTTACAAATTATAATGCATTATCTTATGAAATCTTACTTCTATATTCTTTACACTTAGTTATTGTCATTGTGTATGGGAGTTTTCTGAATCAACTTTGTTGTAAGTTATGCGTATTTGTGTTGTGTGCATGTTCATATGAGTTGGGCATGACATTAAGATGACAATCTATTTTCTCATGTGATGTGATTATTTTGATTTGGATAGATCATGGATTAGTATGTGAATCTTAGTATATTACTGTATGTGAAACATAACATATTGGATAAGAAATCTCATTTAGCATTATATGCATCTTGTGATACTTTGCATGTTGCATGGGGTTAAGTCCACGGTACTACAATTTTGTCCTGTATTTTATGCATTGTAATAATGTTTATGTTGTGTTAAGTTTAGAAATAAAAAAAAAATTTGTTGTCCTTTTTGGGCTCTTGTTTCATGGGTGCCTAGGTGGGACGTTACAGGGAAGGAGTGAAATGAGATGGGTGTCTCTACACATGACGCCTGTTTACCAGGTTTTCATCATGGTACTTATCCAAGGCGCCACTAGAGGTGGTTTTCACCAATGGACAAAATTTTTCTCTTTAATATTTTTTCATTTTTATTTTTTTTTTAATTTTTTTATTTTTAGAAAAAAACCATTATTCGCGACACCTGTTTGCCAAGTTTTCACCGAGGTAATGAATATGAAGAACTCAAAAGTCTGGTTCAAGATGGCCCAAACACAACCATGTAAAATTAATATATATACACCGATGTTTACAGGAAAGGACAAGACAACAAAAACAGTGAATTATATTGTGGTCTATGCCAAAACAGATAGATGAAAGTGTATATCCAGACACGATGGGATATGCCGAATGATGGGAAATGGAAATAGATGGTAAACAAAGGAATGAAAAGGAATCATGATCAACATTTGTTCATAACAACCTAAACATCGAAGCTTGCAAATGGGAAAGGGATAAATGACAGGGGACGAGAATGGATAATAACTAGTAATGACACTTTCATGTCCTTACGAACTTAGGATTTCCTTGTTAATTTTAATTCGCAGGATGAAGTAATTTGGAATTAGGGACGAAATGGAAATGGAATGAAATGAATGGAGAAATTGGATGCAGTAGCCTCTTTGGATTCGGCTTTAAGTACCCAAAAGCTTCATTCTTCAAGCATTCTTTATTCGGAAGTATAGAATGAAATCTCTCTTAAAATTTTGGAATTTGTACTATGAAGCATAAAAATCTTAAGAATTTTCACGAATTTCTTTGTTTTATGGGTAAAAACATCCAAATACTTATTTCATGAAGTATGGGGGAATGAGCGGATAGATTGCAAGCTTCTAGTTCAGACGACACTCACATTCGTTTAACATGATTAGGAAAGAAGCAAATGGATAAAGGATATGGTGATGGGATTTGAGATAAGCGGAGGTGAAATATGAATAGTAGAAGGTATTGGACAGTTATATGCTTTTAGACTTTGCATAGATGGATGATGGAAAATGATGGATTTTAGACAAAGCAGGTAGGAACACCAACATCTTGACCTTGACTTGTATGCAATGGAAAAGGTCATTTGTAAAGGATATTGACATAAAATACTCCGAATGATTCCTAAGGACTTCAACTTTATCCTTCTGGAGTATGCAACAAACAACAGGACCATATAAATGATTTAGACATCAGACTCGAAATCATTATTCGATGGAAGTAGAAAAGTGGATGGAAACTTTATTATTTTCAAATGAAATGGATGGAGGCTTTTATTGTATTATAAGATGTGGGTGTTGAGTGGAATGATGGATGGGAGTATGCAGAGGCTTATGATGGAGTAGAATGGAAATCACAAATTACCTTGAGATGTTCACTTGATCCAGGCTCACAAAGACTTTCCTAGCAACCTCAGGATCATTAAGATGTGTAAGATATAAAACCTCAAAATACTTCAGTCAATACTGAACAACTGACTCATCTCCAAAGAGCAAGCAGTCATGCTATTTGATACTAGCGATGGAATTCACGAGAAATCCATCAATCATGACTCAAGTTTCTCAAAGGAACAAAAAAGAATTCATAAGGTTAAGATTTGGTATTTTAAAACATTATGATCAAAAGATAATAGTGTCAAGACACAATAGATGATTAGTGTTCCAGTCAAATCCAGAATTCAACTTGTCAATAAACTGAAAACTATGATCCTTAAACTCTAAGAATTTCATGAATAAATATTTAAGAAATGAGCTAACATAACTTGGTGTAATCATATCAAATGCCTGCGTAAAATTCATCGCCTCAACATGAATTAGGAACCCCCAAAACGACAAACCTAAATCAAACCACACTAAAAACAACTAAACTACCGAAAAACAAGAAAAGACTTGAGTCAAATGACATCAAGAAAAGCAAACCTAGGCTAAGAAAACAAAACAACAGAAAGGAAAATCCTATTCTAACTATGTACAAACCAGTCCCACAGGGAACTCATGGCTAGAAATAATGTTTGAGGAACTGCCCATTAACGGGCAATGGAAGGTCTTCTCCAGTCAATGTTTTCAGCTTGAAAGCATTTTCTCCCAAGATTTTAGCAATTTGGTATGGACCCTTCCAGAGATAGTCAAATTTGTCATGGTCACCTCGTCTTTCATGTGCTTTATCCCAATATAAGACCAAATCAGAAATCCTGAACGACTTCACCCTTGCTTGGCGATCAAACCAGCGCTTTACCACCCCTTGGTGCTTCATGAATTTATCTAGGGCTATATCACGTTTTTCTTCCAAATGCAACAATTGTGACAGTCTCATTTGCACTCTCTGATCTTCCTCTAAATATTCCTGCATGAATTGCAAGGTTGGAATTCTTAATTGTATCGGGAAGATGGGGTCCTATCCATAAACTAAGTGTTATGGAGAAGTACCCAGAGAAGACTTGACACGGGTTCTATTTGCCCAAAGAGCAAACTTCAATTGCGTGTGCCAATCCCTCGAGTTCTTGTCCAACAACTTCTTAATTGCGTTTAACAAGTTTTTCTTTGTGGATTCAGCCAAACCATTACCCTGCGGATAATAATTCGATGAAAACTTCAAAGTTATTCTGTACTCAAAGGCCCAATTGGAAAATCTTAATGATGAAAAAGCAGGACCATTGTCGCACACAAGAGCGTTAGGACAGCCAAACCTGGTAATTATGTTATCCTCCAAAAATTTAATCACTACCTTAGAAGTGCAAAACTTCAAAGCGTGGGCTTCTAACCATCTGGTACAGTAATCAGTTGCGGTAAAACATACCTGTGTTGTGCAGAAGGTGGGTTGATCATACCAATAAAGTCGAGTCCCCACTTGGCGAAAGCCCTGAACTCAATAATGGGCTGTAAAGGCATTGCTGGATTCCTTTTTCTTGCAGCTGCTACTTGACAGGTGTGACAAGTCCTGATATGCTGATGAACATCTTTGAACAGTGTTGGCCAATAATAGCCTGCTCTTAGTATCTGATTTGTTGTTGCCAATTCACCGCCATGACAAGTTTCGAACTTATCATGAAACTACTCCATTCTCCTTTTAGCTTCACTTCTGCCGACACACCTCAAATAGATTCCCTCATGATTTTGTCGGAAAAGAATTGACCCTTGCAACATGAAACGTTTGCTTCTGTACCTTAGTGCTCTTCTCTGTTTTGGACTCATGTAATCTGGACATTTCTGAGACAGCAAGTAATAAACAATATCATCGTACCACTCATCTGGGGACACTGCCTCGAGTACATACGCTTGTTGCACCAATCCAAGACCTTCAACTGCTATAGTTTGTGTAAGCGCTTGTCCTCGAACCAGCTTCATTGGCTGAATTTCAATAATACTCTTGGATAGTGGCGACCCACTTGCCTCTTCTTTCGCCCAATTCATTCTGCATTAGTAGCGTCTTGACTGTAGCATCTGGGACTATTGCATACACTCTGCTCCGCAAGATATAATGTCTGAATTTCTTTATGGCCTTCACCAAAGCATACGCTTGTTTCTCAATGCTAAGATATCTTAATTCTGCATCTTTGAAAGGAGCACTCATGAATGCGATGGGATGCTCATCCCTACCCTCTGGTCTTTGGGTCAAAATTCCTGTGCAAGTGTGATTTGACACACAAGAATATAAATAAAAAGGTTTTAAATGATTCGGACTGATGAGTACAGGACAAGTAGCAATTGCTTGCTTTATTTCTTCAAATGCTCTTTTCGCTTGCGGAGTCCATTCTATCTTTGCATCCTTCTTCAACATATCATTCAAGGGCTTGACTATCTCTGCGAACCTAGTGATAAACTTCCTTACAAAATTGATCTTGCTGAAGAAAGACTTCAATTCCTTTTTACTTGCAGGCATGTTGACCCTTTTGATAGCTTCTACTCAGTCTAGATCAATAGAGATGTCATGTTCTGATATCACGACTCAGTAGCTTTCCCTCAATTACCCCGAAAATGTATTTCTTCGGATTCAAGGAAATCCCATATGTTCTACAAGCTTCAAAAACTTTCCGTAAATGATCCACATGATCTGATCTTACTTTTGAAAACACTGTGAAGTCATCCATATAGATGATGATACACTTGCCAATTATGTCCCTAAAGGCAATGTCCATGGCTCTCTGAAAAGTTGCTCCAGCATTAATCAAGCCGAAAGGCATCCTTCTGTATGCATATGTTCCCCATTTAGTGGTGAAAACAGTCTTCAACCGATCTTCTTCTTCAACCATCACTTGATTGTATCCTGAATATCCATCCAGAAACGACATCATCTTGACCCATTTACTATCTGAAGTACTTCATCAAGCGAAGGTAAAGGATAATTGTCCTTTTCTGATGCTCGGTTAAGATTTCTGAAGTCTACACACAACCTTATTTCTCCATTCTTCTTTCTAACTGGGACTAAATTAGCGACCCACATCGAGTGTCTTATTGGAAAGATGATTTTAGCCTGCAACAGCTTCTTCACCTCCTGATAGATGAGATGTTCTAACAAAGGGTTCACTGGCCTTTGTCTTTGTCGAAACGGTCTATTTCCTGGTTTGAGAGGGATGGTGTGTGTGATAATAGATGTATCATATGTTTTCAAATCTTCATAGCCCCAAGCGATGACGTCCTGAAACTCCCTCATGCTATTGATGATACTTTTTCTTTCTTCAGGTGTACAAACCTTTCCTATGAAGACATTCTTTACCTCTTGATTTGTTCCCAAGTTAACTACATCACATTTGTTTCCTTCTTTATTGTGGTACTGAAGAGTGTTTAGCTTGTCTGAGTCAAAAAGTCTTTCTAGCTCTATCATGCCTTTTGGAATAGTGTTGTTTTTTAGATTCATGATCCCATCCGGATCGAACTCTGCTTCTGCTTCACTTTCATCAATGACTTGGGTAGTGAAAATCCCTGAATTAGTCAAGAAATCTAGAATGTGTTTATCATCATCAAAAACCTGAAAGTTTGTAATATTATCTGGTACTGAAGGAACTGATGTTAGTTCAACCGTGAACTTCTTTAACCCTTCCATGGCTAAAGGCTCGAGAGAACTTGCAACTTGGGCTAATGCATTGGCCACTTGATTTGTAGCCCTGTAGATTGACTTAATGTTAAATGCATCGAAGTCTTCGATGAGATCCCAGACCTGATTTCTATATTTCTTCAATCTCTTATCATGGCACACATATTGCTTTCTGACTTGCCTAATGACTATCTCTGAATCTCCAAACACATGCAAAATCTTGACTTTCTTTTTGATCGCAAGGAGCAATCCATGCACTAAAGCTTCATATTCGGCGACATTAATCGTGCAAGGAAACTGTAATCTTAATGTGAACAGATATGCTTCCCCAACTGGAATCATCAATTCAAAACCTGCTCCTGATCCTTGTTTGGATTTTGGTCCATCAAACCTTAAAGTCCACACTTGATTAGTTTCTTGATTCAACACTTTACTATCTTCACTTCCTTCTCTAGACTCAACTTGAGTACCTTCTTCGGCCGATGCTAACGTGCTTGCTTCATCTGTAAAGACTGTATCCAGAACAGGTTCTTTCAACTTCAATGTCTTTGGAATCTCCAAGCCCATCGCCTCTAGAATTCTTTTCCGGACCTGTTCTAGGGCTACTCCACACATTGCGTAGGAAAATTCGAGATGAAAGGCGTTATGAATCCTGCACCAATTAGGTAACAATAAATCTTGAACATGCGCATGACTCCCTAATTCCACGCCTTGCTTCACATGTTTCATAACAAAATTTCGAAAGTTCTCAAACATGCCTTCTCCTTCCTCATCTGATGCTGTATCATGATCACTTTCTATGAGTCCTTCTGTTGGATTGTGCAGCATCAAAATCTCTTCAACCTTAGGTTTATAAACACCTAGATTAGTCTCTACAAAGAGGATTTCATTGTCTTCGCCATACTCGGTGATCATTAACTTCAGCCATGGAGTGCTATCTATTCTTATGTAATTCGGCAGTCCCTTCCATGATAGCCACATGTGCGAGAAATTGGTTGATATATATCCATTCAACTTCTTTAGCCAATCTCTGCTTAATAGCATTCCATACCCTTCAAGTATATCAACCACTAAAATATCAATATAATGTTGAATTCTGGGATCAACTGCCAACTGCATGTGAATATTATGTAGTTCTCCCACAACTGGAACTTTAGTCTTATCTAATTGAGTAACTTTCTTGGAAGTCTGCTTTGGGATCAAGTTGAGTTTCTTACAAACACCAAGTGGCATAACATTGCTTGAAGCTCCTGAATCCATTAAACAGTTATGCAAAAATTTTCCAAACATTCTGATTGATAACAAGAATGGGGGCTGTTCATCTTTCCCTTGATAGAAAACCACTGACTTCTTCTTTGGAGCACTAAATCTTGCATCATTTACCAACTCAGGGTTGTCTTGTGAATGTTGTCCTTTCAACTTATTGTCTTCTGCTAATTCTTTCTTCTCTTCAAGTTGTTTGTTGTTAGCCATGTTAGGTGAATCTTGTGCAACGTAAACTGCATTCGTTTGTCCCGATGGATGAGAAGGTATTGCTTGAACTGTATTCATATTTTGAACCACATTTGACTGAGGTGCATTGGAAAGAGAAGGGTTCGACGATCCTGTTGTGGCTTGCACATTTTGATTCCCACCTTTTACAGTAGTATCATTGACACTCCCTAAGAAGTCTTCCCTTATCTCAGGCACTCTTATCAACTCCATCAATGGTAAGCTAAGCTTGATCTTCTTGAGTTCCTCCACAACACATTGACTTAACCTTTTCAAATCATCTTTGGAAACTTCCTTCCTGTTTGGAATTCTTGGAGAAGCATTCTGTTGTTGAGCATCTGTGCTAGGACAACTTTCTGGGCTGGACTCCGTTGTCTATATTTGGGTGAGTCCCTCGGATAACTTGGGTTATTACTTGCATTCGGATTAGGTGGAGTTTGCAAGTTGTTTGGAGGAGTGGATGTAGTAATAGGATCTTGTGCCCGGTAATTCCAATGGTAAACCCTCTGAGGTGCATTTCCAGAAGACTGTTGAAGAGTTTGTACCTCATCTGCTGCTTGAGCTTGAAAATCATTATCGAATGAGGGAGGATAATATGCATCTTCAACAGGCCCATTTGCAGAGGCCGGTGGAAACCCTCCATTGTACTCCGTCATATCATATTCCATCATAGGCGGAAAGGTGAAATCTTCAATAATTAGAGCTTGATCATACCTTGTTGTTGGCACGATCTCATAACCAGTGACAGGAGGGTTTTCTGGTGCTTGTGAACCATGCATTTCTTTTTGGAATATGTCGGCAGCTATTTTGAATTCTGGGCATTGCAGCTCAGAGTGTTGATTTGTATTATGCAATCGGCACCAAGTTGATAACGTTGCCTCTGCCAAGAAGACTTTTTCTGCTGGCTTTGGATCGATAGTTAGCGGGTTATCAAGTGGTGAAGGTACACTTCCATTGTTGGGTGCTGTGTTCCAAGAACAGAAGTGTTCAGGATTCTTGGGCATGTCATTATAGTTTGCGAAAGTCCCAAGAGGTGAAGCATTTGCCAAGGGCCAAGTTGGTACTAGTGCTGCCATCCGAACGTTAGGTTGTTGTCCTGGACCTGTTTGAATAGCTCCTGGCTGAAGTGGAATCCCTGGGGTGGTTGCTTGTGTATTACAAGGTTGAGCAACTCCCTGCTTTCGATTCTGCGAAGGTGGAGTCTGGAATAAGTTTGAAATATCACCCCCACTTGGAGATCCTTAACCTAATGAAGTTGCCTTCTTCCCTTTTCTTGACTTAGAAGGAAATTCCAACTCGGCGAACTCCTTGGATGCTCCTGGTGTAGACCTTAGAATTCTCTGGTGCCTTTCTAGCGAGAAAGAACCGATTTGTTCCCAGATGTTCTTCCTCAAAAATGAAACAACTTGCTATGTAGGCCCTCCTTCTAGCGCCAAAAATGTTGATGATTGTTTTTAAACAGGTCAACAATAGAGTAAAATACGGAGTATCCCACTCTCTCTTGAGCAAAGCCTCTCGAATGCTAAACAAAGCGATCAAACAAGATGACTCCAAGGTTCCTTTTCATATGATTTCGTAATGGATAGCTCAATGACTTAGTATGATTTCGCTGATAAACACAAAGGGACTTACACAATTGTTCAAACAACTTCTTGTTTCAATGGAGGTAAACATTCAAAATATCTAAGTGCTACAACTTATGACGTAGGATATGGCGATGAAGTACTTGATCCTAAATTCTAACCAAATTGATAAAAGAAAAGACAAAAGATGAAAGGGTTCAGTGAAACTAATCTAGTCCTAGATGTAAAGGATGATTACTGCTCAATTGAAATCAAACCAACTTTTGCTTTGCTAGATTAAACAACTACACAAGGTTGATGCAATCTTCTAGGGTTATACAAGATGTTTAAATCACTTATGCTCATAAAAATTCAACAAACATAAAGATCAAAATTAAGCTCAATTTGTTCAGACCAACCATACACTGCAATTTGCAAGCTACAAACTACAAATGGTGTGAACATAAAGATTTTACCACAAACAACACTAAAGCCTTCCACCAACTAACATTACACTTAAAAGGAAACTTAATCTAACTTAACATTCGCTTGAAGAGATCAAAACCATGCAACACTTAGAAACATATATAGAATCACCAAACGATGAGTGTTATATTATTTCAAAGAGCTCTTGAAACAATTTTCAGAGTCTTCAATCGTACAAATAAGTACACTGCAATTGGCAAGCTACAAACTACAAATGGTGTGAACATAAAGATTTTACCACAAACAAGAATAAAGCCTTCCACCAACTAACATAACACTTAAAAAGAAACTTAATCTAACTTAACATTCGCTTGAAGAGATCAAAACCATGCAACACTTAGAAACATATATAGAATCACCAAACAATGAGTCTTATATTATTTCAAAGAGCTCTTGCAACAATTTTCAGAGTCTTCAATCGTACAAATGAGAGCAAAAGGAGCCCTTATATAGACCCCAAGAATAAATGAAGGGTCAGGATCAATTGGCAAAGCCAATGGATCAGATCATGCTACATCATAAGTAGTTACAACAAACTCCTATTTTTAGTATATGAGAGAGGGAACAAAGGCACATTTCCCAAGAAGATAAGGATAACAAATCAATACCCTATGAGGAGTCTCCATGTGAATAACCATCACTAGTATTTTGGGATTCAATGAATCTGGACACTATTTACTTGACGTCATCGAAAGGTACACTTGGCGTATTCTCAGTGGTTCCTTCAACTTCAATTACATCATCTACATAAAAGCCAAGTGTCTTCTCCCAATCGGTCATCCTAGCTTTGTTGGCACCCAAGTGGACAACAAGTGAAAAGATACTATCAAGCTTTTCATCAGAAACATCATCCTCTTGGAAGTAGAAAGTTTGAACTTGTTCCTTCATATTATCAAGAGTCATTTCTCCAAATGGGTTACATATCTTCATCAAGGATGCATGTATTCCATCTTGAATTCTTTGAAGTACACTCCTTACTCTTGACATATCTATTTCTACCTTATCAAATAGCTGTCCTTTATTGCAAAAGCAATAATACCAAAAAGAGAAGTCATATGTCATGCCTTCATCAATCACTTCAGCATGTATTAACTCATTAACTGAAGTCTCCATCCAGCTCTTCAAATGTGGCATGTATTGTTCCTTGATATCCTTGAACTCAGCACAAACAGTCAACAATGCAAGTATCCTTTCCTTGAGATCCGCAATCTTATCATACACTTGTATGACATCTTCTAGGTGTCTATATGTGGTTTCTTTTGACCTTTTCATCCAATCTTTTAATCTGTGAGATGAAGACCTCAATCCGTCAAGATGTACAACTATTTCTGGAGAAAGAAGAGATGGAGGTGTAGAAACTTTCTCCTGTTGACGGATAGGATGAACCAAGTGCTGAATATATTGCTCCAAGGCTTGACACCTTTGCTCAACTTTAATTCTACCTGTTGTTTCCTGCCTTATGATAGCTCGAGCATTATCAATTGAACGCTGAAATTCTTCTTTTACTTGTGCTCCGTCAATGGACCCAAATTGATTGTATTGATGTCATAATCTTCAGGTGTTACATCTTCTACATTCTTTTCAAGCCTTGGAACAGCTACATGTACTTTCCTTACACCAGCTTCATCTTTAGTTATCTTTGAAAGAGTAGTTGCTTTCTTCTTTGGCTTTTCATTGGACATATCCAAGAGCAACTCTTCAACTAGAATAGGAGGATATTTTTCAACCTCACAGCTTTCTTTAATTCTAACCTGTAACCACTCCGGCAATGATGAAAGATACTTGCTTCCCTTGTACAGGCAATGATTCTTCTTTAGCTTCATCCTTGTCTTCAGTGTCAGCTTCATCAATGATCTCAGTATCATGTGGACTTGAAGGCACTTATTCAAATGGAATATCTGGAACTACATCCTCAACAACATACACCGCTATGTATTGATTCAGTGGAGTATCGCCCGACTGTCTAGATGAAGCAGTTTCAATACTTATTCTTTTCTTTTTCTTGCTTGATTCTCCTTGTGTAGATTCAAGTTGTTTTCTTTTCTTTGCTTGACTTGAATCTCTTTCATTGTCCTTACTTCACGAACTCCTACCAAGTGCACTATGTTGTTCCTGTTGCTCAACTTCTCCCATTTTGGTATAAGTGAGTTTCTTTCCCCCATCTATCAATGCTTGTACTTGGTCTTTTATATGTTCCTCAGTGATAGCAATGATAGGTTCTATCAATTCTTCATCATAAACTCTTTCTCTATCAGACCAGTCAATGTCATAAGGCAAGTTCCAGATCTTATTGTACTCATCCCCTGAAAGAGTTCTATCATCATCTAACTGATCAAGAATCCTTAATACCCTTGTAGCTCTCACTAGATCCCATCTTAACCTTGAACATTTCTGCATCCTTATATCATCATCATCATCAATGGCATTCGCCCAATGATCTTCAAGTTGTTCAACATGTTGATAGGAAGAATATGATTGCTTAACAGCTCCATGCGGATCGAAGTTCTCCCTCCTTGAATCATAAAGATGCAAATGATATGCTCGAAGTTCCACCTCTGAATGTTCAGCTACTTGAAGTGATGGACAAGAGTAATATCTGCCAAGCTTGAGAGGAAATTGAACCCCGGCCTTCTTCCTTGCCCTTTGCATCTTGTGGAACTCCAACAACTATCTTGAAACTTCCAGCAATACCATCCTATTAGTGGGATACCTCGGCAATCTGTATGGGAAGGATGTGAAGCCCCAAATTCTGATATGGGTAAACTTGTCATACTGAATGTAGTACCTTCCATATTGCTCAATGAAGTTCCTAGCAGCACCTGTTAGTCTTCTATGCAGTTCTCCTCGCAACTTTCTCACTATGAACATGGCAAAGGCATCATTAAACCTCTTGTAATGATTGATGTTTTTCAAATGGAGCTGAGGATAACACTAATGTGACAGAATCTGTCCAGACTTTACACCTACTTCTCCTTTAGATGTTAATCCCTTGTAAACCACATTTCTTGCCAGGATGTAAACAAGATAGAAAGTCATGAAGAAAGACTTTGTCTCATCAAACCTTTCAAACTGCTCATCAAAGCAATGGCTTATAAGACCAACCCAATCAGCCATCTTATTCTTTGTAAACACATGATCAAAATAGGTATACATCCATCCTTCAAAAGTAGATTTTTGAGGCCTACTTGTTACTCAATTCAAGAACATGATGAAGTAACTTATCTCTTGTTTGAAGTCTGTCTTATGAAACTTTGGATCTTCAAGGTTGTATATCTTGATTGATGAATCAATCGTCCACTTCTTCCCCACTTCTTGCATGTAGTACTTGGGATTGCCTTCGAAAATACATTGGGCAGTTGTAGGACAAATAAACACTGCCTTCCGGTTCGAGATGTTGAAGATCTCCTGAATGGCTTCTCTTTGCAAGTAGGCTAAGACAGTCCCATCTTTAGCTACAATTTGTCTCTTCTCCTTATCATAGTGTTGAATGCATTCCTACACTAACTCAATGCTAGGTAAAGTAGGTGGGGCAGTTGTAGGACAAATGAACACTGCCTTCCGGTTCGAGATGTTGAAGATCTCCTGAATGGCTTCTCTTTGCAGATAGGCTAAGACAGTCCCATCTTTAGCTACAATTTGTCTCTTCTCCTTATCATAGTGTTGAATGCATTCCAACACCAACTCAGTGCTAGGTAAAGTAGGTGGGAAGCATGCCGCTTGAACAATTCCACTCTTTGCAATAGCCTTGATGTCTTCATTCCTTGTGATGGCGAGAAAGAAGTCCTTCATCTCCTCCAAGTTGACGTGTCCCATGTTGGTGTCTCCCACGTTCTTCCAATGAGTTTCAAGCTTGGAGTCGGGTATGATGGACTTGGCATCCATCTTGATCATTACTTGCCTCTCCTTCGCCATCATGCCCATCTATCTACAAAACAAGACTTGAATAAGTGACTTGAAATGATAAATTTGACTTCACAAACTTGATTTTTGGATGATAAAACTATGAAATTTAGCAAAATCAAGTAAAAAGAAGGCAATTTCATGAATTAAACATGACTGAAACATACCTTGTACCAATTTTCTGACCTAGAAAATGCAAATTTATGTATAAAATGATGAAAATTAGTATTGAAATGACAAAAAATTAGATATGAAATGTCAAAAATCAGTCTTCAAAATGCAAGTCTACATTTAAATCCTGCTGCCCCTCCTTGAAAAATTCGCTGCTTGGTGAAGTGGTAATCTGAATGATGTTGAAATAACAAGAAGCGCTCCTCCTTATATAGTAAACTTACCTATATTAAATGCTGGTCGGCTAAAAAGGAGGTCGGCCTAATCAAGCATTTAATACATTTTTCAAAAATTTAAAGTTTAACACTATTCTAAGGTGCCAAAATAGATAAAAGGAACATGAAAATGCGCCTTGATCTTTGGAAGACTCCTTACTACATTTGCTATGTGCTTTAAGTATTAGTTGAGGCTACATATACACTTTCAAATACCTTGATAACAATCTCTTCAATCCTCTAGATCTAGGCGCTATTTGAGAATGGTAATGATGGGAAAGTGCGCCTTGAGTGATCTAAGGCTATTCATTTGTTTAACATGTTCACAACTTTGTTTCATCTCCAACCTCTTACACTTTACTCACTTCAAAACTTAATGATTACCTTGCAAGGCGCTCAAACTTTGATAATTATCAATCAAGTCTCCAAGGCACCATTATAAGGTATTCTAAGTGTGAAATGGTGCCTGTTGAGGAGGTTTTTGTGACTGCAACAACATTAGAATAAAATTCTAGGTATCCTATCCTCTCTTGAATAAAGCTCCTCAGACGCTGAACTATGTGATCGAATGAGACTGCTCCAGGGTTCCTTTTATGTCAAGTCTTGACGTGCATAGGGATAGACTCAGTAGAATGATGTGATTTGCTGGTAATCACGAGGGGGACTTGTTGATGTTTGTTTTTCGACAAGTCAACAATAGAATAAAACACTAGAGTATCCCACTCTCTCTTGAATAAAGCTCTTCAAAGGCTGAACTATGTGATCCAGTGAAGTAACTCCAAGGTTCCTTTTGTTTGATTCGTGATGGGATAACTCAGTGATTACGTGTGATCTTGCTGATAATCACAAGGGGACTTACACAAACTCCTTTCATTCAACTTATTCCTTCTTCGGTGTGGATGATTTCTATTCAAGGTCTTAATGATAAAGAAAATAAAAAAGGGTAAAGTTTAGGAATCTAATCTAAGGTCAATGAAACAATGATGATGTATCGAACAGACAAACTCCTAATAAACCTAACTCCACTTCGCCAAGGATGCCTACAACTACATGAAGTTGGTGCAATCTCCTAAGGTTACGCGAATGGTTTTCAAATCATAAAGACTTATACAAACACCCATCGAATGGTGCAGCTCAAACAAGCATTCATAATCAAACTTAAACAAATAAAGCTCAGACTAGCTTTACACAACACTTCACCAGCGATGAATGTTAAAAGCATGAGCTAGGAGTTGATCAAATATTCAATACAAACATTCATAACATCAAAGAGCTGCTAATCTACTTCTAATCTAATTTAATTGAAACACCTCTCCATTCAATTCAAGATACAGGAAACCATGTGATTTCTCAATATAACACTTAAACACCAAGCGAACTCCAATGTCCTTTGCATTAATCTTGAAAATATTTACAACAATTTCAAGTCCTCTCAGAGAATTTCAAGAGTCTCTTCTATTCTACTCCTACTTAGTGAACTACTAAATTACAAATGAGGCAACAAGGCCTTTACATAGTGTCCAGATTACAATGAATGGCTAGGATCATTTCACATAGCCAAGGGCTCAGATTATGCCACCTCAGTAGGTAGTTACAACTTTCTATTTTTAGTACAAAAGAGAGGCAATGAAGGCACGTTTTCCAATGTGATAAGGTAAGATGAAATCATTTAA
Source organism: Cunninghamia lanceolata (assembly GCA_027924645.1). Lineage (NCBI taxonomy): Eukaryota > Viridiplantae > Streptophyta > Pinopsida > Cupressales > Cupressaceae > Cunninghamia > Cunninghamia lanceolata. The sequence continues at coordinate 1,286,097 of BSBN01001455.1, forward strand.
AACATCTTCCACATAGGCGTCCCTTTGGCTTCTTTTATTAAATGATACATTGAATGCATTTAAAATAATGTGGCTGATATGATTGGATGATGATAGGTACATGCCACCTAGGTGCCACCTTAGCTTATTCCCAAATTGTATCATCTTGTGATATCTTTGATATGATTGCTTTGATGATGAACACTTGAGATGTATCTTATCGATCCGCCTTGTTCATTCTTCTTGTAAACTGGATGTATGATAGATGTTGCTCATTTGATTGACTTTGTAATGTTTCTTCTTACAGGTAAGCTGATGTAGATTGATCTTCTCCCTTGCATCTTCATGAAGAGTAGATGATGATGATGTTTCTTTCTCAACTTGTAGATGATGATGCTTCATTTATGAATCGGAGTAGGAGATCTCTCTTGGACTTGAAGGTTGAATGGAACTTGAAGTTGAATGGATGAATGTCTTCGATGTAAAAATTGATGAAGTAAGCCTTCATGATGATCTTTGAAGTGGCCTTTTGGAGTGTAGATGATAACACTTTCTTTGGATGTGGAGTAGATGACCTCTCAAAGAGACTTTTGAAGCTTGATGAACCTTGAAGCTTAATGAATGAAGTGTACTTGAACATGATGCCACTGATAAAGTATACTTGAACTTGATGTGATCTAACATGATGTCATTGATGAATGCTGAACTTGATATGACCTTTTGGAGTGGTGTTTCCTCTGCAACTTGAAGGTGATCTTGAAGTGATCTCCAAAGGTGGGTAGCATGATCTCTTCCTTGAAGGTCATTCCAAGCTTCTCGCTCAAAGGTGACTCCTTGAACAACTCCTTAGATTTATTGATGCTCCTACAAGACAAGACAAACAATATATCAATCACTTCATAAGACAAGAATCACTTAAACATGTAATAATCCCACTTCAAACTTAGGCGCTTATACAGGTGAAAAGAGGAGAAAAAGAGCACCTAATGACAAATTAGTCCCACATTCATAACTTTAAATGATTTCAAACAATTGCAAGGGTTTAAAGAAGTCAATCCCCCTTAAGAGATTCATTCAAAAGGTATCTTTCAATGCAAACTCCTCCTTAGGCGCAAAAATAAGGTGATTTTGGTGAAAGTAGCGCCCAACTTCAATGTCTTTATACTTGCAATTTTGCAATTCTAAGTGATCAATCATGTCTGGGAATGACTTTACACATCAAGTGCCCATCATCTAGCAAGGATTAAGTGATTTTCTTCAAGGCGCCATTTAAGATGGTTTGAATATCAAGGAGCGCCATCTCTTGGAGTGTTTGAAAGTTGATTTTCTTCTCTAGGTGCACATTGGAGTCTCCACCTTAGCCGCAAAAATGATGTTTACAGAAGTGAAAAAACGCGCCTAGCCTCCTAGAGCAAATTCGCGCCTAGAAGTGGAAGTCTTAGAGCGTAAGGTATATTGAATTTCTTATACTTTAAATATTTTTCAATATACCTTTCAGGATGTTTGAGATAGGTCTCGAATCCACCGGATTTAACATGTAGATTATAGAATTTGGAGGATCCACCAGATTTCAGACTTAGTCAATTTTTCAGTGTTTCAGGATTTCAAGCTACCAGACTTAGTCATTTTCAAGATCTCAAACATACATCAAGATTGGAGTTAGTTTAAAGTTAAACATATCATGCTCTTTCTTCCTAAGGTGCCAAAATGAAGTAGTCTAATGCATGAAGGGCGCCTAAACTTGAATTTGCTTATTGTTGACGTCTTTAAGGCTCTTCAACACTTGATTATACCCCTGTGAGACCACCTCATCCTTAGGCGCTATCTATCACTGACTTAAACTCCATCCCACATCAAGGCGCCTAAACTGGCAGGAGCAACAAGGAATAGGCGCCTAAGATCAATCACATCAACTCAAGGTGCTATCTGATGATCATTTGAACATGAAAAAGGTGCCTAACACTTGTGGGTCATTCCTTTGTCGAATTCTTTGATGTTTAAGGTCTCTTATGCCAATTTCAATCAAGGCGCCTATCCAGGAGAGGTTGGAAGTGTGTTCTCCTCTAGGCGCACATATGAATCTCAATCTTAGGCGCTAATTTGGGTCTCTGCAAATGGGAAAATGCGCCCAAGGTCTTCAAGCAAATTCGCGCCCAAAACTGAAAGTCCCCAGGGTCAAGTATTATACTTTAAATATTTTTCAATATACCTTTCAAGATGTTTGAGATAGGTCTCAGATCCACCAGATTTAACATGCAGATTCTAGATTTTTGAGGATCCACCAGATTTCAGACTTAGCCAATTTTTAGAATCTTCAGGATCAGGATATCAGACTTAGTCATTTTCAGAATCTCAAACATCAGGATCAGGTCATCAAGGGAATCTCAAACACCACTGACTTCATCATGCAATAGCTCTAAGACATCATCAAAACTTTATGCAAAGCACTGGAATTCAAAAAAAGGGGGGTCCCCATTTGCAATGGGGCGATGTGTGATTTGGTCACAACAGGACTTACATGGGATTACTCCTTCATGGACATGGAATTCACTCCTGGGACTCGGATTAGTGGGTGAATGAAACTCCTTTGCAAATGGACAACCTGGAACCTACTACTTCCTCCAACAGAGAGACTGGGATTTCATTGTTTCTTCCACAGAAAGGCCTGGATTTCACTATCTCGTCTAAGGAAAACAAGGCGTCGGCTCTTAGTTCCACTTCCGAATAGGGAATGATTTCCCAGTGAGGTTCCTTACGGACTATTCCTAACGAAGATCTAAAAGAAAATGCAAAAGACGAGGTAAGGGTACAGGAGTCTAACTAATCGATGGAAGAGGACTACTGCTGAGGATGGAAACTGGAACCAGTCCTCTGCTTCGTCATGAGACAACAGCTAGGCAGGGATGGTGCTATCTTCTGAGGGGGAGTAAGGATTTTCAGACTACTCCTGCAAGGGACATGGAACTGAAACATGCAGAACAACCGAAGTTAAACTTGGAATTAGTTCAGGCTAACCATGCACGGTGATTTGCAAGCAACAGATCACCAATGGTATGAACAAACAGATTCAACCATTCAACAGTAATAATCTCCATCATTCTAACTGATGAAAAGCTTTGAAAGAAAATAGAAATGAAACAACTTAGATCTTGGAGCTTATGATTTGCTTCAAAGAAGTCAAAAAACCCTGCCACAAACCAAAGAATATCAAGAACACCAATCTTTAATGTCCATATATTGATTTGGGAATGTCTTATAACAATCTTGCTGATTCTTCAAAGATCCTTTGCTCCAGAAATGAAGTGCAACAGAAAGGAACAGCTAACTAACTACTTGCTCTAAGAGCCTACGAAAATGAAAGAAGAAAGAAGGCCCTTTTCAAATGAGGCCCCTCAGCCCTTATATAGGCAAGCAAAATACAAAGAGGAGGTGAGGAGATCAGATCAGGGATAAACATGTCATAGGCTCCATGGGATGCCGCCACCTGTCCTGGATGCCACCTGCTATGGATGAAAAGTTGCCACCTGTCCTGGACGCCAGGCTGACTAAGCTGCTTGGTAGGTAGGTGAGACCAATCAACTGTCTGTTCCTCCTGCTCCTTGGTCGCTAATTCCATTATGTCCTGGAGTCCTTTATCCTGAGCGTAGATTCCAGGGTGAACGGGATTTTCATGTGGAGGAATCCTTCATTGAGCAGGCGCGCCCTTTCCTTAGGGTCCTGGAATGGAATTTCTTCCTGAGTTGGAATTCCCTGTTGTGGAATAGGATTCCCTGTCTTGGATTCCTGGGTTGGAATTCCTCATCCTTGGCGTGGATTCCCGTTCTTCCTAATGGATGGTGAACTGTACTCTTGTTCTTAGTTTTCCAAGGATTGATCCTCTTGTCTGGAACTGGAATCCGTGATACTGGGCTTGGAGTGATTTCTCCCATTCCGCCATCCTTGATACAGGGATTCCCTGTATCATTTGAAATCCTTGGAAGGACATCTTGATCTTTCTTATCCCCTTGTGCGAAGTCTCCCTGTCGCCGAACTGGAATCTTTGATGTTGCCTTCCCTTCCCTCAATATGCATGTGTAGTCTTCTTGTTATTGGAGCTCCTGGATCCTTGAAATGGTCATCATTTCCAGTGCTTGAACTCTTTGCATCCATCCTGCTTGCCCCGGATCATCCTTGTTCATCCTCCTCATGGAACTTATCCTCGTCTTGGATTCCTGCAAAACAAGGGAAACCTCGAATAGTCATGATGCACAAAATCCATAAATGCAATGCAATATGAAATGAACCATGAATGATTTTGCAAGTTTTGATCAATTTCACTTATAAATTCCTTAACAAACAAAGGATTTCCCTCATTCTCTGGCATTCTTCATACTCAACTGACTTTTCCTTCATTCCAGGGTTACCAAGCATGGGCAAGAGGAATTTCAGTTGGTCGGGGATGCCTGGGAGTCGGGGATTTCTGCTCATCCTGGAATTCCACTTGTCCTGGAGGATGAATTTCTGCCCTTGGAGGATGAATTTCTGCCCTCCTTGCTCTGGAATTGAATTTGAATGCTTGGAAATGACATGAGCGCCCCCTTTATATAGGTAACTTAAACCTTCTTTGCCACTTGGCCGACTTAGGTTAGCCTAGAAAAACCCTAGCCGCCATACTTTATGACCCAGCCGACTTAGATCTTTTGTCTTTTTCTGCTTTGTCAGTGGTCGAAGAATTTGGCCTGTCGGGGAATTCCTGAGGTCGGGGATTATGCGACCTTGGACAAATTCTCCTTGAGTCAGGGATTCCTTCCTTGGAGTGATTTTGCAACTTATCTATTTGAAATTGGCTAGGTCTGGTAGCCTGAAATCCTGAAAAATTGACTAAGTCTAAAATCTGGTGGATCCTCCAAATTCTAGATTTTGCATATTAAATCCGGTGGATTCGAGACCTATCTCAAACATCTTGAAAGGTATATTGAAAAATATTTAAAGTATATACTTAAATATATTTTTTAATATACCTTTACCCTAAGAGACACTGAAAAATGGCTAAGTTCCCCAGGAGCGCAAATTTCCACTGGTGCAGGATTTTGCGCCCAAGGACAAAAATTGTCCTGGAGCGCACATTCCCAGTAGTCAAGGATTTTGCGCCCAAGGACAAAAATTGTCCTTGAGCGCAAATCTCAGTAGGTCAGGGATTTTGCACCCAAGGACAAAAATTGCCCTGGAGCGCACATTTCATCTTGTCAGGGATTCTGTGCTTTTGACCTGCCTGTCCAGTTTCATGGATTTTGGCCTCGAAAATATCCTTTCTTCAATTTTGAGTGGGATTTCAGTTTTGCATTAGGTACACACTTTGAGCTGTTTTATGGAGGTTCAATTATGGACACGGGATCCAAAATACGGTGGCTTTTGTTTCTTCCATCCCTCTCAAGGAATCTTCATTACCATGGCGAGATACAGAGCTCGTTTCTTCCACCTTTCATTTCTTCCATCCTCTCGAGGAATCTCTCATTTCCATGGCAAGATTCAGAGTTCGTTCCTTCCATCCTTCGTTTCTTCCATCCCCTCAAGGAATCTCTCATTTCCATAGCAAGATACGGAGTTCGTTCCTTCCATCCTTCGTTTCTTCCATCTTTCGTTTCTTCCATCCCCTCAAGGAATCTCTCATTTCCATAGCGAGATACGGAGTTCGTTCCTTCCATCCTTCATTTCTTCCATCTTTCGTTTCTTCCATCCCCTTGACGAATCTCTCATTTCCATAGCGAGATACGGAGTTCGTTCCTTCCATCCTTCATTTCTTCCATCCTCTCGAGGAATCTCCTCCTTTTGTGGTGAAATTTGCGGAAGGTGAACTCTAGCCGCCTTGAAACAGGATTTCGGGCAGGAATTCCTCGAACAAAACACCGTGATAGGCACTTCCGGACAGGACTCCAGTTTGGACCTCCGGGCTGGATTTCTGGATAGGAACTTTGGAATAAGAGACCCTGGAACTGGGACTTGGACAGGGACTTCTAGACTAGAGTCTTGGAACAGGAACTTCTTATTCATCACAGAGTCTTATGCTGAGAGCGAAAGATTTGGACTTCTTCTATGGGATGATGGATTCCTTCCATGGACTATCCAGATTTAATCGAGGAATGATAGGTAGGGCATTATTCATCCTCAGGAGGAATTCACTATTTCAAGCATTCCTAATGTTCCCTGTGAGCTGACTGCTCGGACATTCTTTCCTGGCTTCATGGATCAGGGCAAGAAACTGCAAGATCAAAGCAAAAATGACGGCGAAAGCGAAAAAAAAGGGGGTCCCCATTTGCAATGGGGCGATGTGTGAAAACGTCACAACATCTAGCGCCACCTTTGAACAAATGTTCCTGAACATTCCAAGGATAAAAGGTCCACTCAGAACTCGAGATCAACAATACAACTTCCTTAAGGCCATCTATCAGTTAAGAAATATACTCAAAAGGAGAAGAGAGTCATAGGTTATATCAAGACATCCATCTTTGTTGTTGCATTAAAGAAACATTTTCTTTTGAAGTTCTTCAAGTGCTTCAATGATAAACATGAGTCATGACTTCAAACATCCATGTGCACACCCACACATTAAGTCAGATAAACATGAAGACTTGGTTGAGGCTTCAAAATCAAAGGGTTAGTACAACCATTTGTATCCTAAAGAACCAGTGTGTGCGATTGCGTTCATTCCCATCTGTAAAAAACTAGGGTCATCAAAGTTCCTTTACATTAAGCTACGTGATTAGTACGCACCCCCTGAACTACCTGGACATTGCCCCGCTGCCAACGAGCGTCTATAGCCCCGACGGGTTTGTCTCGTAATTCCACTCAAGTAGAGCCCCACTGCCAGCGAGCGTCCATAGCCCTGGTAGAGATTGCTCGATTGTCCATCTAACTGAGTTATAGTGTGTGATTGAGTGCTTCGTTCTTTTTTTTTTCTTTTTTCCTTTGTAATTTTTAAGCTAGAATTCGGCAGGGTACAATGCAATACCGCTACCCTTGCAACATATGCTTTTTGACGGCACAGGTTACGTTGATAACTCAGATAGCTGGGTGTGGAATTCCGATGGCGGCAAAGGTGGACCATGGATTTTTCACTTAATGTAAGATCACAAAGTCTCTCCTAGCGACTCCCAAATTTCTTTAGTGTGTAAGGTATGAGATCTCAACATACTTCAAGTTATTCTAAACAGTCAATTTATCTTCCAAGAGCAAGCAACATGTTATCCAAATATTAACAATGGAGCTCACAACGAATCTATCTGTTTGACACAAGTTTCTCAAAGGAAAACTAGAAGTGTTCATTTAAATTCCAAGCTCGAGTCGAGTACCAATCTTAACAGAAGATAAGCTAAAGAAAAGTTTGTTTACCGCAATATGGTGTGTTTCACAGAATATGAAGTAAACAGAAATAAGTAGTATAGTGCATCATATGACCAGAACAAGAGTACTCGGAATGGAATACTATATTTATCATTGATTCACAGAACATTACAATGTCATGACAGAACATAAACATTCATTGTGACTCCAATGTCTGCATAATAACTATTGCAAAATCACCGATATCCGACTACAATGCATTGATGACTTAAATACTCACGACCAAGGGTGGTTGTGATGCCAACCGTTGGTACCGACTCCAAACTACCCGACCCGTCGGTTGATGCCGACAACTAATTATATCATTTGTTTATTTAACTATTTTGCTGTCTACATCTATCCCCCCCTCAAAATTAGTCGTCTTCCAGACGACATTCACAACAGAATGACAAAATTATGACAAAACTTAACCATCCTACTGAGAGTGTGGAGGTTGGGAAGACGTCCCTGGGTGTACGGACGAGGTTGGGGTGGCTGATCGTTGTTGCGCTTGCAGCTTCCTGGCTTCCTCGATCCTTTGCCGCAGCTGGTGTTGGGCTACTAGCTCCCGCTCCCTTGCTGCCTTCACCATGTGACCGGCTTCCATGACCTGTGCTTTAGCCTTCATTACTTCAGCCTCCTTTGCCTCAAGCTGTACTCCCATATCTTTCATCTTAGCCTCCATCTCCCTCAACTTGGCTTCTAAGCCTGATGCCCTGGCCTTTTCTGTTTCTGTGGCTTCTGTCTGCTGTGCTAACTGTTGGTGGGACCTCTGAATGTGCTCTGTCAATTCTTTCTTCTTTGTCTGTAGGGCTGCCTCACTCTCCTTCTCCTTCTTTTCCCACATCACCTCTTTTTTCTTCAGTTCATAGAATATTTGCTTGTATGCCTTCTCTATGGTGAATAGGGACTCTATGACTTCTGCGTCCCTTCCTCCTACCACTGGCCGTGATCCTCTCCATCGGTCATGCATCTCCTGAGTGTCGATCTCTGGCCAACCTCTCGCTGTGAATTGGCGAGCAAACTCTTCCTCACAGCCTTGTTGAACAAAGTTCCTTATTCTCTTGGCCTCTTGAGCCACTACCTGTGATCGTCCCAATCTCAACTGTTTGGAGATATCAGCTATCTCCCCCATATAATCTGCCATATTCTCCAAGTCCTCCATGTACCTCTGAATGGTACCTATTGGGTCGGAGGGGTCAGGTCTAGAAAGTGTGAGGGTCAATCCCTCTGGAAATCCCTCCTCCTCCTCTGGTGAAGTGGTCACTGGGGTGATCGCCGGGGAACTCATGATGCCCATGGAAGGCTCCCCTACCTCCTGTGTAGCCGGTACTGGCTGTGGTGGTAGACTGCCCTGCTGAGTGATCTGGCCAGTAACGCTAAGCTGCTCTAGGCTCGCTGTCCCCCTTGGTGTGCTACCTTCTTCTTGACCTTCCGTCCCGAAGTGAAGTGGGCTCAGCAAAGGTACCTCAGGCATGTCTACTGTTAGGCCAATATCACTCAACCAGCTATCTATTTTGTCCTGACCTCCTGCTGGTGGTACCTCTACCTGTGGTGTGGCTATTCCCCCTACTGTGGAGGGTTCCACTGGTGAAGTCGTCACCACAGGTGCTGCTGATGGTATGACTCTTGCTGGCAACCTTAGCCTGACTGGCAGTGTGGCTGTGCCTTGTGCTTTTATCTCGGTACTCTATGCTGGTACTGGTAGTGTGAAGGCTGCCGATTTGAGTTTTGGAAGTACCAAAACTCCTTTCGGTTGCCCCTTTTTTTCTGCTGTGTTTTCCTCAGTATCCCTTATGGCTGCCTCCCTCACCACACTCCGTGTCATTCTTGGTGCCGGTACTTCATCCATAGATGAGTCGCTTTCTACCCCTGGTGACTGTCCCCTGCCTTCCTCTTCTTCTTCCTCTTCTTCTTCTTCTTCTTCTTCACTTTCTGTGGATGTTTCCTGTTGCTTCCTTTTCCTTTTTTGCCGTCGTGAAGGTTCTTCTCCGTGAGCTGTGTCGAGTCCCTTCCAGTAGAAGACTGTCGGCCATCCCGGCTCTACTTGTGCTGTCGGTTGTAACCCCCCCCATTTGTCTGCTGGCACCTGGGTATGGACAGCATCGAGAAAGAGGGCAATGACCTGTTGAGTCATATAGAATACCTTATGCCGCTGGGATAAAAATTCCCTCACCCTCTCTGTCAAATACCTCGCCCAGTTGTAGACCTTGCCAACACGCAATCCGATCATATAATCAACCATCCATAGGGCGATGTCCGATGCCCTACTGGAACCCGTCAGTCTGCACTTCATGACATCCATGATGCATTTCCATTCTTCATTTGCCAATAAATTTTTCCTCAATCCCCGATTACCTGAATTCCATATTGTGTCTTTCTCCTTGTCTGAGAGGTCACTTCGGCATACCCTCTGGATGAGGGTTTCTTTGTGATGCTGGGTCATCCGGCCCGGTTTTACCACACTCTGGCCAACGGCTGGAACCCCCATCACTCTGGCAAAATCCTGTGGCCAAAATGATACAGTCACTGAATGGCCCCGATACTCGATAATGGACTTGCTGGAGTGCTCGCAGAAATTGTCTACCATAGCTTTTAAATACGGCTCGAACTCCCTGGCATTAAAGTAGGGCATCATTATGGTTTTGTCGACTTGGGCATGTTTCAATGCTACCTTCAGCATATTGTCTTCCGATGCATTCTTCCACCATTGTTTGCATTCGTTTCCTGTCAGGCTTTCCCAGGCGATGGCCTTCATTCCGGTATCCACACTTTGTTTCTTCCTCTCCTCCGATGCAATCTTTGGTCTGTAGGCTGCAATCTTTTTGCCCTTATCCATTATCCAATTTTTCTAACAATTCCTATGTTGGGTATTTGAGTGCCAAAGTGCCGATACCAAGCGATGCTTTCTTTTCCCCCGATGGTAGACCTCGAGAATGCCAAGTACGAATGCCAAGTACGTTGTACTGCTGCAATTGTACGGTCTGTACTTTCCCTGTACTGCCTAGTACGGCCCTTCCATGTTGCTGTTTGCTGTTCGCTGTTTGCTGTTTGCTGTTTGCTGTTTTTTTCTTCTTTTTCCTCTTTTTTTTTCTGTTTGCTACTTGGGAGTTGAGTTGTTAAAGAGGGGTGGGGGTGGCTGGCCGTACAGTGTACGGCGTACTGTCTGGCCGTACGTCGTACGGTCAGGCCGTACGTCGTACGGAATTTTTTTTTTTTTTAATTTTTAAAAAAAAAAAAAAAATTTAAATTTTTTTTTTGTCAGGCCGTACGGTCTGGCCGTACGTCGTACGGCCTGCCCTTTCTTTTTGAATTTTTTTTTTTTTTTTTTTTTTTTTGGAAATATTTTTTTTTTTTTTTTGGTTCATTACTCTATTTTTTCTTTACCTCTTCGCTGCTGTATGGTTCCGATGACGGCCTCCTCGATTTTGTCTTCGTCTTTTATGACCTCGATTTCTGTCATGTGGCGGAATATACACTGAATATACCCTTTCTGTCGGAGGCAATCGTTGGAGCAGCATTGTTCGACTTCTTCCAGTTCCCATATTCGATCCACCACTGTATTTTTTTCTTGTGTCAACCTTAAGTTCCATCCCATCGGTTCTTGGGTCCACTGAAATGTTTTTCCGTCGCTGTTCATCCTTATACCCTTGGTCCTAAACTTCGCTTTCCACATTCGACTTCTTGGAATCTGGACATATGGAGTCCCTTGGTTCTTCAACCTTAGTTGTAGGACTTCGTCCTCATAGGGTGATCTTTCAATTATGAACATGGCCTCTGCTACATACCTTTTCACCGGGGTGTTTATTTCTTTTGGTAATAAGAATTCGAACTTATCTCTTACCTTATTGCATTCGGCTATCCACCGGTTCCATGCCTGTTCCTCTTCATTCTGATTGTCATCATCGCCATTTTCGATGATGTCGCTGTCGATTATCCCTTCTCGAATGCCAGTTTGCATCGTTCTTGGTCCAAAAAACCCAGTTACAGGTTCGTATGGTGCACTCCGGAAACATACTCCATTGGTCCCCTCCGTTGTCTCTTCCAACATTGCGTATCCCAACATATTGATTTCTATTGTTTCTTCCCTTTTTTGCTTATACTTCTTCAGTTTTGCTCCGTTCACTGTGTCCCTGATTTGGGTTCCGTCAATGTTGTCCAGCCTTATAGCCCCATTGTCCAGTATTTCCCGTACCTTGAACGGTCCCAACCAACGAACTTTGAACTTACCCGGTTTAATTTCGTTACGGCCGTTATATTTGAGGACTAACTGCCCCGGCCGGAATTCCATTCTCCGTAGGTGTTTGTCGTGCCAATACTTCCGGCGTTTCTGCATAACTTTCGTCGACCATTGAGCCAAAATTCTTTTCTCATCCAGTTTATTCAACTGGAATAGTCTTTCTTCCAGGCTTTCCGTATCTCCTAGTCTATTTTCCACTGCAATTCTCAGACTTGGAACCAAGTATTCTGCTGGTACTACCGCTTCTTGCCCATACATCAACTGGAAGGGAGTGTGTCCAGTCGTTACCTTATAAGTGGTTCGGTAAGCCCATAACACTGCTGGTAGCCTCTCTTCCCAGTCCGACCCTTCGATACCGCATGACTTGTGGATTACCGAAACGAGCACCTTGTTTGTTGACTCTGCCTGCCCGTTCGCCCTTGGATAGTACGGACTTGATAGGGTGTGCAGGATTTTGAACTCTGTAGTCATCAGTCGGATGACGTGGTTGACGAAATGTCCCCCGCGGTCACTCGTCAATTGAATTGGGATCCCATACCTCGTCACGATGTGCTCGTATATGAACCTTGCCGTACTTAATGCAGTGTTATCTTCCAGTGCCTTCGCTTCTGCCCACTTCGTCAAATATTCCGTAGCCACTATTATGTACCGACATCGGTGTAGTTGGCTGACCTTCAGGGGTCCTACAAAATCCAACCCCCATCTTTCGAAGAGTTCTTGAGGTTGTGATGGCCAGAGTGGCATATAATCCCTCTTGAGTGGTTTCCCTACCCTCTGACAAGTGTCACATTGAATTACCCATTCTCGGGCATCTGTGTGTAACGTCGGCCACCATAGGCCGGCGAGCAGTACTTTCCGTGCCGTGGCGTCGGGGCCCATGTGTCCCCCTGCTAGTCCCTCATGTGCTTCTGCCAATACACCCCTTATCTCTTCTTCCATCACGCACCTCCGGAGAATTTGATCGGGCCCCATTTTGTAGAGCAGCCCGTTTATCAGTTGAAATGTCTTACTCTTCAATGCAATCTTCCGTCGTTCACTTGTAGACATTTCTGGCGGAAACGTTGAAGTGGACAAGTACTCGCCAATTTTCTCGTACCATGGCGGCAAGGCAGCGATGTGGAATAGGTGGGCATCCGGAAAGTCCTCATTGACTCCATCTCCTGGTTCTCCGGATTTGATCCTTGAGAGCTGGTCGGCAATTACATGGCTTTTTCCCGGTCGTACAATAATGGTGAAAGTAAATTCTTGCAGAAGCAACAACCACCTACTGATTCTGCCTTGAATAATCGGTTTGTTGACTAGATACATTAGAGCTTGATGATCCACATAAAAAGTGAATGGTGTTGCCAAGAGGTAATGCCTGAATTTCTGTACAGAGTACACCATTCCCAGAGCCTCCCTTTCTGTAGTACTGTAGTTCCGTTCTGCCTTGGAGAGCAACCGACTGGCAAAGTATACTGAATGATCCAACCCATGGGATCCGACCTGTGCAAGAGTGGCACCAATTGCAAAGTTTGATGCGTCTACGTGCACGTGGAATTCCTTGTCCCAATTTGGATAGGATAGGATAGGTGCACTGATGAGTCTTGTCTTTAGTTCTTCAAAGGCTTTCTGTTGTTCCTCCAACCAGACAAACTGCACCCCTTTCCTTGTCAGCATATCCAGTGGGTGTGATACCTGAGCAAAATTTTTGATAAATCTCCGGTAATAAATCTACAAAGTTATCCTGAAGATTCAAGCAATTTCATGAGCAATTTATCCAAGGAATGAGTCTCACGGTGGAAGTGCCAGATTGTGTTTTAGAAGTTCAACACCTCCTTTCACAGGTTGGGAACCCCGGAAAAAGAAACCTAAAACTAAAGCAAACTACCAAACTAAGGAAAGCAAACTAACTAAGGAAAGCAAATCTAAACTAACCCAAACTAAAAAGAAACCTATCTAACTATGAACAAGACCCAAAAGACCTAAATATATACATGATCTAACATGATTTCTCAAGATGAATATGAGCAACAATGTACAAGTGACTGTTCGGAGTCTAGCAAATTCGTTCTTGAATTCAGAGAAAACATCTTGCACACTACACTTCTCATATTCAAGAAAAATTTCATGCAGGATTATCAATTGTGGCAATTCAAAAGGACCATGATTAAACCAAACACAAGTTGTTTTTCCTAAGTTTCCATAATCAAATTCATAATTTTCACAACTAAAGGCAGGGAGAGAAACAACCTGGGATACTTCGTCTTCCAACAGAAATTGTACAATCTCCATCAGCGTATCAGGTCGCAGTTGATGATGGATCATTCCTCTTGCAGCAACTCGTTCATCTTGGAATAACTTTGTCAAAAGTTGTTCAGGCACTTCCCTTCTTGGATCTTCCAGCGCCCCTTCGAACTGTTCTTCCTTGGACTCAATAGCTAGTACTTTTTTATTCAGCATATCCATAAGGTTGTCTTCCTCTCCAAGGACACCTAAAATTCCTTGCATTTCATTCTCGATGACCTCCTTTTGTAGCATGGAGGGGTGTTCATCAAGGACTTCCTCCTCTTGCAATGGACTTAAATCATTTCCTTCTTCCCCTGAGGGATGAACATCTCGTTCAACATCTTGTGCATCATTTGCATTCCTTTGGACATCTTCCATTACCTTTCCAACTTCTTCTTCAGCAGGCTCTTTATTTCTTGGAAGAAGATATGCAAACTTGTTCTCCTCAATAGTGTTTTGATTATCAGAGTCATTTGTACTATCTACACTATTGGATGGAATGGGAAAGTCTTCTCCTTTGGATATGCAATTGATTTCTTGAAGACACTTGCTCCACAAGATGTCCAATCTTAATCTCGTCTTGGATTCCTCTTCCAACCTCAATTGTTCTTTGACTTGACGAATAGCTTCCTCACAAGATGAACATATGAATTCTGAATGAGCTGTGTTATGAATCCGGCACCAACCACTTGGAATCAAGAAGTCTTCTGCAGGCAAATCCTTCTCAATGCTTAATATCTTCTTGATCATTTCCTTGAAACTCCTAAAGAACTCCCTTTCATCAAACAGGGCGTCGAACACCACCTCCGTAGGAACAATTGGCTCATGCACTTGTGAAAAGGAAATTTTCCCTTGCAAGGCTAATTCCATCCTAGACAGAAATGTGAGGCAATATAGCTCCTTGTCTCTATTGGTGTTGTGGATTCTACATCCCTTCCGTGATGCAAAGTCATCCAAGCTCCTAGGATGAAGTTGTGCACTCAAATTCCACCAGAGCTAGAGAAGGTTAACTTCAAGATGATCCACATTGAATTGCCTTCTAGATCTTGAGAAATCCATGTCTTCTTTTATTTTCTAAATTTTTTACTTTTTTTTTTTTGTATTTTCCACATACGATGAGATCTAGCAAATATCAAATTCTTCCTTGAAATCTCGCTTTGGTTCCACATTCACAATCCAAAATTCATTCAGCATTCCTTCTCTCTTCCGTTGGGCATTTGATGGAGGAAGGACTCGAAATGGATGCAGCAATCCTTCCTTAAACCTCGGAATGAACAGGAAAACTCATAGTTCATGCCCAGAATGAATGGAGTAATTCCTTGAATGGCCCTCCTTCTAGCGCCAATTTATGTTGATGCGTTGGAAGAGAGGGGCATGCTGAGGAAATCAATGTCTTTGAATGGAACAATGCCTTTGTTTTGCCCTCCTTCTAGCGCCAATTTATGTTGAGTAGATTTTTGTGACTGCAACAACATTAGAATAAAATACTGGGTATCCTATCCTCTCTTGAATAAAGCTCCTCAGACGCTGAACTATGTGATCGAATGAGACTGCTCCAAGGTTCCTTTTATGTCAGGTCTTGACATGCATAGGGATAGACTCAGTAGAATGATGTGATTTGCTGGTAATCACGAGGGTGACTTACGTGGGATTACTCCTTCATGGACATGGAATTCACTCCTGGGACTCGGATTAGTGAGTGAATGAAACTCCTTCGCAAATGGACAACCTGGAACCTACTACTTCCTCCAACAGAGAGACTGGGATTTCATTGTTTCTTCCACAGAAAGGCCTGGATTTCACTATCTCGTCTAAGGAAAACAAGGCGTCGGCTCTTAGTTCGACTTCTGAATAGGGAATGATTTCCC
The DNA here is from genome assembly GCA_027924645.1 of Cunninghamia lanceolata. Classification (NCBI taxonomy): domain Eukaryota; kingdom Viridiplantae; phylum Streptophyta; class Pinopsida; order Cupressales; family Cupressaceae; genus Cunninghamia; species Cunninghamia lanceolata. The sequence goes on from BSBN01001455.1 coordinate 1,301,811, forward strand.
AGTGAGGTTCCTTACGGACTATTCCTAACGAAGATCTAAAAGAAAATGCAAAAGATGAGGTAAGGGTTCAGGAGTCTAACTAATCGATGGAAGAGGACTACTGCTGAGGATGGAAATTGGAACCAGTCCTTTGCTTCGTCATGAGACAACAGCTAGGCAGGGATGGTGCTATCTTCTGAGGGGCAGTAAGGATTTTCAGACTACTCCTGCAAGGGACATGGAACTGAAACATGCAGAACAACCAAAGTTAGACTTGGAATTAGTTCAGGCTAACCATGCACGGTGATTTGCAAGCCACAGATCACCAATGCTATGAACAAACAGATTCAACCATTCAACAGTAATAATCTCCATCATTCTAACTGATGAAAAGCTTTGAAAGAAAATAGAAATGAAACAACTTAGATCTTGGAGCTTATGATTTGCTTCAAAAAAGTCAGAAAACCATGCCACAATCCAAAGAATATCAAGAACACCAATCTTCAATGTCCATATATTGATTTGGGAATGTCTTATAACAATCTTGTTGATTCTTCAAAGTTCCTTTGCTCCGAAAATGAAGTGCAACAGAAAGGAACAGCTAACTAACTACTTGCTCTAAGAGCCTAAGAAAATGAAAGAAGAAAGAAGGCCCTTTTCAAATGAGGCCCCTCATCCCTTATATAGGCAAGCAGAATATAAAGAGGAGGTGAGGAGATCAGATCTCCTCAAAATCCATGCAAACCATAAAGAGATAGGGATAAACATGTCATAGGTTCCATGGGATGCCGCCACCTGTCCTGGACGCCACCTGCTCTAGATGAAAAGTTGCCACCTGTCCTAGACGCCACCTGCTCTGGATGAAAAGTTGCCACCTGTCCTGGATGCCAGGCTGACTAAGCTGCTTGGTAGGTAGGTGAAACCAGTCAACTGTTTGTTCCTCCTGCTCCTTGGTTGCCAATTCCATGATGTCCTGGAGTCCTTTATCCTGAGCGCAGATTCCAGGGTGAACAAGATTTTCATGTGGAGGAATCCTTCTTTGAGCAAGGGCGCCCTTTCCTTAGGGTCCTCAAATGGAATTTCTTCCTGAGTTGGAATTCCCTGTCGTGGAATAGGATTCCCTGTCCTGGATTCCTGGGTTGGAATTCCTCATCCTTGGCATGGATTCCCGTTCTTCCTGATGGATGGTGAACTGTACTCTTGTTCTTGGTTTTCCAAGGATTGATCCTCTTGTCCGGAACTAGAATCCGTGATACTGGGCTTGGAGTGATTTCTCCCATTCCGCCATCCTTTATACAGGCATTCCCTCTGTCATTTGAAATCCTTGGAAGGACATCTTAATCTTTCTTATCCCCTTGTGCAAAGTCTCCCTGTCGCCGAACTGGAATCTTTGATGTTGCCTTCCCTTCCCTCAATATGCATGTGTAGTCTTCTTGTTATTGGAGCTCCTGGATCCTTGAAATGGTCATCATCTCCGGCACTTGAACTCTTTGCATCCATCCTGCTTGCCCCGGATCATCCTTGTTCATCCTCCTCATGGAACTTATCCTCGTCTTGGATTCCTGCAAAACAAGGGAAACCTCGAATAGTCATGATGCACAAAATCCATAAATGCAATGCAATATGAAGTGAAACATGAATGATTTTGCAAGTTTTGATCAATTTCACTTATAAATTCCTGAACAAACAAAGGATTTCCCTCATTCTCCGGCATTCTTCATACTCGAATGACTTTTCCTTCATTCCAGGGTTACCAGGCATGGACAGGAGGAATTTCAGTTGATTGGGGATTCCTGGGAGTCAAGGATTTCTGCTCATCCTAGAATTCCACTTGTCCTGGAGGATGAATTTCTGCCCTTGGAGGATGAATTTCTGCCCTCCTTGCTCTAGAATTGAATTTGAATGCTTGGAAATGACATGAGCGCCCCCTTTATATAGGTAACTTAAACCTTCTTTGCCACTTGGCCGACTTAGGTTAGCCTAGGAAAACCCTAGCCGCCATACTTTATGACCCAGCCGACTTAGATCTTTTGTCTTTTTCTGCTTTGTCGGTGTTCAGGGAATTTGGCATGTCGGGGAATTTGGCTTGTCGGGGAATTCCTGAGGTCGGGGATTATGCAACCTTGGACAAATTCTCCTTGAGTCAGGGATTCCTTCCCTTGGAGTGATTTTGCAACTTATCTATTTGAAATTGGCTAAGTCTGGTAGACTGAAATCCTGAAAAATTGACTAAGTCTAAAATCTGGTGAATCCTCCAAATTCTAGATTTTGCATGTTAAATCCGGTGGATTCGAGACCTATCTCAAACATCCTAAAAGGTATATTGAAAAATATTTAAAGTGTATACTTAAATATATTTTTAAATATACCTTTACCCTAAGAGACACTGAAAAATGGCTAAGTTCCCTAGGAGCGCAAATTTCCACTGGTGCAGGATTTTGCTCCCAAGGACAAAAATTGTCCTGGAGCGCACATTCCCAGTAGTCAAGGATTTTGCGCCCAAGGACAAAAATTGTCCTTGAGCGCAAATTTCAGTAGGTCAAGGATTTTGCGCCCAAGGACAAAAATTGTCCTAGAGTGCACATTTCATCTTGTTAGGGATTCTGCGCTTTTGACCTGCCTGTCCAATTTCATCGATTTTGGCCTTGGAAATATCCTTTCTTCAATTTTGAGTGGGATTTCAATTTTGCATTAGGTACACTTTGAGCTATTTTATGGAGGTTCAATTATGGACACGGGATCCAAAACACGGGGGCTTTCGTTTCTTCCATCCCTCTCAAGGAATCTTCATTCCCATGGCGAGATACGGAGCTCGTTTCTTCCACCTTTCGTTTCTTCCATCTTTCGTTTCTTCCATCCTCTCGAGGAATCTCTCATTTCCATGGCGAGATTCAGAGTTTGTTCCTTCCATCCTTCGTTTCTTCCATCCCCTCGAGGAATCTCTCATTTCCATAGCAAGATACGAAGTTCGTTCCTTCCATCCTTCGTTTCTTCCATCTTTCGTTTCTTCCATCCCCTCGAGGAATCTCTAATTTCCATAGCGAGATACGGAGTTCGTTCCTTCCATCCTTCGTTTCTTCCATCTTTCGTTTCTTCTCTCATTTCCATAGCGAGATACGGAGCTCGTTCCTTCCATCCTTCGTTTCTTCCATCCTCTCAAGGAATCTCCTCCTTTTGTGGTGAAATTTGCGGAAGGTGAACTCTAGCCGCCTTGAAACAGGATTCCGGGCAAGAATTCCTCGAACAAGACTCTGGGATAAGCACTTCCGGATAGGACTCCGGTTTGGATCTCCAGGCTGGATTTCTGGATAGGAACTTTGGAATAAGAGACCCTGGAACTGGGACTTGGACAGGGACTTCTGGACTAGAGTCTTGGAACAGGAACTTCCGGACTGAAGTCTTGGAACAGGATTCCTGGACTGGAGTCTTGGAACAGGAACTTCTTAATGCTGAGAGCGAAGGATTTGGACTTCTTCTATGGGATGATGGATTCCTTCCATGGACTATCCAGATTTAATCAAGGAATGATAGGTAGGGCATTATTCATCCTCAGGAGGAATTCACTATTTCAAGCATTCCTAATGTTCCCTGTGAGCTGAGTACTCGGACATTCTTTCCTAGCTTCATGGATCAGGGCAAGAAACTGCAAGATCAAAGCAAAAACGACGGGGAAAGCGAGAAAAAAGGGGGTCCCCATTTGCAATGGGGCGATGTGTGAAAACGTCACAACAGTGCCCTCCTTGAATACTCACTTTCCTGTGACCTTCAAGGCACTCATTTAGATAAGACTCGAAGTTTACCCTTTCCCAAGCGCTCAAATGATTAGATTTTGACTCTATTACCCTTACTTAGGTGCTCCATGATGACTAATCCACTCTTCCACATGCTTCCTACATCAGGGCGCCAAATCATATCAAAAACCTTCATAAGGGCGCCAAAATGAGTAGGTATTGATGAATCCTGCACCTTGATTTATTTATTGGTCTTTTATTATTCCCATTTATTTGTTTTCCTCTAAGACTTTTACATTGGAACATCCACTCCAAAAGTTTCAACCTTCATACCTTTAAGGCGCTCAAAATGATGATAAGACATGAGAAATGTGCCCAACTATCAGGGCCTCAAATTTGCACTTAATTACTTCACAAAACCAAATTTGATGACTCTCAACATCATGCACTCCTAGGCGCTACCTTTGGGACCTCTGCCCTAGGGGCTCTTTTGATGTTTCCTTCTTCTTTCATGCTTCTCATGTCAGGGCGCCAGAATTGATCAAAAATCCAAGAGAGAGCGCCTTAGGCCTTAATTTGCTAAAACTTGTCCAATTTGGAAACCTTGATACAAGGCGCTCCTATTAGAGGTTCTTGTCCAAATGCCAAAATGGATGTCCTATATGAAGGCACCATTATTGAGTTATTTTGTGTAGAATGGGCGCCAAAAGAGGTAATTCAAGCAAAGATTGGCGCCTAAATCAAACATTGTGTGTTTCTAAGCATAATGATGAACTTCCAATTCATGCACAATCATTTCATAAGTCAAACACTATGGAATCAAGAACAACCTTACTTGGGCGCTAAAACATGACGATCTGGAAGCAAAGGGCGCCCTCAATTATTACTCTTGATTCCTTCCTAGGTGCCAAGGTGGAATACCTTCACTCACCTTCCACAAGACAATATCCTTCATCTCCTCCACAGGGTGCCAATAGAGACAAAATTCCACACGAGGGGCGCCAAACTGAGTTGAAAGGAGGCATAAGGTGCGCCTAGAGCCTTGGATGATTTCTCTAAGCTCTAAAAGATTTCAATCAGTTGTTATTCCCTCTTAGAAATACTTATCCTTCTTCTCAAGGCGCCAGAACGAGGGGAGATGGACTACAAAGTGTGCCTAGATGCTTCAAGTGGAGAGACTCTTTGTTTTGTGAATACTTCAGTGTTCTAACTATTTTTTAATGGTCTGTGGGACTGATTTGTTTTCTAAGTTTCTTTAATATGTTTTGACAACATTTGCATTAAGTCTTTAAATACAAGTGTGCAATCTGTCCAAATATGGAAACTTCAAATCCATAAAGAAGCAATTCAAGATACCATTACTTCCCATCTTCTAGAGGAAAAAACAGTGTTTCAGGTTGACATGTCCATTTTCTAACATTTTGAGGAAATAGTTACAAATATCAAATGCCCTGCAAGATCCTCGAAGCATAATAGAGACTTCCAGTGGACCTTTGGCTGGGAGGGTATATGTCTAGGGGACATTTCCTGAACTTTCAAGGAACAGTGGGATGCGTAGACATTGTTTGAGCCATTGGAGGATGTCTAGGCATTCCTCCACATCCATTTCAAATTAACGGAACATTTAAGAAAATGACAAAATTTTAAATTTAATTACAGGGGAATGAGCCCCACTTTCTAAAGCTGACTTCTAGGCCCCAAATGAAGATTTATAATTTTATACACAAAAAGTTGCCGTACATTTCACATTTTTCATATTAGCTTGCAAGAGAAATATTTGGCCTTGAAACCACAAAAATGTACCATCAGATAGCATCAATTGTCACCACACAGTTATATGTTGTAAGACCTTCGTATTATTCCATGAAATTTGGCCTAATTCTCCAGGCCCTGCTGAAACTTCTTGAAACACTGGAAATATTCAAATAAGAGAGCAGAAAGTCAGACTACATTCCAAGGGACTCAAGCAAACTAAGGGCCAATCTCTACTATCACCTGCTTTACTCTAAGCTTTAGCTTGGTTTTTAAAGGACTTGTTGTGACCAAATCACACATCACCCCATTAGGAATAGGGACCCCCCTTTTTTTGAGCTCTGAGCTTTTCAGCGAGTTTTCAATGAGTTTTCAATGAGTTTTAACGAGATTTTAATGATGTCCTGACTTGTTTTCCTTTGCCGGCTTGGTAACAATTTCCTTGCCTATGATCTTTGGTTCACGATTAAGGATAGATGAACTTGTAATAATGAAGAATTGAGATCAAATCCTATCTAGATATTGAGTTTTGAGGTTAATCCTTCAGAATGTTTGAGATCCTGAGAAGACTAAGCCTGGAGCCTGAAATCCTGAAAATCCTGAAAAATGGCTAAGTCTGAAATCTGGTGAATCCTCCAAATTCTATATTTTGCATCTTAAATCCGGTGGATTCGGGACCTATCTCAAACATCCTGAAAGGTATATTGAAAAATATTTAAAGTATAAGAAATTCAATCTCTAAACTTATACTTAAATATATTTTTCAATATACCTTTACTCGCGCGATCCTGAAAAATACTTGACGAAGTCAGAGGATTCAAAACACTGATCTAATGCGACTAGACACTTAGATGGCGCAAATCTGGGCGCAAAATCACGAAGCAGAAGACATTTGAGCCAGAGGATTTGAAAACTCCATCTAGTGCGCCCAGACTAAAAGGTCATTTCGGAGGAAGAGATGAGGATTTTAATGCCTTCAACCAATGCGAAAATGAAAAAGACAAGTCTAAAGCCAATCTTGGAGCAAATTTTAATGAAAATGTCAGAGGATTTCAATTCTTGAAGTGATGCGCCCCCAAGGAAGAAGAGGGAAATGTGAGGGTTTTAACTTGAGAGATAATTCCAGAGGAATCTAAAACATGATCCAGTGCGCCCAAGCAATTTTAAAGATGAAGTTTTAAAGACTCAAATCCAAAGCGCCTTCCATAGGATCCTACAAGGCCATCCAGTGCGCCCACACTCCAGAGGATTCCTAAGACCCTATCTAATGCGACTTCCTAGAGAGACAAGTTTAGAGGATTCTAAAATTTGAAGTAATGCGCTCAAAGTGATTCCAGAGATCATTTTCCAAGGATATTCAATGCGATCAAGTCTAGAGAATCTAAGTTGTTTAGGTGATGCGCCAACATCATGAGGTCTCCTCTAAGGTAGAATGACAACTCCACAGGATCCTACACCTTGATCTAGTGCGCCTACATTCTAGAGGATTCGTAATGTTTGATCTAATGCGATTTTTGAAGGAAAACTCTACAAGTTCCAACGACCCTTAACCAAAAGCATTATTCACAAGATTTGGAAGCTTGAAGCAATGCGCCCATAGCAAGACTATCCAATATGCAACGCCAAGACAAACGTTTGAAGACTTCAAAAGTGGCATCTAATGCGCCATCTTCCAAGTTCCCTATCCAAGCGCTAAACAAGAAGGATTCAAATTCCCTAAGCAGTGCGCCAAACTTGTAAGGATCCCAATCATTCATCTAGTGCGCCATATCCAAAGGGAAAGAACGAGGTATGATTTTGAGGATCTCTAACTATTCATCTAGTGCGCTACTCCCTAAGGAGTCTTAAGACATGATCTAATGCGCTATGTTAAGGATAGGATGAAGTTTCATTTTGAAGATTTCAAACTAGTGATCAAATGCGCCAAGAGACAAGAGGATTCTATCCCCCATCAAATGCGCCAAAATTACAAGGCTTCCAATAAGTCCATTTAATGCGCCATCTCATTGAGCAAATGAAAATGAGTTTAAACTAATGCGAAATCTACAGGATTTTAGAACCTCAACCAATGCGAAATATCAAGAAGAATCCAATCTTTCAGCCAAAGCGCCACACATATCAAGTCAAGAGGATTTCGGTTTTTCATCTAGTGCGACTTAAAGCTAGAGGAATCTATTGCCTTCATCTAATGCGAAATCACTTGAAGATTCTTTAAACTTGATCTAGTGCGACTTACAGCCAGAGGATCCTAAGCCTCTAACTAATGCGAAGCATGAAAGGAGAACCACAATTGACTAACTAGTGCTAAATGTTGAAAAGAGTTTTAAGACAGCAAGACAGCAAGACAAGAGGATTCTAAGAAGGAGACTCCATTAGATCATCCAAGGCGAAATGAGGAGAGATTGTTAAAACACCATCCAATGCGAAATATGAAGTGAAACTCGAGTTTCAATACTTGATCTAATGCAAGATTAGGAGGATGATGAAGGAAGAGCCTTATGAAACAAAGACAAGAAGATAACAACATCCTGATCCAATGCTGTTTTAACGAAGAAGACATTCACACGAAGACCTCAACTAATGCGAAATTCCAAGGGGATTCGAATTTCTGATCTCATGCGCTTGGAGAAGGGAGAAGAAACGTCCAACAAGAAAGAAATCATAAACATTTAATAGTTGTTGCCTTCGAAAAACGTGAAATGCATTCATTTAATAAAGATCAAAATTAAATTAAATGTTTGTGCATGAGGTCGGCCTAGGAAGAAGGAAAGTTTTTTAAAGTGAATTATATATATGTGCCTCATTTCTTTTTCATTTGATTTATTTTCAAGAGCAGATTTGTTCTCCAAAAGCAGAATTTTCTTCAAGGAGCAGCCATAAGAAGTTGATTTTAGAAGTATAAATTTGATTTTATCAAATTTTGCCAAGTGGGAAATCAAATTGCAAGGTATCAAATACAAAACAGCTCATCAAGTAAGTCTGATCTGAGTTTTTTCTGATCTGATTTTCTTATTTTTCTTTCATTAGATGCCTTGAAATTGTCCAAATATTGATAAAATTCTGGAAGAATAAGTGGATTTTTTATGATTTTTCATAAATTTTCTAAATTTAATAGTAATATTTCATAATTTTAAAGGAAAATTTCATAATTTAATCCATTAAAGTTGCTGAAGTAAAATCTAGATTTTGTTTGCAATCACTTATTCGCGTCAAGTCTGCAGAATAATGGCAATGACTTCCAAGGAACGACAAGCCAAGATCCGGATGGATGCCAAAGGGAAGATTCCTGAATCAAAGCTCGTCTCAAGGTGGACAAATGTAAGCGATACAAATATGGGAAGCAGCAACCTGGAAGATATCAAGTCAGTCCTTGAAGAACCTAACGGAGGAAGCCTCGCTCGAGCCATCATGAGAAGTGGAGCCATTGAAGCTGCTTGTTTTCCGCCAACTCTGCCATGTCCGGAAATGATCATCGAATGTGTCAAAAAGTATGATGTAAATACAAGGCAAATCATAGCCAAGGATGGAACGATACTAGCCTATTTGCAAAGGGAAGCAGTCGAGGAGACTTTCAACATTCCAACCAAAGAGAGGATGATCAGCATCTCAAAACAACAAGGCCAGCAGGAGTATGATGTTGACACCAAGATAAAGTTACAAGAGATAAGGAGAGAGTGGATGGCCAATCCAGCCATGAAGTTCAATATGAATAATCCTCCACAGTTCCATAAGTCAGATTTTCATCCGGAAATTGGATATCTAATCATGTTTTTGAACAGAATGACAGGAATGCCTCAGTCTGCTACCTTCCAGCCTTGGATGTACTCTTTCATCAAGTCAGTTCTTAAAGGGAAAATGATTGATTGGGCTGGACTTATCAGTCAAAGTATACATGAGCAGTTCCTCAGTTTTGCTAAAACTAAGACTTGTTATATGAGTTCCTATATAGTGTACCTTCTTGCCAGAAATGAAGTCTACTCAGGTTTAACCAAAAAAGGAGAAGTTGGCATTGGACCTAACAAATACTTGTCACATCAATGTTATCCTCAGTTGCACCTGAAGAGTATTAATCATTATACAAGGTTTAATGATGCATTTGCTATGTTCATAATGAAGAAACTGAGGGGAGAATTTCATAAAAGATTGTCTAATGCAGCAAGAGAATTCATTTCAGCATATGGACACTGGTATACTCAACATGAAAGGTACACTTACCTAAGGATCCAAGGATTCACATCATATCCATACAGATTGCCAAGGTATCCAACCAACAGGATGGTAATGTTAGAAGTTACAAGACAACTCCTAGAACTCATCAGGTTGCAGAAGTTGAAGAAGAAAGGAGGAATCCAATTTCCACTTCGTCTTGGACAAAATCTGGAATGTCCATCTTTATCAGCAGCTGAGTATTCTGAAATAGAGCTACAAGCTTACCATTTGCAAACTCATGGCACCAAGAGGCCTAACTTTGACCCTTTCCAAGTTTGCTGGAAATACAACAGAGAATTCAAACATATCAAGCAGTTGGAAGACCACTGGGCCAGTGCCCAAGATGAAGATGATCTCCGAACTCTTCAAAGTTCGAGACTCGACTGGGATTTAGTCAGAGCCACCAAAGCATTCAGGATTCCAGACCAGTTCACCGAGGATGATACTATGCTAATAGATGAATTTGACAAGATAAAGGATTTGCCTTATACAATTGATTGGTCAAAAAGAGATGCATCCGAAGAAGATTTGATAAAGCCGGTTTTAGCCATGACACAAGTGTGTATCAATCAACTATTGCAGGAAATGAGTGCTGAAAGTCAAGATCTCACCTACAATAAAATGGATGAAGGAGAACCCAAACAGCATAGTACACATAGCCAACCACAACATAGTGGGAATGATCAGAGCAATAATTCAGCCAGAAAGAGGAAAAGACCTAGTCAAGATCAAGGGGAATCAAGCCGAAGACCTCAGAAAAAGAGTAATCCATCTACTTCATCTAATCCACAAGAAGGTGTTTCAATTGTTCAAAATCCAATACAAGAGATAGAAGTAATAGAAGAAGTTGCCTTGATTCCATCAGAAGAAATCCAATCAAGCCCCACTGTCATAATCGAAGAGAATGATGATCTTGGTCAGGATGAAATAGGACAAGCTGAATCTGATGAAGAAGTAGCTCGTGTTCAACACAATCAAGCTCATGAACAACGAGATCTTTCTACTTTCCCACCATGGTTGAGACAAAGGATTGAAGAAAGTACAATTGTAGAGACTTATCAGCCTGCTGCAGTTGAGGAATTGCTTGTAAATGTACAAAAGAGTAATCAGAAGAAGAAAGCAACGATCCTTTCTAAAATCACTCAAGATTCTGCTGGAAACAGAGAGGTCCACATAGCTGTTCCTAGAAGTGACAAGGAGATAGAAAACATGGCACCTGAGGATTATAATTTGACTACAATTGGCATGGGTCCAATCACAAGGGAACAAGTCGATGAGGAACTACAAGATGCAGTGAATAATGTGAGAAGTATGTTGAAACAAGAAAGAGAAGCAAGGATGAAAGTTGAACAAGATTTTAGTACATTGAAGCATTACATCCAACAGGTCATGCAACCTATTCAACAGAAGGAAGCTACTGCAATTCCTCCTTCCATTCTTCCACAGGAAACAGTATCCCAAGTTGAGGACATGAGAAATTCATCCCAGATGATGAAGGGATGGATAGAAAAGACAGAAGACAAGGCCTATATTTACCTAGAAGAAATTGTGCAAGTGTATGACAGAGTCATTAAGCTCCAAGGTCGAGTCCAAGCTTTATTGGAAAATTGTGCTGAGTTCAAACCAATCAAAGAGCAATATATGCCACAACTCAAAAGCTTAATGGAAGCTCCAGTAGAAGATTTAATTCATAATAAGGTGATTGACAGAGATACTCCACATGACTTTGTCACTTGGTATTTCTCCTTTCACAACAAGGGGCAACTAGTTGATAAGATTGAAGTAGATATGTCCAGGATAAGAAGTGTTCTTCTAAGAACAGAAAATCATATATATACTGCTTTGACAAAGATTTGTAATCCTTATAGAAATGTTACCATTGAGAACATGAAGCAACAAGTTAAGGCATTCTACTTTCAATATGATGGACTTGATGAAAGTCAACTAGATAATATATTCACACTTGCATACCGTCTTGGGGAAAATAAGTCTTGGATAAACGACTGGGAGAAGACACTTGGAGTCTATGAGACAGATGTAGCAGTGGCAGAAGGATCCATTAAGGCAGCGACAAGTGTACCAATGGAAGATATTATTCAAATTGTGTCCAGATTCATTGTATCTCATAGTACTACTACATAGTACTCACCTTGATGATGTGGCTTCCTTATCCTCTTGGAAAGCGTGCCTTTGTTCTCTCTTTCATGACTTCTTTCATTTAATATGAGTAACCTCCTGTATTTAATAAAGTTAACCTCATTCATTTAATAAAGTATAGTTTGTTGTAACTACTTGTGATGTGGCTTGATTTGATCCGCTGATTTCGCCGATCAATCTTGACCCTTCTCTCCTTTGAGGACTATAAAAGAGCTCTCATTGCTCTCATTTGTAATGGTTGGAAATTCTGAAATTGTTGTAAGAGCTCTCTGAGATAATAAAGGACTCATTGATTTGGTGATTCTATTTATATTTCTGAGTGTTTGCATGGTTTCAATTTTCACACGAATATTAAGTTAAGTTGCAAGTTTTCTTTTAAGTATAAGTTAGTTAGTGAAAGGTTGTTTTATTGCCTTGTAGTGAAGTCTTTACAATTGAGCGTCAATTTGATCTTTATGCTTGTTGAATTCTCATGAGCATAATTGATTTAAACATCTTGCATACCTTTGAAGATAGCACCTCTCTTGTGTAGTTGTTTCATCTTGGCGAAACAAGATCTGGTTCGACTTCACTCTCAGCAGTAAACGTCCTTCCATTTAGGATTAGATTAGTATTCCTCAACCCTATATCTTTTGCCCTTTTTTTTATCAATCATTTAGATTTAGGATCAGAACGTCCATTGCTAAATCATACGCGTCAGTTGCAGTACCTAGATTTTCTAGTGTTCACTTCCAGAGTCTTTGAAACAACAAGTTACATGAACAATTGTGTAAGTCCCTTTGTTGATTAACAGCAGAATCATACTTAAATCATTGAGCTGTTTCCTACTGAAATTGAAACATTATTAGAAGAAGGAACCTTGGAGTTATCTCGTTTGATCACTTAGTTCAGCATCCGAGAGGCTTTGCTCAAGAGAGAGTTAAATACCTAGTATTTTACTCTATTGTTGACTTGTCGAAAAACAACCATCAACATATTTGGCGCTAGAAGGAGGGCCCTTACAAGTTGTTTCAGATTAAGGAAGAACATCCTGGAGCGAATTGGTTCTTTCTCGCCAGAGAGGCACCAAAGAATTCTAAGGTCTGCACCAGGAGCATCCAAGGAGTTTTCTGAGTTGGGGTTCCCTTCAAAGTCGAAGAAAGGAAAGAAAGGGACTTCATCCAGCCAAGGATCTCCAAGTGGGGGTGATATTTCAAATTTATTTCAAACTCCACCTCCGAAGAATCAAAATCAGGGAGTTGTTCAACCAGGCAACGTCCAAGTAACCACCACAGGCACTCCACTTCAGCAAGGAGCTACTCAAGCAGGTCCAGGACAACCCAACATTCCAATGGCAGCACCAGCACAAGCTTGGCCTTTGGGAAATGTCTCACCCCTTGGGACTTTTACTGATTACCATGATATGCCCAAGAATCCCGAACATTTCTGTTCGAAATTTCATGTCAACGATCCAAGCAGGACAGCTGAAGAGCATATTAAGATCTTTGAAGGTACTCTGGTAAATCGAAGGATTGAAGATGAAGACGTAGCATGCCGGCTATTTCCCTACTCTCTCGAAGGAGATGCTACTTTTTGGTATGTCAATCTACCGGCTGGATCTATTACTACCTGGGAACAGATGAGAACCGCTTTCCTGGAGAAATTCAAGATTCTCATCACTCCTGCAGAACTCTATAAGCAATTCATCGAAGTCCGAAGACAGGAACACGAGCCTATTGCTGCTTTTAATCACAGGTTCCATAAAGCATATTCTAGATTGCAACCTCCATATGATATCACTCCAGTAATGGCGATGGAAATTTATTACGCTGCATTGGATCGCCTTACTTCTATGTTCGTGAAAAGAGCAACAACCCCGCCAACCACTCTGACAGGAGCTTATGCTGAAGCCGTTAAGGTGAACACAGATTTGGGTATGAACACGCATGGGCCACTTAATCACATAGGGCATGTGGCAATGCCAAACCAGATTCAGGGAATCAATCACGCATTGGCTCAACATACACCTGTAATGAATCCAGTTCCTGTTTCCACTCCTGCTAATCAATTAGTCCTACATCCAGGAGTGCCAATTTCACAAGTTGTACCGGAAAAGCCAGTATATTTGCAAGGATCTTCATCTTCTGCAAAGGCTCAGGAGGAGAAAGATGAAATGAAAGAGCTGATTGATCAGGTAAAGAAATTGTCTACTGAAGTTACACATTTACGAAATCAGAACAACTATTTGCAGAAGAATTTCCAAGGTAATCAGGGTGGATACCAAGGAAATCAAGGATACAATCAAGGATATAATCAGGGATACAATCAAGGTTTTAGAGGAAATAATCAAGGCTTTCAACGACAGAATAGAACCTGGAACACTGCACCGAATACCGGCACAGTTCCTTCACCACTTGACAATCCACCAGCTTCTGACCCAAAACCTGCAGAGAAAGTATTTTTAGCAGAAGCTGCACTATCTACATGGTGCCGGTTGCATAACACCAATCAGCATTCAGAACTTCAATGTCCCGAATTTAAGATAGCTGCTGACATCTTTCAACAGGAAATGCATGGTACACAGGTACCAGAAAATCCTCCAGTCACCGGATATGAAATTGTGCCCACGCAGAGGTATGATCAAGCTTTGATGATTGAAGATTTTACTTTTCCACCTATGATGGAATATGATATGACAGAATATAACGGAAGATTCCCGCCAGCCTCTGCAAATGAACCAGTTGAGGATACATACTACACTCCGCCGTTTGAGGGTGATTTCCAAACTCAAGAAGCAGATGAAGTTCAGGCCTTTCAGCAATCTGCTGGCAATGCACCACAAAGAGTTTATCAGCGGAATTACCGGCCACAAGATCCTATTACCACGTCAACTCCTCCTAATAACTTGCACACCCCGCCAAATCCAAATGCAAGTAACAATCCAAGCTATCCAAGGGATGCACCCGAATACAGACAGCGAAATCCAGTTCAGAACGTTGTCCCAGCACAAGAAGTTCAGCAGCAGAATGTCTCTACAAGGATCGATCCAGTCAGGAAGGAAGTTCCTAAAGAGGATTTAAAGAGATTGAGTCAATGTGTTGTCGAAGAACTCAAGAAGATTAAAATCAACCTGCCATTGACAGAATTGATTCGAGTACCTGAAATTAAGGAAGCTTTTCTAAGAGGTGTTGATGATACCATCTCAAAGGGTGGAAATCAAAATGTGCAAGTCACCACAGGATCAGCCGGTCCATCTACTTCAAATGTACCAAGAGCATATGTAGGTCAAAATACAAATCCAACTCAAATGAGGCCACCTCACCCACAAGGCCAGACAAATGCTATTTTCATTGCACAGGAATCATTCGGTATAACAGACGGCAAATCAGTTGCGGTAAAGGAAGAGCCTGCAAAGGATAACAATACGCCGAAAGTTCAAAGTTCACAAGTCAATTCAGATCCAGTAAATGACCGATACAGTGCCCCCAAGAAGAAATCAGTCGTCTTCTATCAAGGAAAAGATGAACAGCCTCCTTTCTTGATATCAGTTAGAATGTTTGGCAAATTATTACACAATTGTCTAATGGATTCAGGAGCCTCAAGCAACGTGATGCCTTTGGGTATTTGCAAGAAACTTGGCCTCATCCCAAAGCAGACAAATAAGAAAGTTACTCAATTAGACAAGACCGAAGTTCCAGTTATTGGAGAGCTACATAATATTCACATGCAGTTAGCAGCTGATCCCAGGATTCAGCATTACATTGACATTTCAGTAGTAGACATACCTGAAGGGTATGGGATGCTGTTAAGCAGAGATTGGTTGAAGAAGCTCAACGGATACGTCTCCACCGACTTTTCGCACATGTGGCTATCATGGAAAGGATTGCCTAATCAAATCAGGATAGATAGCACTCCACGTCTTAAATTGATGATTACGGAATATGGTGAAGACAATGAGATCCTTTTTGTGCAAACAGACTTAGGTGTTTACAAGCCTAAGGTTGAAGAGATTCTAATGTTTCATAATTCGACAGAGGTCCTCATAGAAAGTGATCACAGCGTATCATCAGATGAAGAAGGGGAAGGTATGTTTGAAAACTTCCGGAATTTTGTGATGAGACATGTGAAGCAAGGAGTAGAATTGGGGAGTCACGCATCCATTCAAGATCTATTGCTACCTAATTGGTGTAGGATACACAATGCTTTCCATTCCGAGTTCTCCTGCTCTATGTGCGTAGTGGCCTTAGAACAAGTTAAAAAGAGAATTCCAGAGGCCATGGGCTTGGACATTCCAAGTATGATGAAACTAAAAGAACCAGTTCAGGATACAGCCGTTACAGATGAAGCAAGCACTTCGGCATCAGCAACAGAACATACCCAAATTGAACCTACAAAAGCAAATCAAAGTGTTGATATGTCAAATTCAGAAGATAATCAAGTATGGACTCTAAGATTTGATGGATCGAAATCTAAGCAAGGATCCGGTGCTGGCTTTGAATTGATCAGTCCGCTGGGGGAAGCTTATTTATCAGCTTTAAGATTACAGTTCCCATGCACTAATAATGTTACCGAGTATGAAGCTCTCGTACACGGGTTGCTCTTGGCCATAAAAAAGAAAGTTAAAATTTTGCACGTGTTCGGCGATTCAGAAATAGTTGTCAGACAAGTCAGGAAGCAATATGTGTGCCATGACAAGAGACTAAAGAAGTACAGAAACAGAGTATGGGATTTGATTGAAGACTTCGATGCTTTCAACATCAAGTCAATTTACAGGTCAACAAATCGAGTAGCTAATGCCCTAGCACAGGCCGCAAGTTCCCTTGAGCCATTGGCTATGGAAGGATTAAAAAAGTTCACAGTGGAACTAACATCAGTACCATCAGTACCAGATAATATCACTAATTTTCAAGTGTTTGATGACGACAAACATATACTGGATTTTTTGACCAATTCAGGTATCTTCACCACCCAGGTCATTGACGAAAGCGAAGTTGAAGCTGAGTTTGATCCAGATGGGATCATGAATCTGAAGGACAATAACATCCCAAAGGGTATGATTGAATTAGAAAGACTTTTCGATTCAGATAAGTTGGGCACTCCTCCTCACCATAATAAAGATGGAAATAAATGTGAAGCAGTCAATCTGGGAACCGACGAAGATGTAAAAAATGTATTCATAGGGAAAGTTTGTACACAGGAAGAAAGAGAAAACATCCTCAATAGTATGAGAGAATTCCACGATGTTATTGCTTGGGGGTATGATGATTTGAAAACATACGACACATCCATCATTACACATACTATCCCTCTCAAGCCAGGAAGCAGACCTTTCCGACAGAGGCAGAGGCCGGTCAATCCTTTATTGGAGCCCCTTATTTATCAGGAAGTCAAGAAGCTGCTGCAGGCAAAGATCATATTTCCGATCAGGCACTCGACGTGGGTCGCCAATTTAGTTCCAGTTAGAAAAAAGAATGGAGAAATAAGATTATGTGTTGATTTCAGGAACTTGAACAAAGCATCAGAAAAAGATAATTATCCTTTGCCTTCGTTGGACGAAGTGCTGCAAATTGTAAATGGTTCACAGATGATGTCTTTTCTGGATGGATATTCAGGGTATAACCAGGTCATGGTTGAAGAAGAGGATCGATTGAAGACCGCTTTCACTACCAAATGGGGTACTTATGCATACAGAAGGATGCCTTTTGGCCTAATCAATGCAGGAGCCACTTTCCAGCGAGCTATGGATATTGCTTTCAGAGATATTATTGGAAAATGCATTATTATTTATATGGATGATCTTACGGTGTTCTCCAAGGTCAGAGCAGATCATGTAGAGCATTTAAGGAAAGTTTTTGAATCTTGTAGAACATATGGAATTTCCTTAAATCCAAAGAAGTGCATCTTCGGGGTGACAGAAGGAAAGCTCCTGGGTCATGTCATATCAGAACACGGTATCTCTATTGATCCAGATCGGATAGAAGCCATTAAGAGAATTAGCATGCCTGCCAGTAAAAAGGAATTAAAGTCATTCTTCGGCAAGATTAACTTCGTCAGGAAGTTTATTACCGGATTTGCAGAAATTATTAAGCCATTGAATGATATGTTAAAGAAAGATGCGAAAGTTGAATGGACTCCTCAAGCAAAGAAAGCATTTGAAGAAATCAAGCAAGCAATTGCTAGGGCTCCTGTCCTCATCAGTCCAGACTATTTGAAGCCGTTTTATTTATATTCTTTTGCATCTGACCACACCTGTGCAGGGATTTTGACCCAGAGGGTAGATGATAAAGATGAACATCCCGTTGCATTTATGAGTGCCCCTTTTAAGGATGCTGAGCTGAGATATCCCGCAGTGGAGAAACAGGCGTATGCTCTAGTAAAGGCTATCAAGAAATTTCGGCACTATATCTTGCGGAGTAAAGTGTATGCTATAGTTCCAGATGCCGCAGTAAAAACACTACTAATGCAAAATGAACTAGGCGAACGAAGAGGCAAGTGGGTCGCCACTATTCAAGAATACGACATTGAAATTCAACCAATGAAGTTGGTTAGAGGACAAGCATTGACTCAGACCATAGCACTTGAAGAACCTGGGTTAGTTCAGCAAGCTTACGTACTTGAAGCAGTATCACCAGATGAGTGGTACGATGATATTGTTTATTACCTATTATCTCAGAGATGTCCAGAACATATGAGCCCGACACAGAGGAGAGCATTGAGATACAGGAGCAAACGCTTCATGTTGCAAGGATCAGTTTTATTCAGACAAAATCATGAAGGCATCTACCTAAGGTGTATTGGTAGGAACGAAGCTAAAAGTATTATGGAACAATTTCATGATAAGTTCGGAACTTGCCACGGTGGTGAGCTAGCAACGGCAAATCAGATATTAAGGGCAGGCTACTATTGGCCAAAATTGTTTCAAGATGCTCATCAGCATGTCAAAACTTGCCATATTTGTCAAGTAGCAGCTTCAAGAGAACGAAACCCAGCTATGCCTTTGCAGCCAGTTGTTGAATTCAGACCTTTTGCTAAGTGGGGATTAGATTTCATTGGTATGATAAACCCACCATCTTCCGCACAGCATAAATATATTTTGACTGCCACAGACTACTGCACCAGATGGACAGAAGCCCATGCTTTGAAGTTTTGTACTTCTGAAGTAGTGATCAAGTTTTTAGAAGAGAATATAATTACCAGATTTGGTTGTCCAAGTGCCCTTGTATGCGACAATGGCCCTGCATTTTCATCACTCAGATTTTCAAATTGGGCCTTTGAATATGGTATAACCCTGAAATTTTCATCGAATTATTATCCACAGGGAAACGGCCTAGCTGAGTCCACAAACAAGAACCTTTTGAATGCAATAAAGAAATTACTGGATAAGAATCCAAGAGACTGGCGTACACAGCTGAAGTTTGCTCTTTGGGCAGACAGAACTCGAGTCAAGTCTTCTCTGGGTACTTCGCCATATCACCTGGTTTATGGACAGGATCCTATCTTCCCAATACAATTGAGGATTCCAACCTTGCAATTCATGCAAGAGTATTTAGATGAAGATGAGCAAGTACAAGTAAGATTATCACAGCTCCTGCATCTGGAAGAAAAACGAGACATCGCCTTAAATAAATTTATGAAACATCAAGGAGTGGTCAAACGTTGGTTTGATCGACAGGCAAGAGTGAAAGCCTTCAGAATTTCTGATCTGGTTTTATATTGGGACAAAGCACATGAACGGCGAGGTGATCACGACAAGTTCGATTATCTCTGGAAGGGCCCATATCAGATCGCTGAGATCCTAGGAGAGAACGCTTTAAAATTGAAGACTCTGACCGGAGAAGATATTCCATTGCCTGTCAATGGGCAGTTTCTGAAGCACTATTTCCAGCCATGAATTCTTCGGAACACTGGTTTGTACATAGTTAGATAGGATTTTCTTTCAGTTTTTTTTGTTTTTTCTTAGATTAGATTTGTTTGTCTTGATGTCATTTGACTCAAGAATTTTTCAAGAAGTTTTCGTAGTTTAGTTGTTTTTGTTTTGCTTTCGTTTTTAGAGTAGTTGTTTGTGAAGGGTTTTAGTTCTTGACAAGGTGGTGTGTATCCAAAACACATTTGGTATACTTACACTAGGATATGTTAGCTCATTTCTTAAACATTTATTCACGAAACTCTTAGGATCGATAGATTATTGTTTTCAATTGTTGACAAAGCCAGCACTGAGCTTGACTGGGACATTAATCATATATTGTGTCTTGACACTATTATCTTTTGAACATAATATTTTAAAATGTCAAATCTAATTTTACGAATTCTTATTTGTTCTTTTGAGAAACTTAAGTCATGATTGATGGATTTCCCGTGGATTCCATCGCGAGTATTAGATAGCGTGACTGCTTGTTCTTAGGAAACGAATCAGTTGTTCGGTATTGACTGAAGTATTTTGAGGTTTCTTACACATCTTAATGATCCCGAAGTTTCTAGGAAAGCCTTTGTAAGCCTGGATCAAGTGAAAATCATAAGGTAATTCATGCCTCCATTTCCATTCCATAATAAGTATTTTGCATACTTTCATATCCGTCATTCCATTTACCACATCTCATATTACAATAAAATTGTCCATCCATTTCATTTCACTACAGTTAAACCTCCATCTGCATTGCATATTTTCAACCAAAAATGAATTCGAGTCTAATGACTGCATCATTTATATGATTCTGTGTTCATTATACTCCAGAAGGATACGCGTTGAAGTTGAAATCAAGTATTTGGAGTATTTTCATTATCCACTGTACAGGATAAAATCAAATGTTGGTATTCCCACTCCAGTCCATTTGAAATCTACTACCTATATTCACTTCACTTTTGTTACTATGCAAAGTCTCAAAGCATGTAACTATTCATCCATTTTACTTCCGCCTTCCAATCACATTACTATCCATACCTTTATCCTTTTCACCCCTCTCCTAATCACGATTGATGAATGTGAGTGTCGTCTGAATGAGAAGCTTGCAATTCCTTCCGCCCATTCCCCCATCTTTCCATAAAATAAATATTTGGATGCTTTTACCTTTTAAGCAAAGAGATTTCTGAAAATCCAAAAAATCTCTATGTATCATGATATAAATGCCATAATTCCTAAACAAGGCATGTTCAAAAGTATATTTCGTGCTGTACTTTCAAGTCAAAGAATCCTTGCGAAATAAAGTTCTAAGTACTTGTAGCCGAATCCAAAGAGGCTACCGCATCCAATCCATCCATTCCATTTCCATTCAATTTCATTCCATATTACTTCACCCCGCGAACCAAACGTAAAGGGAGAAATCCTAAGTTCGTGAAGGACATGAAGTTATCATTCTTAATTTCTAAATCGTCTATTCCCGTTCCCTACTTACATTCCCTTTTCCACTTGCAAGCTTCGAAGTTTAGGTTGATACAAACAAACGTTGATCGTGATTTCATTCCATTTCATTTTCCTTATTCACCGTCCATATTTGTTTCTTGCTATTCAACATATCCCGTCATTCCTTTGGTTTATGGTTGAATACGCTTTCACACAGTCATAATCCGCCATCATCCAACTCCGTTCCCTTTATCCCATCATTTCCTACCAACATTTGTCAGTATCAGAACTTGACATGATTTTATGTGTGGATTATCGCGTCCTTCGCAGAATCAGATTCTTGAGTTCTTATCATTCGTTACCTCGGTGAAAACCTGGCAAACAGGCGCCGTGTGTAATGGTCATTATCCTAAAAATAAAAAAAATAAAAAAAATAAAAAAAAAAAAAAGAAAAGAAGGAAAAAAAAAGAAGAAAAAATAGTAAAGAGAAAAATTTTCGTTCACTGGTGAAAACCCGGCAAACGGGCGCCATGAATAAGTATCCTGGCGAAAACCTGGCAAACAGGCGTCATGATAGAGCCACATTGTTTCATTGCATTTTCATTATCATTCTATCACCACTCCATTTAACATCATTTACTTGTCATTGCATATTATCATTCACCTATGTCATCCATATATATGTCCGTCCATCCGCTTTCATGAATATACCTAGCTTGATACAGGTCAGCTTAGTTGATCCTAGTTTCTAAGGGATGGGAATGAACCTAAGTGCTTGCACTTCAAACCTCAGATATGGATAGTCGCGCTGGCAATTGGTTTTGATTCTTTGATTGAGTAGTCGTGTTTATTTGATCTCGTGTGTGGGTGTACATGGAAATGTTGAAGCTTGATGTTTGTTTATCTTTAGCACATTCAAGAAGTTGTTTTAATTGAAATCAATCTTTAATCACACATCAGGAGATGTCGTGTCTCGATCCAATTTATGATTTCTTTTCCTTTTAAGCTCGTTTTGTATAGTTTACGATTGAGGATGATAATTTGATATTCTTTGAGTGAGCTTTGCATTTTTTTTTGTTTTAGAAATGTTCAGGAACATTCCTCCAGTGGAGTCGCCAGATGTTGTGACCAAATCACACATCACCCCATTAGGAATAGGGACCCCCCTTTTTTTGAGCTCTGAGCTTTTCAGCGAGTTTTCAATGAGTTTTAACGAGATTTTAATGATGTCCTGACTTGTTTTCCTTTGCCGGCTTGGTAACAATTTCCTTGCCTATGATCTTTGGTTCACGATTAAGGATAGATGAACTTGTAATAATGAAGAATTGAGATCAAATCCTATCTAGATATTGAGTTTTGAGGTTAATCCTTCAGAATGTTTGAGATCCTGAGAAGACTAAGCCTGGAGCCTGAAATCCTGAAAATCCTGAAAAATGGCTAAGTCTGAAATCTGGTGAATCCTCCAAATTCTATATTTTGCATCTTAAATCCGGTGGATTCGGGACCTATCTCAAACATCCTGAAAGGTATATTGAAAAATATTTAAAGTATAAGAAATTCAATCTCTAAACTTATACTTAAATATATTTTTCAATATACCTTTACTCGCGCGATCCTGAAAAATACTTGACGAAGTCAGAGGATTCAAAACACTGATCTAATGCGACTAGACACTTAGATGGCGCAAATCTGGGCGCAAAATCACGAAGCAGAAGACATTTGAGCCAGAGGATTTGAAAACTCCATCTAGTGCGCCCAGACTAAAAGGTCATTTCGGAGGAAGAGATGAGGATTTTAATGCCTTCAACCAATGCGAAAATGAAAAAGACAAGTCTAAAGCCAATCTTGGAGCAAATTTTAATGAAAATGTCAGAGGATTTCAATTCTTGAAGTGATGCGCCCCCAAGGAAGAAGAGGGAAATGTGAGGGTTTTAACTTGAGAGATAATTCCAGAGGAATCTAAAACATGATCCAGTGCGCCCAAGCAATTTTAAAGATGAAGTTTTAAAGACTCAAATCCAAAGCGCCTTCCATAGGATCCTACAAGGCCATCCAGTGCGCCCACACTCCAGAGGATTCCTAAGACCCTATCTAATGCGACTTCCTAGAGAGACAAGTTTAGAGGATTCTAAAATTTGAAGTAATGCGCTCAAAGTGATTCCAGAGATCATTTTCCAAGGATATTCAATGCGATCAAGTCTAGAGAATCTAAGTTGTTTAGGTGATGCGCCAACATCATGAGGTCTCCTCTAAGGTAGAATGACAACTCCACAGGATCCTACACCTTGATCTAGTGCGCCTACATTCTAGAGGATTCGTAATGTTTGATCTAATGCGATTTTTGAAGGAAAACTCTACAAGTTCCAACGACCCTTAACCAAAAGCATTATTCACAAGATTTGGAAGCTTGAAGCAATGCGCCCATAGCAAGACTATCCAATATGCAACGCCAAGACAAACGTTTGAAGACTTCAAAAGTGGCATCTAATGCGCCATCTTCCAAGTTCCCTATCCAAGCGCTAAACAAGAAGGATTCAAATTCCCTAAGCAGTGCGCCAAACTTGTAAGGATCCCAATCATTCATCTAGTGCGCCATATCCAAAGGGAAAGAACGAGGTATGATTTTGAGGATCTCTAACTATTCATCTAGTGCGCTACTCCCTAAGGAGTCTTAAGACATGATCTAATGCGCTATGTTAAGGATAGGATGAAGTTTCATTTTGAAGATTTCAAACTAGTGATCAAATGCGCCAAGAGACAAGAGGATTCTATCCCCCATCAAATGCGCCAAAATTACAAGGCTTCCAATAAGTCCATTTAATGCGCCATCTCATTGAGCAAATGAAAATGAGTTTAAACTAATGCGAAATCTACAGGATTTTAGAACCTCAACCAATGCGAAATATCAAGAAGAATCCAATCTTTCAGCCAAAGCGCCACACATATCAAGTCAAGAGGATTTCGGTTTTTCATCTAGTGCGACTTAAAGCTAGAGGAATCTATTGCCTTCATCTAATGCGAAATCACTTGAAGATTCTTTAAACTTGATCTAGTGCGACTTACAGCCAGAGGATCCTAAGCCTCTAACTAATGCGAAGCATGAAAGGAGAACCACAATTGACTAACTAGTGCTAAATGTTGAAAAGAGTTTTAAGACAGCAAGACAGCAAGACAAGAGGATTCTAAGAAGGAGACTCCATTAGATCATCCAAGGCGAAATGAGGAGAGATTGTTAAAACACCATCCAATGCGAAATATGAAGTGAAACTCGAGTTTCAATACTTGATCTAATGCAAGATTAGGAGGATGATGAAGGAAGAGCCTTATGAAACAAAGACAAGAAGATAACAACATCCTGATCCAATGCTGTTTTAACGAAGAAGACATTCACACGAAGACCTCAACTAATGCGAAATTCCAAGGGGATTCGAATTTCTGATCTCATGCGCTTGGAGAAGGGAGAAGAAACATCCAACAAGAAAGAAATCATAAACATTTAATAGTTGTTGCCTTCGAAAAACGTGAAATGCATTCATTTAATAAAGATCAAAATTAAATTAAATGTTTGTGCATGAGGTCGGCCTAGGAAGAAGGAAAGTTTTTTAAAGTGAATTATATATATGTGCCTCATTTCTTTTTCATTTGATTTATTTTCAAGAGCAGATTTGTTCTCCAAAAGCAGAATTTTCTTCAAGGAGCAGCCATAAGAAGTTGATTTTAGAAGTATAAATTTGATTTTATCAAATTTTGCCAAGTGGGAAATCAAATTGCAAGGTATCAAATACAAAACAGCTCATCAAGTAAGTCTGATCTGAGTTTTTTCTGATCTGATTTTCTTATTTTTCTTTCATTAGATGCCTTGAAATTGTCCAAATATTGATAAAATTCTGGAAGAATAAGTGGATTTTTTATGATTTTTCATAAATTTTCTAAATTTAATAGTAATATTTCATAATTTTAAAGGAAAATTTCATAATTTAATCCATTAAAGTTGCTGAAGTAAAATCTAGATTTTGTTTGCAATCACTTATTCGCGTCAAGTCTGCAGAATAATGGCAATGACTTCCAAGGAACGACAAGCCAAGATCCGGATGGATGCCAAAGGGAAGATTCCTGAATCAAAGCTCGTCTCAAGGTGGACAAATGTAAGCGATACAAATATGGGAAGCAGCAACCTGGAAGATATCAAGTCAGTCCTTGAAGAACCTAACGGAGGAAGCCTCGCTCGAGCCATCATGAGAAGTGGAGCCATTGAAGCTGCTTGTTTTCCGCCAACTCTGCCATGTCCGGAAATGATCATCGAATGTGTCAAAAAGTATGATGTAAATACAAGGCAAATCATAGCCAAGGATGGAACGATACTAGCCTATTTGCAAAGGGAAGCAGTCGAGGAGACTTTCAACATTCCAACCAAAGAGAGGATGATCAGCATCTCAAAACAACAAGGCCAGCAGGAGTATGATGTTGACACCAAGATAAAGTTACAAGAGATAAGGAGAGAGTGGATGGCCAATCCAGCCATGAAGTTCAATATGAATAATCCTCCACAGTTCCATAAGTCAGATTTTCATCCGGAAATTGGATATCTAATCATGTTTTTGAACAGAATGACAGGAATGCCTCAGTCTGCTACCTTCCAGCCTTGGATGTACTCTTTCATCAAGTCAGTTCTTAAAGGGAAAATGATTGATTGGGCTGGACTTATCAGTCAAAGTATACATGAGCAGTTCCTCAGTTTTGCTAAAACTAAGACTTGTTATATGAGTTCCTATATAGTGTACCTTCTTGCCAGAAATGAAGTCTACTCAGGTTTAACCAAAAAAGGAGAAGTTGGCATTGGACCTAACAAATACTTGTCACATCAATGTTATCCTCAGTTGCACCTGAAGAGTATTAATCATTATACAAGGTTTAATGATGCATTTGCTATGTTCATAATGAAGAAACTGAGGGGAGAATTTCATAAAAGATTGTCTAATGCAGCAAGAGAATTCATTTCAGCATATGGACACTGGTATACTCAACATGAAAGGTACACTTACCTAAGGATCCAAGGATTCACATCATATCCATACAGATTGCCAAGGTATCCAACCAACAGGATGGTAATGTTAGAAGTTACAAGACAACTCCTAGAACTCATCAGGTTGCAGAAGTTGAAGAAGAAAGGAGGAATCCAATTTCCACTTCGTCTTGGACAAAATCTGGAATGTCCATCTTTATCAGCAGCTGAGTATTCTGAAATAGAGCTACAAGCTTACCATTTGCAAACTCATGGCACCAAGAGGCCTAACTTTGACCCTTTCCAAGTTTGCTGGAAATACAACAGAGAATTCAAACATATCAAGCAGTTGGAAGACCACTGGGCCAGTGCCCAAGATGAAGATGATCTCCGAACTCTTCAAAGTTCGAGACTCGACTGGGATTTAGTCAGAGCCACCAAAGCATTCAGGATTCCAGACCAGTTCACCGAGGATGATACTATGCTAATAGATGAATTTGACAAGATAAAGGATTTGCCTTATACAATTGATTGGTCAAAAAGAGATGCATCCGAAGAAGATTTGATAAAGCCGGTTTTAGCCATGACACAAGTGTGTATCAATCAACTATTGCAGGAAATGAGTGCTGAAAGTCAAGATCTCACCTACAATAAAATGGATGAAGGAGAACCCAAACAGCATAGTACACATAGCCAACCACAACATAGTGGGAATGATCAGAGCAATAATTCAGCCAGAAAGAGGAAAAGACCTAGTCAAGATCAAGGGGAATCAAGCCGAAGACCTCAGAAAAAGAGTAATCCATCTACTTCATCTAATCCACAAGAAGGTGTTTCAATTGTTCAAAATCCAATACAAGAGATAGAAGTAATAGAAGAAGTTGCCTTGATTCCATCAGAAGAAATCCAATCAAGCCCCACTGTCATAATCGAAGAGAATGATGATCTTGGTCAGGATGAAATAGGACAAGCTGAATCTGATGAAGAAGTAGCTCGTGTTCAACACAATCAAGCTCATGAACAACGAGATCTTTCTACTTTCCCACCATGGTTGAGACAAAGGATTGAAGAAAGTACAATTGTAGAGACTTATCAGCCTGCTGCAGTTGAGGAATTGCTTGTAAATGTACAAAAGAGTAATCAGAAGAAGAAAGCAACGATCCTTTCTAAAATCACTCAAGATTCTGCTGGAAACAGAGAGGTCCACATAGCTGTTCCTAGAAGTGACAAGGAGATAGAAAACATGGCACCTGAGGATTATAATTTGACTACAATTGGCATGGGTCCAATCACAAGGGAACAAGTCGATGAGGAACTACAAGATGCAGTGAATAATGTGAGAAGTATGTTGAAACAAGAAAGAGAAGCAAGGATGAAAGTTGAACAAGATTTTAGTACATTGAAGCATTACATCCAACAGGTCATGCAACCTATTCAACAGAAGGAAGCTACTGCAATTCCTCCTTCCATTCTTCCACAGGAAACAGTATCCCAAGTTGAGGACATGAGAAATTCATCCCAGATGATGAAGGGATGGATAGAAAAGACAGAAGACAAGGCCTATATTTACCTAGAAGAAATTGTGCAAGTGTATGACAGAGTCATTAAGCTCCAAGGTCGAGTCCAAGCTTTATTGGAAAATTGTGCTGAGTTCAAACCAATCAAAGAGCAATATATGCCACAACTCAAAAGCTTAATGGAAGCTCCAGTAGAAGATTTAATTCATAATAAGGTGATTGACAGAGATACTCCACATGACTTTGTCACTTGGTATTTCTCCTTTCACAACAAGGGGCAACTAGTTGATAAGATTGAAGTAGATATGTCCAGGATAAGAAGTGTTCTTCTAAGAACAGAAAATCATATATATACTGCTTTGACAAAGATTTGTAATCCTTATAGAAATGTTACCATTGAGAACATGAAGCAACAAGTTAAGGCATTCTACTTTCAATATGATGGACTTGATGAAAGTCAACTAGATAATATATTCACACTTGCATACCGTCTTGGGGAAAATAAGTCTTGGATAAACGACTGGGAGAAGACACTTGGAGTCTATGAGACAGATGTAGCAGTGGCAGAAGGATCCATTAAGGCAGCGACAAGTGTACCAATGGAAGATATTATTCAAATTGTGTCCAGATTCATTGTATCTCATAGTACTACTACATAGTACTCACCTTGATGATGTGGCTTCCTTATCCTCTTGGAAAGCGTGCCTTTGTTCTCTCTTTCATGACTTCTTTCATTTAATATGAGTAACCTCCTGTATTTAATAAAGTTAACCTCATTCATTTAATAAAGTATAGTTTGTTGTAACTACTTGTGATGTGGCTTGATTTGATCCGCTGATTTCGCCGATCAATCTTGACCCTTCTCTCCTTTGAGGACTATAAAAGAGCTCTCATTGCTCTCATTTGTAATGGTTGGAAATTCTGAAATTGTTGTAAGAGCTCTCTGAGATAATAAAGGACTCATTGATTTGGTGATTCTATTTATATTTCTGAGTGTTTGCATGGTTTCAATTTTCACACGAATATTAAGTTAAGTTGCAAGTTTTCTTTTAAGTATAAGTTAGTTAGTGAAAGGTTGTTTTATTGCCTTGTAGTGAAGTCTTTACAATTGAGCGTCAATTTGATCTTTATGCTTGTTGAATTCTCATGAGCATAATTGATTTAAACATCTTGCATACCTTTGAAGATAGCACCTCTCTTGTGTAGTTGTTTCATCTTGGCGAAACAAGATCTGGTTCGACTTCACTCTCAGCAGTAAACGTCCTTCCATTTAGGATTAGATTAGTATTCCTCAACCCTATATCTTTTGCCCTTTTTTTTATCAATCATTTAGATTTAGGATCAGAACGTCCATTGCTAAATCATACGCGTCAGTTGCAGTACCTAGATTTTCTAGTGTTCACTTCCAGAGTCTTTGAAACAACAAGTTACATGAACAATTGTGTAAGTCCCTTTGTTGATTAACAGCAGAATCATACTTAAATCATTGAGCTGTTTCCTACTGAAATTGAAACATTATTAGAAGAAGGAACCTTGGAGTTATCTCGTTTGATCACTTAGTTCAGCATCCGAGAGGCTTTGCTCAAGAGAGAGTTAAATACCTAGTATTTTACTCTATTGTTGACTTGTCGAAAAACAACCATCAACATATTTGGCGCTAGAAGGAGGGCCCTTACAAGTTGTTTCAGATTAAGGAAGAACATCCTGGAGCGAATTGGTTCTTTCTCGCCAGAGAGGCACCAAAGAATTCTAAGGTCTGCACCAGGAGCATCCAAGGAGTTTTCTGAGTTGGGGTTCCCTTCAAAGTCGAAGAAAGGAAAGAAAGGGACTTCATCCAGCCAAGGATCTCCAAGTGGGGGTGATATTTCAAATTTATTTCAAACTCCACCTCCGAAGAATCAAAATCAGGGAGTTGTTCAACCAGGCAACGTCCAAGTAACCACCACAGGCACTCCACTTCAGCAAGGAGCTACTCAAGCAGGTCCAGGACAACCCAACATTCCAATGGCAGCACCAGCACAAGCTTGGCCTTTGGGAAATGTCTCACCCCTTGGGACTTTTACTGATTACCATGATATGCCCAAGAATCCCGAACATTTCTGTTCGAAATTTCATGTCAACGATCCAAGCAGGACAGCTGAAGAGCATATTAAGATCTTTGAAGGTACTCTGGTAAATCGAAGGATTGAAGATGAAGACGTAGCATGCCGGCTATTTCCCTACTCTCTCGAAGGAGATGCTACTTTTTGGTATGTCAATCTACCGGCTGGATCTATTACTACCTGGGAACAGATGAGAACCGCTTTCCTGGAGAAATTCAAGATTCTCATCACTCCTGCAGAACTCTATAAGCAATTCATCGAAGTCCGAAGACAGGAACACGAGCCTATTGCTGCTTTTAATCACAGGTTCCATAAAGCATATTCTAGATTGCAACCTCCATATGATATCACTCCAGTAATGGCGATGGAAATTTATTACGCTGCATTGGATCGCCTTACTTCTATGTTCGTGAAAAGAGCAACAACCCCGCCAACCACTCTGACAGGAGCTTATGCTGAAGCCGTTAAGGTGAACACAGATTTGGGTATGAACACGCATGGGCCACTTAATCACATAGGGCATGTGGCAATGCCAAACCAGATTCAGGGAATCAATCACGCATTGGCTCAACATACACCTGTAATGAATCCAGTTCCTGTTTCCACTCCTGCTAATCAATTAGTCCTACATCCAGGAGTGCCAATTTCACAAGTTGTACCGGAAAAGCCAGTATATTTGCAAGGATCTTCATCTTCTGCAAAGGCTCAGGAGGAGAAAGATGAAATGAAAGAGCTGATTGATCAGGTAAAGAAATTGTCTACTGAAGTTACACATTTACGAAATCAGAACAACTATTTGCAGAAGAATTTCCAAGGTAATCAGGGTGGATACCAAGGAAATCAAGGATACAATCAAGGATATAATCAGGGATACAATCAAGGTTTTAGAGGAAATAATCAAGGCTTTCAACGACAGAATAGAACCTGGAACACTGCACCGAATACCGGCACAGTTCCTTCACCACTTGACAATCCACCAGCTTCTGACCCAAAACCTGCAGAGAAAGTATTTTTAGCAGAAGCTGCACTATCTACATGGTGCCGGTTGCATAACACCAATCAGCATTCAGAACTTCAATGTCCCGAATTTAAGATAGCTGCTGACATCTTTCAACAGGAAATGCATGGTACACAGGTACCAGAAAATCCTCCAGTCACCGGATATGAAATTGTGCCCACGCAGAGGTATGATCAAGCTTTGATGATTGAAGATTTTACTTTTCCACCTATGATGGAATATGATATGACAGAATATAACGGAAGATTCCCGCCAGCCTCTGCAAATGAACCAGTTGAGGATACATACTACACTCCGCCGTTTGAGGGTGATTTCCAAACTCAAGAAGCAGATGAAGTTCAGGCCTTTCAGCAATCTGCTGGCAATGCACCACAAAGAGTTTATCAGCGGAATTACCGGCCACAAGATCCTATTACCACGTCAACTCCTCCTAATAACTTGCACACCCCGCCAAATCCAAATGCAAGTAACAATCCAAGCTATCCAAGGGATGCACCCGAATACAGACAGCGAAATCCAGTTCAGAACGTTGTCCCAGCACAAGAAGTTCAGCAGCAGAATGTCTCTACAAGGATCGATCCAGTCAGGAAGGAAGTTCCTAAAGAGGATTTAAAGAGATTGAGTCAATGTGTTGTCGAAGAACTCAAGAAGATTAAAATCAACCTGCCATTGACAGAATTGATTCGAGTACCTGAAATTAAGGAAGCTTTTCTAAGAGGTGTTGATGATACCATCTCAAAGGGTGGAAATCAAAATGTGCAAGTCACCACAGGATCAGCCGGTCCATCTACTTCAAATGTACCAAGAGCATATGTAGGTCAAAATACAAATCCAACTCAAATGAGGCCACCTCACCCACAAGGCCAGACAAATGCTATTTTCATTGCACAGGAATCATTCGGTATAACAGACGGCAAATCAGTTGCGGTAAAGGAAGAGCCTGCAAAGGATAACAATACGCCGAAAGTTCAAAGTTCACAAGTCAATTCAGATCCAGTAAATGACCGATACAGTGCCCCCAAGAAGAAATCAGTCGTCTTCTATCAAGGAAAAGATGAACAGCCTCCTTTCTTGATATCAGTTAGAATGTTTGGCAAATTATTACACAATTGTCTAATGGATTCAGGAGCCTCAAGCAACGTGATGCCTTTGGGTATTTGCAAGAAACTTGGCCTCATCCCAAAGCAGACAAATAAGAAAGTTACTCAATTAGACAAGACCGAAGTTCCAGTTATTGGAGAGCTACATAATATTCACATGCAGTTAGCAGCTGATCCCAGGATTCAGCATTACATTGACATTTCAGTAGTAGACATACCTGAAGGGTATGGGATGCTGTTAAGCAGAGATTGGTTGAAGAAGCTCAACGGATACGTCTCCACCGACTTTTCGCACATGTGGCTATCATGGAAAGGATTGCCTAATCAAATCAGGATAGATAGCACTCCACGTCTTAAATTGATGATTACGGAATATGGTGAAGACAATGAGATCCTTTTTGTGCAAACAGACTTAGGTGTTTACAAGCCTAAGGTTGAAGAGATTCTAATGTTTCATAATTCGACAGAGGTCCTCATAGAAAGTGATCACAGCGTATCATCAGATGAAGAAGGGGAAGGTATGTTTGAAAACTTCCGGAATTTTGTGATGAGACATGTGAAGCAAGGAGTAGAATTGGGGAGTCACGCATCCATTCAAGATCTATTGCTACCTAATTGGTGTAGGATACACAATGCTTTCCATTCCGAGTTCTCCTGCTCTATGTGCGTAGTGGCCTTAGAACAAGTTAAAAAGAGAATTCCAGAGGCCATGGGCTTGGACATTCCAAGTATGATGAAACTAAAAGAACCAGTTCAGGATACAGCCGTTACAGATGAAGCAAGCACTTCGGCATCAGCAACAGAACATACCCAAATTGAACCTACAAAAGCAAATCAAAGTGTTGATATGTCAAATTCAGAAGATAATCAAGTATGGACTCTAAGATTTGATGGATCGAAATCTAAGCAAGGATCCGGTGCTGGCTTTGAATTGATCAGTCCGCTGGGGGAAGCTTATTTATCAGCTTTAAGATTACAGTTCCCATGCACTAATAATGTTACCGAGTATGAAGCTCTCGTACACGGGTTGCTCTTGGCCATAAAAAAGAAAGTTAAAATTTTGCACGTGTTCGGCGATTCAGAAATAGTTGTCAGACAAGTCAGGAAGCAATATGTGTGCCATGACAAGAGACTAAAGAAGTACAGAAACAGAGTATGGGATTTGATTGAAGACTTCGATGCTTTCAACATCAAGTCAATTTACAGGTCAACAAATCGAGTAGCTAATGCCCTAGCACAGGCCGCAAGTTCCCTTGAGCCATTGGCTATGGAAGGATTAAAAAAGTTCACAGTGGAACTAACATCAGTACCATCAGTACCAGATAATATCACTAATTTTCAAGTGTTTGATGACGACAAACATATACTGGATTTTTTGACCAATTCAGGTATCTTCACCACCCAGGTCATTGACGAAAGCGAAGTTGAAGCTGAGTTTGATCCAGATGGGATCATGAATCTGAAGGACAATAACATCCCAAAGGGTATGATTGAATTAGAAAGACTTTTCGATTCAGATAAGTTGGGCACTCCTCCTCACCATAATAAAGATGGAAATAAATGTGAAGCAGTCAATCTGGGAACCGACGAAGATGTAAAAAATGTATTCATAGGGAAAGTTTGTACACAGGAAGAAAGAGAAAACATCCTCAATAGTATGAGAGAATTCCACGATGTTATTGCTTGGGGGTATGATGATTTGAAAACATACGACACATCCATCATTACACATACTATCCCTCTCAAGCCAGGAAGCAGACCTTTCCGACAGAGGCAGAGGCCGGTCAATCCTTTATTGGAGCCCCTTATTTATCAGGAAGTCAAGAAGCTGCTGCAGGCAAAGATCATATTTCCGATCAGGCACTCGACGTGGGTCGCCAATTTAGTTCCAGTTAGAAAAAAGAATGGAGAAATAAGATTATGTGTTGATTTCAGGAACTTGAACAAAGCATCAGAAAAAGATAATTATCCTTTGCCTTCGTTGGACGAAGTGCTGCAAATTGTAAATGGTTCACAGATGATGTCTTTTCTGGATGGATATTCAGGGTATAACCAGGTCATGGTTGAAGAAGAGGATCGATTGAAGACCGCTTTCACTACCAAATGGGGTACTTATGCATACAGAAGGATGCCTTTTGGCCTAATCAATGCAGGAGCCACTTTCCAGCGAGCTATGGATATTGCTTTCAGAGATATTATTGGAAAATGCATTATTATTTATATGGATGATCTTACGGTGTTCTCCAAGGTCAGAGCAGATCATGTAGAGCATTTAAGGAAAGTTTTTGAATCTTGTAGAACATATGGAATTTCCTTAAATCCAAAGAAGTGCATCTTCGGGGTGACAGAAGGAAAGCTCCTGGGTCATGTCATATCAGAACACGGTATCTCTATTGATCCAGATCGGATAGAAGCCATTAAGAGAATTAGCATGCCTGCCAGTAAAAAGGAATTAAAGTCATTCTTCGGCAAGATTAACTTCGTCAGGAAGTTTATTACCGGATTTGCAGAAATTATTAAGCCATTGAATGATATGTTAAAGAAAGATGCGAAAGTTGAATGGACTCCTCAAGCAAAGAAAGCATTTGAAGAAATCAAGCAAGCAATTGCTAGGGCTCCTGTCCTCATCAGTCCAGACTATTTGAAGCCGTTTTATTTATATTCTTTTGCATCTGACCACACCTGTGCAGGGATTTTGACCCAGAGGGTAGATGATAAAGATGAACATCCCGTTGCATTTATGAGTGCCCCTTTTAAGGATGCTGAGCTGAGATATCCCGCAGTGGAGAAACAGGCGTATGCTCTAGTAAAGGCTATCAAGAAATTTCGGCACTATATCTTGCGGAGTAAAGTGTATGCTATAGTTCCAGATGCCGCAGTAAAAACACTACTAATGCAAAATGAACTAGGCGAACGAAGAGGCAAGTGGGTCGCCACTATTCAAGAATACGACATTGAAATTCAACCAATGAAGTTGGTTAGAGGACAAGCATTGACTCAGACCATAGCACTTGAAGAACCTGGGTTAGTTCAGCAAGCTTACGTACTTGAAGCAGTATCACCAGATGAGTGGTACGATGATATTGTTTATTACCTATTATCTCAGAGATGTCCAGAACATATGAGCCCGACACAGAGGAGAGCATTGAGATACAGGAGCAAACGCTTCATGTTGCAAGGATCAGTTTTATTCAGACAAAATCATGAAGGCATCTACCTAAGGTGTATTGGTAGGAACGAAGCTAAAAGTATTATGGAACAATTTCATGATAAGTTCGGAACTTGCCACGGTGGTGAGCTAGCAACGGCAAATCAGATATTAAGGGCAGGCTACTATTGGCCAAAATTGTTTCAAGATGCTCATCAGCATGTCAAAACTTGCCATATTTGTCAAGTAGCAGCTTCAAGAGAACGAAACCCAGCTATGCCTTTGCAGCCAGTTGTTGAATTCAGACCTTTTGCTAAGTGGGGATTAGATTTCATTGGTATGATAAACCCACCATCTTCCGCACAGCATAAATATATTTTGACTGCCACAGACTACTGCACCAGATGGACAGAAGCCCATGCTTTGAAGTTTTGTACTTCTGAAGTAGTGATCAAGTTTTTAGAAGAGAATATAATTACCAGATTTGGTTGTCCAAGTGCCCTTGTATGCGACAATGGCCCTGCATTTTCATCACTCAGATTTTCAAATTGGGCCTTTGAATATGGTATAACCCTGAAATTTTCATCGAATTATTATCCACAGGGAAACGGCCTAGCTGAGTCCACAAACAAGAACCTTTTGAATGCAATAAAGAAATTACTGGATAAGAATCCAAGAGACTGGCGTACACAGCTGAAGTTTGCTCTTTGGGCAGACAGAACTCGAGTCAAGTCTTCTCTGGGTACTTCGCCATATCACCTGGTTTATGGACAGGATCCTATCTTCCCAATACAATTGAGGATTCCAACCTTGCAATTCATGCAAGAGTATTTAGATGAAGATGAGCAAGTACAAGTAAGATTATCACAGCTCCTGCATCTGGAAGAAAAACGAGACATCGCCTTAAATAAATTTATGAAACATCAAGGAGTGGTCAAACGTTGGTTTGATCGACAGGCAAGAGTGAAAGCCTTCAGAATTTCTGATCTGGTTTTATATTGGGACAAAGCACATGAACGGCGAGGTGATCACGACAAGTTCGATTATCTCTGGAAGGGCCCATATCAGATCGCTGAGATCCTAGGAGAGAACGCTTTAAAATTGAAGACTCTGACCGGAGAAGATATTCCATTGCCTGTCAATGGGCAGTTTCTGAAGCACTATTTCCAGCCATGAATTCTTCGGAACACTGGTTTGTACATAGTTAGATAGGATTTTCTTTCAGTTTTTTTTGTTTTTTCTTAGATTAGATTTGTTTGTCTTGATGTCATTTGACTCAAGAATTTTTCAAGAAGTTTTCGTAGTTTAGTTGTTTTTGTTTTGCTTTCGTTTTTAGAGTAGTTGTTTGTGAAGGGTTTTAGTTCTTGACAAGGTGGTGTGTATCCAAAACACATTTGGTATACTTACACTAGGATATGTTAGCTCATTTCTTAAACATTTATTCACGAAACTCTTAGGATCGATAGATTATTGTTTTCAATTGTTGACAAAGCCAGCACTGAGCTTGACTGGGACATTAATCATATATTGTGTCTTGACACTATTATCTTTTGAACATAATATTTTAAAATGTCAAATCTAATTTTACGAATTCTTATTTGTTCTTTTGAGAAACTTAAGTCATGATTGATGGATTTCCCGTGGATTCCATCGCGAGTATTAGATAGCGTGACTGCTTGTTCTTAGGAAACGAATCAGTTGTTCGGTATTGACTGAAGTATTTTGAGGTTTCTTACACATCTTAATGATCCCGAAGTTTCTAGGAAAGCCTTTGTAAGCCTGGATCAAGTGAAAATCATAAGGTAATTCATGCCTCCATTTCCATTCCATAATAAGTATTTTGCATACTTTCATATCCGTCATTCCATTTACCACATCTCATATTACAATAAAATTGTCCATCCATTTCATTTCACTACAGTTAAACCTCCATCTGCATTGCATATTTTCAACCAAAAATGAATTCGAGTCTAATGACTGCATCATTTATATGATTCTGTGTTCATTATACTCCAGAAGGATACGCGTTGAAGTTGAAATCAAGTATTTGGAGTATTTTCATTATCCACTGTACAGGATAAAATCAAATGTTGGTATTCCCACTCCAGTCCATTTGAAATCTACTACCTATATTCACTTCACTTTTGTTACTATGCAAAGTCTCAAAGCATGTAACTATTCATCCATTTTACTTCCGCCTTCCAATCACATTACTATCCATACCTTTATCCTTTTCACCCCTCTCCTAATCACGATTGATGAATGTGAGTGTCGTCTGAATGAGAAGCTTGCAATTCCTTCCGCCCATTCCCCCATCTTTCCATAAAATAAATATTTGGATGCTTTTACCTTTTAAGCAAAGAGATTTCTGAAAATCCAAAAAATCTCTATGTATCATGATATAAATGCCATAATTCCTAAACAAGGCATGTTCAAAAGTATATTTCGTGCTGTACTTTCAAGTCAAAGAATCCTTGCGAAATAAAGTTCTAAGTACTTGTAGCCGAATCCAAAGAGGCTACCGCATCCAATCCATCCATTCCATTTCCATTCAATTTCATTCCATATTACTTCACCCCGCGAACCAAACGTAAAGGGAGAAATCCTAAGTTCGTGAAGGACATGAAGTTATCATTCTTAATTTCTAAATCGTCTATTCCCGTTCCCTACTTACATTCCCTTTTCCACTTGCAAGCTTCGAAGTTTAGGTTGATACAAACAAACGTTGATCGTGATTTCATTCCATTTCATTTTCCTTATTCACCGTCCATATTTGTTTCTTGCTATTCAACATATCCCGTCATTCCTTTGGTTTATGGTTGAATACGCTTTCACACAGTCATAATCCGCCATCATCCAACTCCGTTCCCTTTATCCCATCATTTCCTACCAACATTTGTCAGTATCAGAACTTGACATGATTTTATGTGTGGATTATCGCGTCCTTCGCAGAATCAGATTCTTGAGTTCTTATCATTCGTTACCTCGGTGAAAACCTGGCAAACAGGCGCCGTGTGTAATGGTCATTATCCTAAAAATAAAAAAAATAAAAAAAATAAAAAAAAAAAAAAGAAAAGAAGGAAAAAAA
The DNA here is from genome assembly GCA_027924645.1 of Cunninghamia lanceolata. Lineage (NCBI taxonomy): Eukaryota > Viridiplantae > Streptophyta > Pinopsida > Cupressales > Cupressaceae > Cunninghamia > Cunninghamia lanceolata. The sequence goes on from BSBN01001455.1 coordinate 1,339,930, forward strand.
AAGAAGAAAAAATAGTAAAGAGAAAAATTTTCGTTCACTGGTGAAAACCCGGCAAACGGGCGCCATGAATAAGTATCCTGGCGAAAACCTGGCAAACAGGCGTCATGATAGAGCCACATTGTTTCATTGCATTTTCATTATCATTCTATCACCACTCCATTTAACATCATTTACTTGTCATTGCATATTATCATTCACCTATGTCATCCATATATATGTCCGTCCATCCGCTTTCATGAATATACCTAGCTTGATACAGGTCAGCTTAGTTGATCCTAGTTTCTAAGGGATGGGAATGAACCTAAGTGCTTGCACTTCAAACCTCAGATATGGATAGTCGCGCTGGCAATTGGTTTTGATTCTTTGATTGAGTAGTCGTGTTTATTTGATCTCGTGTGTGGGTGTACATGGAAATGTTGAAGCTTGATGTTTGTTTATCTTTAGCACATTCAAGAAGTTGTTTTAATTGAAATCAATCTTTAATCACACATCAGGAGATGTCGTGTCTCGATCCAATTTATGATTTCTTTTCCTTTTAAGCTCGTTTTGTATAGTTTACGATTGAGGATGATAATTTGATATTCTTTGAGTGAGCTTTGCATTTTTTTTTGTTTTAGAAATGTTCAGGAACATTCCTCCAGTGGAGTCGCCAGATGTTGTGACCAAATCACACATCACCCCATTAGGAATAGGGACCCCCCTTTTTTTGAGCTCTGAGCTTTTCAGCGAGTTTTCAATGAGTTTTCAATGAGTTTTAACGAGATTTTAATGATGTCCTGACTTGTTTTCCTTTGCCGGCTTGGTAACAATTTCCTTGCCTATGATCTTTGGTTCACGATTAAGGATAGATGAACTTGTAATAATGAAGAATTGAGATCAAATCCTATCTAGATATTGAGTTTTGAGGTTAATCCTTCAGAATGTTTGAGATCCTGAGAAGACTAAGCCTGGAGCCTGAAATCCTGAAAATCCTGAAAAATGGCTAAGTCTGAAATCTGGTGAATCCTCCAAATTCTATATTTTGCATCTTAAATCCGGTGGATTCGGGACCTATCTCAAACATCCTGAAAGGTATATTGAAAAATATTTAAAGTATAAGAAATTCAATCTCTAAACTTATACTTAAATATATTTTTCAATATACCTTTACTCGCGCGATCCTGAAAAATACTTGACGAAGTCAGAGGATTCAAAACACTGATCTAATGCGACTAGACACTTAGATGGCGCAAATCTGGGCGCAAAATCACGAAGCAGAAGACATTTGAGCCAGAGGATTTGAAAACTCCATCTAGTGCGCCCAGACTAAAAGGTCATTTCGGAGGAAGAGATGAGGATTTTAATGCCTTCAACCAATGCGAAAATGAAAAAGACAAGTCTAAAGCCAATCTTGGAGCAAATTTTAATGAAAATGTCAGAGGATTTCAATTCTTGAAGTGATGCGCCCCCAAGGAAGAAGAGGGAAATGTGAGGGTTTTAACTTGAGAGATAATTCCAGAGGAATCTAAAACATGATCCAGTGCGCCCAAGCAATTTTTAAGATGAAGTTTTAAAGACTCAAATCCAAAGCGCCTTCCATAGGATCCTACAAGGCCATCCAGTGCGCCCACACTCCAGAGGATTCCTAAGACCCTATCTAATGCGACTTCCTAGAGAGACAAGTTTAGAGGATTCTAAAATTTGAAGTAATGCGCTCAAAGTGATTCCAGAGATCATTTTCCAAGGATATTCAATGCGATCAAGTCTAGAGAATCTAAGTTGTTTAGGTGATGCGCCAACATCATGAGGTCTCCTCTAAGGTAGAATGACAACTCCACAGGATCCTACACCTTGATCTAGTGCGCCTACATTCTAGAGGATTCGTAATGTTTGATCTAATGCGATTTTTGAAGGAAAACTCTACAAGTTCCAACGACCCTTAACCAAAAGCATTATTCACAAGATTTGGAAGCTTGAAGCAATGCGCCCATAGCAAGACTATCCAATATGCAACGCCAAGACAAACGTTTGAAGACTTCAAAAGTGGCATCTAATGCGCCATCTTCCAAGTTCCCTATCCAAGCGCTAAACAAGAAGGATTCAAATTCCCTAAGCAGTGCGCCAAACTTGTAAGGATCCCAATCATTCATCTAGTGCGCCATATCCAAAGGGAAAGAACGAGGTATGATTTTGAGGATCTCTAACTATTCATCTAGTGCGCTACTCCCTAAGGAGTCTTAAGACATGATCTAATGCGCTATGTTAAGGATAGGATGAAGTTTCATTTTGAAGATTTCAAACTAGTGATCAAATGCGCCAAGAGACAAGAGGATTCTATCCCCCATCAAATGCGCCAAAATTACAAGGCTTCCAATAAGTCCATTTAATGCGCCATCTCATTGAGCAAATGAAAATGAGTTTAAACTAATGCGAAATCTACAGGATTTTAGAACCTCAACCAATGCGAAATATCAAGAAGAATCCAATCTTTCAGCCAAAGCGCCACACATATCAAGTCAAGAGGATTTCGGTTTTTCATCTAGTGCGACTTAAAGCTAGAGGAATCTATTGCCTTCATCTAATGCGAAATCACTTGAAGATTCTTTAAACTTGATCTAGTGCGACTTACAGCCAGAGGATCCTAAGCCTCTAACTAATGCGAAGCATGAAAGGAGAACCACAATTGACTAACTAGTGCTAAATGTTGAAAAGAGTTTTAAGACAGCAAGACAGCAAGACAAGAGGATTCTAAGAAGGAGACTCCATTAGATCATCCAAGGCGAAATGAGGAGAGATTGTTAAAACACCATCCAATGCGAAATATGAAGTGAAACTCGAGTTTCAATACTTGATCTAATGCAAGATTAGGAGGATGATGAAGGAAGAGCCTTATGAAACAAAGACAAGAAGATAACAACATCCTGATCCAATGCTGTTTTAACGAAGAAGACATTCACACGAAGACCTCAACTAATGCGAAATTCCAAGGGGATTCGAATTTCTGATCTCATGCGCTTGGAGAAGGGAGAAGAAACGTCCAACAAGAAAGAAATCATAAACATTTAATAGTTGTTGCCTTCGAAAAACGTGAAATGCATTCATTTAATAAAGATCAAAATTAAATTAAATGTTTGTGCATGAGGTCGGCCTAGGAAGAAGGAAAGTTTTTTAAAGTGAATTATATATATGTGCCTCATTTCTTTTTCATTTGATTTATTTTCAAGAGCAGATTTGTTCTCCAAAAGCAGAATTTTCTTCAAGGAGCAGCCATAAGAAGTTGATTTTAGAAGTATAAATTTGATTTTATCAAATTTTGCCAAGTGGGAAATCAAATTGCAAGGTATCAAATACAAAACAGCTCATCAAGTAAGTCTGATCTGAGTTTTTTCTGATCTGATTTTCTTATTTTTCTTTCATTAGATGCCTTGAAATTGTCCAAATATTGATAAAATTCTGGAAGAATAAGTGGATTTTTTATGATTTTTCATAAATTTTCTAAATTTAATAGTAATATTTCATAATTTTAAAGGAAAATTTCATAATTTAATCCATTAAAGTTGCTGAAGTAAAATCTAGATTTTGTTTGCAATCACTTATTCGCGTCAAGTCTGCAGAATAATGGCAATGACTTCCAAGGAACGACAAGCCAAGATCCGGATGGATGCCAAAGGGAAGATTCCTGAATCAAAGCTCGTCTCAAGGTGGACAAATGTAAGCGATACAAATATGGGAAGCAGCAACCTGGAAGATATCAAGTCAGTCCTTGAAGAACCTAACGGAGGAAGCCTCGCTCGAGCCATCATGAGAAGTGGAGCCATTGAAGCTGCTTGTTTTCCGCCAACTCTGCCATGTCCGGAAATGATCATCGAATGTGTCAAAAAGTATGATGTAAATACAAGGCAAATCATAGCCAAGGATGGAACGATACTAGCCTATTTGCAAAGGGAAGCAGTCGAGGAGACTTTCAACATTCCAACCAAAGAGAGGATGATCAGCATCTCAAAACAACAAGGCCAGCAGGAGTATGATGTTGACACCAAGATAAAGTTACAAGAGATAAGGAGAGAGTGGATGGCCAATCCAGCCATGAAGTTCAATATGAATAATCCTCCACAGTTCCATAAGTCAGATTTTCATCCGGAAATTGGATATCTAATCATGTTTTTGAACAGAATGACAGGAATGCCTCAGTCTGCTACCTTCCAGCCTTGGATGTACTCTTTCATCAAGTCAGTTCTTAAAGGGAAAATGATTGATTGGGCTGGACTTATCAGTCAAAGTATACATGAGCAGTTCCTCAGTTTTGCTAAAACTAAGACTTGTTATATGAGTTCCTATATAGTGTACCTTCTTGCCAGAAATGAAGTCTACTCAGGTTTAACCAAAAAAGGAGAAGTTGGCATTGGACCTAACAAATACTTGTCACATCAATGTTATCCTCAGTTGCACCTGAAGAGTATTAATCATTATACAAGGTTTAATGATGCATTTGCTATGTTCATAATGAAGAAACTGAGGGGAGAATTTCATAAAAGATTGTCTAATGCAGCAAGAGAATTCATTTCAGCATATGGACACTGGTATACTCAACATGAAAGGTACACTTACCTAAGGATCCAAGGATTCACATCATATCCATACAGATTGCCAAGGTATCCAACCAACAGGATGGTAATGTTAGAAGTTACAAGACAACTCCTAGAACTCATCAGGTTGCAGAAGTTGAAGAAGAAAGGAGGAATCCAATTTCCACTTCGTCTTGGACAAAATCTGGAATGTCCATCTTTATCAGCAGCTGAGTATTCTGAAATAGAGCTACAAGCTTACCATTTGCAAACTCATGGCACCAAGAGGCCTAACTTTGACCCTTTCCAAGTTTGCTGGAAATACAACAGAGAATTCAAACATATCAAGCAGTTGGAAGACCACTGGGCCAGTGCCCAAGATGAAGATGATCTCCGAACTCTTCAAAGTTCGAGACTCGACTGGGATTTAGTCAGAGCCACCAAAGCATTCAGGATTCCAGACCAGTTCACCGAGGATGATACTATGCTAATAGATGAATTTGACAAGATAAAGGATTTGCCTTATACAATTGATTGGTCAAAAAGAGATGCATCCGAAGAAGATTTGATAAAGCCGGTTTTAGCCATGACACAAGTGTGTATCAATCAACTATTGCAGGAAATGAGTGCTGAAAGTCAAGATCTCACCTACAATAAAATGGATGAAGGAGAACCCAAACAGCATAGTACACATAGCCAACCACAACATAGTGGGAATGATCAGAGCAATAATTCAGCCAGAAAGAGGAAAAGACCTAGTCAAGATCAAGGGGAATCAAGCCGAAGACCTCAGAAAAAGAGTAATCCATCTACTTCATCTAATCCACAAGAAGGTGTTTCAATTGTTCAAAATCCAATACAAGAGATAGAAGTAATAGAAGAAGTTGCCTTGATTCCATCAGAAGAAATCCAATCAAGCCCCACTGTCATAATCGAAGAGAATGATGATCTTGGTCAGGATGAAATAGGACAAGCTGAATCTGATGAAGAAGTAGCTCGTGTTCAACACAATCAAGCTCATGAACAACGAGATCTTTCTACTTTCCCACCATGGTTGAGACAAAGGATTGAAGAAAGTACAATTGTAGAGACTTATCAGCCTGCTGCAGTTGAGGAATTGCTTGTAAATGTACAAAAGAGTAATCAGAAGAAGAAAGCAACGATCCTTTCTAAAATCACTCAAGATTCTGCTGGAAACAGAGAGGTCCACATAGCTGTTCCTAGAAGTGACAAGGAGATAGAAAACATGGCACCTGAGGATTATAATTTGACTACAATTGGCATGGGTCCAATCACAAGGGAACAAGTCGATGAGGAACTACAAGATGCAGTGAATAATGTGAGAAGTATGTTGAAACAAGAAAGAGAAGCAAGGATGAAAGTTGAACAAGATTTTAGTACATTGAAGCATTACATCCAACAGGTCATGCAACCTATTCAACAGAAGGAAGCTACTGCAATTCCTCCTTCCATTCTTCCACAGGAAACAGTATCCCAAGTTGAGGACATGAGAAATTCATCCCAGATGATGAAGGGATGGATAGAAAAGACAGAAGACAAGGCCTATATTTACCTAGAAGAAATTGTGCAAGTGTATGACAGAGTCATTAAGCTCCAAGGTCGAGTCCAAGCTTTATTGGAAAATTGTGCTGAGTTCAAACCAATCAAAGAGCAATATATGCCACAACTCAAAAGCTTAATGGAAGCTCCAGTAGAAGATTTAATTCATAATAAGGTGATTGACAGAGATACTCCACATGACTTTGTCACTTGGTATTTCTCCTTTCACAACAAGGGGCAACTAGTTGATAAGATTGAAGTAGATATGTCCAGGATAAGAAGTGTTCTTCTAAGAACAGAAAATCATATATATACTGCTTTGACAAAGATTTGTAATCCTTATAGAAATGTTACCATTGAGAACATGAAGCAACAAGTTAAGGCATTCTACTTTCAATATGATGGACTTGATGAAAGTCAACTAGATAATATATTCACACTTGCATACCGTCTTGGGGAAAATAAGTCTTGGATAAACGACTGGGAGAAGACACTTGGAGTCTATGAGACAGATGTAGCAGTGGCAGAAGGATCCATTAAGGCAGCGACAAGTGTACCAATGGAAGATATTATTCAAATTGTGTCCAGATTCATTGTATCTCATAGTACTACTACATAGTACTCACCTTGATGATGTGGCTTCCTTATCCTCTTGGAAAGCGTGCCTTTGTTCTCTCTTTCATGACTTCTTTCATTTAATATGAGTAACCTCCTGTATTTAATAAAGTTAACCTCATTCATTTAATAAAGTATAGTTTGTTGTAACTACTTGTGATGTGGCTTGATTTGATCCGCTGATTTCGCCGATCAATCTTGACCCTTCTCTCCTTTGAGGACTATAAAAGAGCTCTCATTGCTCTCATTTGTAATGGTTGGAAATTCTGAAATTGTTGTAAGAGCTCTCTGAGATAATAAAGGACTCATTGATTTGGTGATTCTATTTATATTTCTGAGTGTTTGCATGGTTTCAATTTTCACACGAATATTAAGTTAAGTTGCAAGTTTTCTTTTAAGTATAAGTTAGTTAGTGAAAGGTTGTTTTATTGCCTTGTAGTGAAGTCTTTACAATTGAGCGTCAATTTGATCTTTATGCTTGTTGAATTCTCATGAGCATAATTGATTTAAACATCTTGCATACCTTTGAAGATAGCACCTCTCTTGTGTAGTTGTTTCATCTTGGCGAAACAAGATCTGGTTCGACTTCACTCTCAGCAGTAAACGTCCTTCCATTTAGGATTAGATTAGTATTCCTCAACCCTATATCTTTTGCCCTTTTTTTTATCAATCATTTAGATTTAGGATCAGAACGTCCATTGCTAAATCATACGCGTCAGTTGCAGTACCTAGATTTTCTAGTGTTCACTTCCAGAGTCTTTGAAACAACAAGTTACATGAACAATTGTGTAAGTCCCTTTGTTGATTAACAGCAGAATCATACTTAAATCATTGAGCTGTTTCCTACTGAAATTGAAACATTATTAGAAGAAGGAACCTTGGAGTTATCTCGTTTGATCACTTAGTTCAGCATCCGAGAGGCTTTGCTCAAGAGAGAGTTAAATACCTAGTATTTTACTCTATTGTTGACTTGTCGAAAAACAACCATCAACAGGACTCCTTCTAGCTTGTCATACTCTGTGTCACAAGTAAACCAATATGAACAATAGCAAACATATGAGTCACTAAAATTTTACACAACATCAATTGACTTTCAAATAGAATTTCCTAATGATGTCGCTTTTGGATTCTGATTTTAACCCTTAACTCCTAAATATTTGTCAATATCAAAGAGAATTTATACGACACCCTTTACTACCTTTTGGAATCAACCAACTGGTAACAATGTTATGACTAATAATTTAGAGCTTAGAAGTAGATTTATTGGTCTCAACTCTTGACTTAGATGCTGCACAAGACACCTCTAAGGATTTTAAAGTGGTTGATGCTGATTGTTGTATTAGGTGGGGAGGCAGCTGATTCATAATGTTAAGAGAGCACATTGCATATCTAAGTGGCCATCTGCTAAGCTAATTTTCTGTCAATCCTAAATTTGCTAATCTAAAATACACTAGCCTTGTAGCAACAATAACTTCAGAGTTGTGACTATTGTACTCAACTCATGATTGTCAACTAGCGATCTGGAGCATTCCTTGTAACAAGCGCCAGGGAGTACTCAGGGATGGTCGAGTTTCATTCACATTGACTTGTTGTGACCAAATCACACATCACCCCATCATGATGGGGACCCCCAATTTTTTTTCTTCACCTCAGAGTCAGTTAAACGAACAAGCTTTGCAATTGCAATACGGAGACTTCTTAAAATTCTAAATTGGAGGGTTTTTGTGTTAAAGTGAGGTCTTGAGTTCGGCATGTTTCAGTAAGTGAGAGCCACAAGAAGGTTGAATGTTGATTTAGGTGCCAAGGCTTGTTCAGATCATTATCATAAGCACCTTGAATCATAATTTAAAAAAGAAAAATAGGAATAACTCTTACTTGAGGTATGTAGCGACTGTGTGATCTTCTGGTTCTGGTCCTAGCATCAACAGACAGAGCTTTAGAATACATGGATTACAATCCCTCTGCAGATGGCTTTCTACTAAAGCTTAGAATTCTTGACATTTTACTAGAATCCTTCACTAGGTTGGATAGGAATTGAAGGAGTTAAGAAGTTTCTCCCTGATATAGCTTCTCAGATTGGTGAAACTGTGAAGGTAAATCCTTAGCCACTGACTTTTCACTAAGTGCAGATTGAGGTCAAGAGGGATTTAATTGATTGATTTTTCTGGTGCATTCAAACAGGAATTATATGGAGAAGGGGCAAGGACAATATTTGTGGCCAATCTTGCACCAATTGGTTGCTTTCCATCCTTTCTGATGGAGCTTCCTCATAATAACTCCGATCTGGACACTTATGGGTGTATGATTTCCTACAACAATGCAGTGTTGTACTACAATAACTTACTCAAAGAGAAGCTCGAAGAAGTTTGAAAAGTCTTACCAAATGCATCTATTGTATATGTTGACTCACATGCCATTAAGTTGGAGATCTATACAAACCCAAGAAAGCATGGTAACTCTTTATTTGGCATGCATATAATATATCTCTGGTTATCTAATAATACTGGATAAATGTTTGTTCAGTAAATCAGTGAAACACTCACATCCAATAGGGAGTACACTACGAAGCTTATGGCACCAAATGACTACACCACAGGTCAAGCTATCATAGGCATAGATAGTGGGCAATTGTACAGTTGATGGTGGAAAGGCAACCTTCAATGTCATGTAGGACAAATTGATGCTCAACATCCATTTACAACAATCAGGAGTAACGGGGACCGGGGCGGGGGTACGGGGAGGTGAATGTATGTGCAGTTGGAGATAAAGAAGCCTTATTTCTTTGACTACCACTGGATCTGATGCCAGTTATGAGCTCTCCATCCATCATTGTAAGGCTACAAAAGGGATTCTGATATATGTAAATAGCACTATCAGATTTAGAATCCTCTTCATGAGTTATGATGAGTGAAAGGTTGAGAGCTACCCAACTTAGACTGGGCTAGTGACATTGTGGACAAACTGTCTATTTCAGGGTATGAATTCACTGAGCAATAGAGGATAGAGATAGATAGCAAGTAAACTGTTCTATGTGTCATCATCTAATATTTTTCTCCTGCACTACATAAAAGGAAGGCAACTGTGAACATTCTCAACTATTATATAGTTTTTGATGAGTAGCTAGAAATATTGAAAAAGCTAGAGAATAGTGAAACTATTTATCATACTTGAAGCACAAAAGCTAATTCATTCTATATGTTAATTAGTAAGATATCATTTTGCAATAATGATCTGAGTCTAGAACATAACCATGCTATCACTTATCACTGTATCTGATTTTTCACATTATTTGCTTTGCACAAATTTTAGGGATCTTGACAATTAGTGATTCAGCAGAGCAGTTAATACCCTCACACACAGATTGATGAACCTTGAAGAATATAAAAGTAGATCTAAAAGCCTAAACTATCTAGACCATTAACTTCCATCTGTACTTACCAAACCCCAGGAAAAACTGCCCTAGATATTCAATTTCGCCCTAAGAGAGGCAACAAATCGAGCATCCTAACATCTCGCAACAAATAAGCATCCTAATAATTTCATTTAAGGGAGCACATTCAATAAGCCGATGATATCCAAAAAAGATTATCAAAAAACTTACAGCATTACACAGCCGTGGCGAAAACGCCGAAAACCAGAGCCAAATCTTGAAAATTTTCCTCGTAATTGCCGACAATGCCAAAGAACAATGGCTCAAAACTTCAAACCCTCACCTCGTCTCCCACACAATTCCTCCACTTCTCTGTACTTAATTCTTTTTAAATTATCTGGAAATAACTCTGTCAAAAAGAATACTAAGTTTTCTCAGCTGTCTTGCTAAGAAGGAGATATAATAAACACTCTTGAACAATAATGGAGTGACAGTATAAAATCCTTTACAGAACCCTAACAGTTGAAAGCAGAGATCACAAGTCACCTCCAGTTGAGTGAGAGAAATAAATGAAACTCACCGCTAGTGAAGGCACAAGTCAAACCAACAGTGAAACTGATGATCGTAGTAAACGCCGCCAGCAAGATAAAATTAACAGGATGCTTCTGGTGGTAGTAATACAGCGGACATAACACTACAAATACCACACAAACACAACTCTAATTAACAGAAAATGGGGGCAAAAAAACAGGGAAAAAAAAAATGGGGGTTTTGCAGTGCATACAAATAAACGGCTGCACAATGAGGGCAATGTAAAGGCCCAATCCAAGGCCGAAAGTGATGAAGAAAAGAGCCACCGGATGAACGAAAACAACTACATTTCCCACAGCAACTGTAAGAAGCATCTGCAGTGAGAGGATGGCATAAACCTTTCGAATAAACACCCAGCAAACCATGCACGCCCTGACTCCTGCAATGGGCGCAACTTACGAGTGCAAAGCAATTCCCAGAGAGACGAATAGAAAATGTCTCCTCATCCTTTAGAGGGTTACTTGAGGGAAAATGAAAATGCATGTTGAGGGAGGGAAATAAAATAGAAAAAGTATTTTTTTTAATATTGTCTTAATTCAAGACAATTTCAGAATTAAAAATATATTGTCTTCAAACAGCCCTTTATGTAGTACTGTAACACTTAGTCGATTGAACACCCTAATATCTCCCAAAATATGAAACTAGCTTAGAGTTCAAGCTTAGAGAACCCTACAAAAAGCCTAACTACTTTGGATTCAGAGATACTTCAATTTTGTAGTTGAAAAGGGTCCTTATGGGCACACGAACATAGTTACCTATAAAACATGTGGCTATTAGGTAATTTCTCTAACCAAATATGAGCTTCTATTGATGACAAATAATCATCATAACTTCATAGTTTAAGAGTCGTGCACTAAATACTAGGTTGCACTTTAATGTTAACACTTGGCGTTCTCAAATTTAGTCCAACACTTCTATAGTTTAATTAGTTTGATAGGAGGAGCTCTAGAAACTTCACTTGTTAGAGTGTTCGATACCACATAGAGGAGATGTGGCCAACTCTAGTTTGGGCTTCTCTCTTGGCTCTTGGCTTTATGAGTGTGCCTCAAGCTTAATTTCTAAGCTCCTACATGGATCCAAGGATTTTATGAATCCTAATTTATTTAACACTTAGTTCCAAACTTCACTTAAGATATACTTTGGGCCTTCCTATAGATGCAAGGACTTAATGAACTTTAATTTACCTTAGCCTTCCAGTTTTGAATTTCACATGATTTTAATTTTAATTTACATTAGCCTTCTAGTTGGGGCAAGTGAGTTTGGAGTAAATTGTTGAGGTAGATAAGGAGAATCACCAAGTTTGAGGTGCATGTGGGCTTATGGCCAAGAGGGTTGGGTCTCTATTAAGGCCATGTAGGCAAGCTAGTTATATGCCACAAGGGCTTGTCACATAGGGGTCCATGACTATAAACATATAGTTTGATTCCAAAGAGGGTGTTGGTAATCATTTATGTTTAGGGTTTTAGGCTCAAGCTATTGGTGGTGCCTGCATAAGTATTCAGGTTTCAAGCATTTAGATATGCAGGCACCTTCCCAAAAATCCAAAAAACTCAGCCTCTGTAGTTGAAGAAATGCAAAAAATCAATTAAGGTGCAAGTGTCTTTGTATATACAAAGGTGTTTGTATATACATACAGGTCAAAATGTACATTGGCAGGCTTGCAAAAGTCTCCATCAACCTTCAAAAAATGGTGAAAAATGAGTTATATGCATATCGGGCTTTGAATGTGCATATACAAAGGGGAATCTTTCGCAGATTCCTAGAAATATTCCCGCTTTGTATATCAGGTTGCATGTGGAGATACAAAAGAAAAATTTACAAGGGTGGCGGATATGCTTCTGCTACAGTGTGATGTACAAGTGGTCTTGTATATCGAGCAACATACAAAGCCGCCAGCATGCATTTCAAACATATAAACAAATATACATTCGGGTACACATACAAAGAAAATATGCATTCCTAGAATATTCCGTCACATATTCTGTAGTTGTATATGAGGGTTTGTATATTTGTGTCTATATATTGGCACATACAGGGGTGCAAATATACATTTGCTACAGTGCCGCAGGGGAGACACAAGTGATGGGGCCCACCAGTTGTATGTGCATTCGTTTGTATGTTTGCACATACAAGCCATTATACAATGAAGAAATATACATTCTGGACCCGAAGGAGAAATCAAGTGTAGTTAATAATATTTCGGATCCGCAACATGTATGTTGGGCGTTTGTATGTGCCAATGTACATTCAAAAGATACAAGGGTTAAGATGCAAGCCAGATTTTAAAGCAACTTTAGCATGCCTCATTAAAATTTGAAATCTGCCTTGTATGTATGAGGCAAATGTACATGCACATATACAAGGAAATATGCAGGAAAAGAGGATACAAGTCGGACCCGAATTGATTTTCAATTTGTTCTAAACAGGTTTGGGGTCCGCCTTGTATATCAAACAGTTGTATATGCATTTTGCATATACAAGGGCTTTTAAAGGCAAAAATCAGACAATTGTGTATGTATTTGAGCATGTATATACAAGGTGAAAAAGGCAAAATTGAGAAAGGGAGAAGTCAGCGATAGAAGCATGAGGTGCCTACGTGGCACATTTTTATTGGTTCGCAACTTTTCAGAGGTATTTTGAGCTGTTTATCTTAGCGATAGGAGTGGATCGACGACCTTGTTTGAACCTGCAGCGATGGTTTTTCTGAGCATGTGCAGCCATTTTTGGGTGGGAAAAACTCCAATGACACGCCACTAAGGATCTGTGAGTAGCTGAGCAATAATGGCAGATTGTGCAGAGAAGTATGGGTCGACGATGGATAGGCCAGCTACTAGATTTAAGAAGCAGACCTTTGAGCGGTAGCTCAGATCCCGAGCCCACCTGCTCTTCTCCTCTATTTCCCTGCTGCATTGAATGTTTAAGCGCCAATTTCTCATGACATGTTGTATCTCATGATTTTTGATGTGCCATTGTACTGAAGGTTGAGTACACCTTCCTACTGTATAAGTAGGGTTGTGTTACTCATTTTTGTGGTCGGGGTGGAAGACTTGGGTAATTTTTGTGTAAATAATAAAAAACAGAGCATTTCCTGGCAGTTGTATCTCTTTCTGGAGTTTATGAGTTGCATTTAAAATGCATTTTGCACATTCTTTTCAGTTTCATGTCAATTTTATATGAGAAATGCTTATTTGCATGTGTTTTAGTTGTCTGTCTCCATTTGTTGTATGCATTTCCTTCTTCTGAATCTGGTTGCTAAGGGTTACTTGGATTCTAGGGTATAGTTTTTTGTACCACATGCTTGATCTTTTGACTTCCATTCAAGGAGTGGATTAAATTGTTTTAGGTCAACAATGGGGAAGTATGTATGTCAACCAGGATATCTATAAGTACGGGCAACTAAAATACCCATTCCTGGGTGGTATTTGTAAGGCGAATACCAGCTTTGACCCCCTGAAACTTGAATGCAGTTGCAAACCGTTCACCTGTATACGTCTATTTGACTCCTTGCCCTGAGATAGGCACTGGTCTACTCTTGTTTAGTACTTATGATCCAAAAACCCCCTGTCTTGCATCCAAAGTATAAGTCAATCATTTCAATACTCCCAATCTGTTAGTGTAGGAGTAGGAATTAGGAACCCCCTGCATGCTCTCATACCTGACCAGACAAATATGTCCAAGAATGTTGCCAACCTTGTGAAAAATCACACAAATCTTGGTCCATGCATGAGAGGATTCTGCCTGTTATCACAAAGCTAAATCTTCATGTCATTGGGTGAGTCAAAGTGTCAAATCTTTAGCTAATAGGGATACCCCCCTTGGTACGGCAGAACCAGAAGTGAAGGGGAGGCAGCTCACGCAACCTCCTGTACTTTGTTGGCCGAATCTGCCTGTGCATTGGAACTGGCAAACCCTCTGCTGATTCGGGGAAAAACACCAACAGAGGGTGGTGGCATAATTGAAACGGAAAATGTGTGGTGTCTACCCATGCCACTCAAGTTGGGTGACATAAGGGAGATCACCAATAATAAGGTCATACCCTACAAAGTAGGCCACATAGGCATATGGTCAATGATCTTGAGTAGCTTTAGAAAACGGTTGAACCATTTTAAACAAAATTCATAGTCAAGGGGCATGTGCCTATATGACACCCCTCTGATATTTTTACTTTCTATTTTATATTTTTATTCAAAAATAGTGTGATGAAATTTATCAAACCCACAAAAAAATTGTAATTCCATGCTTGTGTAGTATGTAGAAAATAAATAATATACCAAAATGTCAAAGAATTTTTTTAGGGGAACTTTTTTTCGTAGAGGCCTCTAGACATTTAAGTTGTCAAAAATTAATAACTAGATAGGCAATCCTCAAGTTCAAAACCTTTTGGATGTAATGGTAGGGCTAGAGTTGGCCCCAAATGATCTAGATAGTGGTTCATCTACGGATGCCAAATAGGAAACCTCTCCTTCAAACCCTTGCAGATCTCACCTCTAAATCATGATCTTGACAATATAAAAGGCAAAAGTAACAATGTCAAATTATCTAGACATAATGGTGTGTTGTAAACACTACTCTACCATCCACTAGATGAGCTCATAAAATGATGCCATGAAATGAAGCCTACATTATTTATATCTTTTCCAAACTATTATGGTTCTCTAGATCATTCAAAGATCCAAGAGAGGAGCATACTAAGATCTCAAAGGAACATCTACTATCCTCAATAGAGATATAGGTTAAACTTGAATCATCAACCACTCTTATACCATGTAATATTTGATATGGAATGCTTCGAAACCATGTAAGAGCTACTACAAAATGGTCGGATACCATGTAAGATTTATTAATGAGGCAAACATCCCAGAATATGATGACACGATCAAGCCACAAAATTAAAATTACACATGGTAGTCTTGAAGATTAAAGATACAACATGTGATTATTCCATTAGATTAAGGATGCAACTATAAATGTACATGAGAATTGTACAATGATGCTCAAGAGTGGCCTACAAGTAGGTATATTGGATACTCCACTAAGAGATGCAAACCATTTATTGACACCCAATAGAAAACCCCTTCTTCAAACTCTTGTAGATCTCACCTTTGAAGTCTGATCCAAGTGACTTGAAAGGAAAAATGAACAATATCATGTCAATTATACATATTGATCTACTTTAGAAGATGCTCTACCATTCATTAGATGGGCTTGTAAAATGGTGCCATGAAAGAAATCTCATGATCCCAATCTTTCTTTCAATTTGTTTTGGTTCCCTAGATCATTTGAAGATGCAAGAGAAGAGAATACCAGGTCTTCAAGAAAGATCTACTATCCTTAATGAAAACCAATAAGAGTTGAATAACAACAAAATCTAATAACATGTAAGATTTGTTGATGGTGAAAACCTTTAAAAATATAATAAAATGATTAAGCCACAAAATATAAATTGCACATAACATTTAACAATTGAATATATAACACGTTACTATTTAATTAGACAAAGGATGTAACTATAAATGTACAAGAAAAGTACAATGATTTAGAATGGATGCTCAAAAGTGAGCTACAAGTGGCTATATATAGGACACTCCACTAGGAGATGTGCATGTACAACTAATGTGTGATAATAACAAATGTAGTCACAATTCACTAGCAAATTATAGTGCATACTACCTCCTTGAGAAGATGTTTCCTAATGTGTAAGGTGTTGGAGTTTAGGATCACCTGGATATAATGCAAGCACAAGAATGGCCACGAGAGTTGAACGATCACATGCTCTGTAAAGTTAGATGAAATAATAGAATACAAGCAAAGAATTCACACAAAAATGAAATGCTTGATTAATTAAAACTATGAACAAAGAGAGTACATATATAGTGAAGCGATTGAGTCAAATCAAAAGTTGACTTCAATACTCAAAAAGTGGTGGTGAGTTTTCTCCACCAAGTGGCAAGAAGGAGGCACCACATACCTTGGACAAGTTTGACCAAATCTCTAAGATGCCACATACCTACCTAAGGTGGCTTAATGCCATGTGTAGATTATATGCATGATTACTTATTAAATAATAAGTAATAACAATAATGTATTCTACACTAACACTCCCTTAAGTATAGCTTAGGTCGGCACAAATAAGGATGGGTCCCAGTAACAAGGCCTGATGAGGCACCCATGTACAATATAATCTCTCATAAAATAGAGAAAGAAAGAAAACTCAGTGAGAAAAACTTTCCTCCAAAAGAGAGAAGAAATGTAAAAGTTCTCTAAACACAACTCAATGGAAATGAACTTGACACAATATACCTAAAAGTGATAGTCCTACAATACCTACAAGATCCATAGTAGAAATGTGTGGAATGTTAATTACATGCCATGTGGCTACAATCCAAATCCCATGTGAAGTAGTATTGTGAAGAATCTCTAGAAGCCTTATGTGAAGCCCCTCTAAACTCTATAGAAGAAAATCAATTATTGATGGTGGAGGTGATGTCAGTCAAGATGAGCCTCCGATGAATTTGGCATTTGGTCTCCCAATTTTTAGACATGATCTAATTATGAGGTAATATCAAAATGATTACATAAAAGGAAAGTGTTGAAAATGTTGAAGGAGCAACAGAAGTGTTCTGGACACTACTCAATGCACACGCCATAATTCAATATTTTATCCCCCTCAATTTGAGCACTTTATATTTCATTGCATAAGTTAACTCAATTTGGAATAAAAATGGCACTTTAAAATTTTAGTGCAATATCATTTCCAATGGATCGAGGATTAAAAAATTTATCACTTTTAAAAAAATGGCACTCATTTTAAAGTTGTTGGTCAAAAGTTACATTAATTTTGTTAATTGCCTTTGTTGCCTAATTTTGCACTCAAAAATTTTTTAAAATACCTTTAGCATGGATAATTTAGGGGTGGCTAAAGGCTTAAAAAAAGCCTGATTTTACCCTTAAAAATTCCAAAAAATTCATGGAACGTGGAAAATTGAAAGGTAGATGAAAAAAATGCATGGAACATGGAAAACTAAGAGGTGGCTAATAAATTCAATTACAAAATCTAAGAAAATGGAGTTGAGATTTAAGCCCCTTTCAATAGGTTGTGACCATGGGATTAAATCCCATGTGACCAAGGGCTTAAATGCTTGAATCAATGCATGCAGGGTCAATTTAAGTCCCCACATGCATACCATGCCATAGGGCCGAATCAATGCATAATTTAACTCACCATCTGAAGCCACAAAATGCCTTTTCTCCATAGGTAAATAGCCTCTAGAAATGAAATTCGGCCTACATAAATGAAATTTGGCTTGCACAAATAGCAAATTATCCTACATAGATAGGAAATTAGCCTCGACAAATAAAAGGAAAATGATTCAAACCATAGAAAATTTTCCTTTGCAAACAAATGAATATGCAAATTCACCTTCCAGAGCCTACAAGACTATGCAGTTATCAAACCCAAAATATTCAACCAGAACCTTGCTCTGATACCATTCTGGTGCTTGCATTATGTCTAGGTGATCCTAAACACCAACATGACTATGCAGTTAACAGACCCAAAATCATCAACTAGAACCTTGCTCTAATACCATGTTGGAGTTTAGGGTAACCTGAATAGAATGTAAGCACTAGAATGGCCATGAGATTTGAACAATTGTATGCCATGCAAAGTTAGATGAAAGAGCATAATATAACTAAAGAATTCACATGAAAATGAAATGCTTGATTGATTGAAACTATGAACAAAGAGAGTACATATATAGTGAAGTGATTGAGTCGAACTAGAAGTCGACTTCGATACTCAAAGAGTGGTGGCAAGTTTTCTCCACCAAGTGGCAAGAAGGACATGCCACATACCTTGGATGAGTTTTACCAACTCTCCAAGACACCACATACCTACCTAAGGTGTCTTAATGCCATATGTAGATTATATGCATAATTACTTATATAAAATAATAAGTAATAACAATAATGTTTCTACACTAACACAAGAGATGTATTAGCTACCAATGTAGATACCTACCTAGGTAAGCTTATCCTATGTGCACACTAATGTAATAAAGTAAATAACTAAAATCAAAAAAATAAAATTGTAACAACATTTCTAGCCATTGAGGGCCACATTACCATTCTTCAACTGCCTATGTTGGGGATAACGTTAAACACCTTGATGATCATCCCTAACCAATGTGCTTACCATGTTTATTACTCAAAATGATTTCTTGTTGCATGGTGCATTCATTATAGTTATTAATTTACATGATTTACATGCTTACATTTATATTTGATTTATAAATTCAACTTTCCTCTAATTCCTTGCATCTAATAGATGCAACTAATTGAAGGGGGGCATATCTAATCCCTAACACTCCTATGTGGATATTGTAAAAAAGTTATAGATTTTTATAGTGACTCATTACCATGCCTTGATAGATCATTATCACATACCATGACATGACATCACTAAATATGCCATGTCATCTCATGGCTAGCACACTAGATGGAACATTACAACTTTTCATACATACATAATTTGTCTAATCCTACTATTTTGTCTCTCTTCTCTTGATTGTTAATGGTGAAATTTAGTCTACATTTGTCATTATTGTTACTTGTGTGACATAAGCTACCCATTTCTCATTTTTCTTTGTTTTAGAGGTTCCCATGAAGCATGCATGCTGAAGGATAGTCTTCCATGATGAGATCTAAAGGTGTCCATTACTTTATATGGGCATAGTGTCCTTTCTCTATCAAAATGTTTACTTTATATGCATGTTTGTGAATGATACATGTTTTGAGATACATGATCTCATTCTAGGATTCACATGACTTCATAGTTTGGGGAGATGTAATGGTGAAATTTGCATTTCGATGCCAAATCTTGTTTAGTTTTTATGCCATTTTCAAGGAATGGATTGTTATAATTATATATCAACAAACATCACAATCTTGTGTGAAGTTGGGCCCATTTCCCCATATTGTTGCTCATCCCCATTCACACATGTATTTATCTCTACCTTATCCATATACACACATATTGTGATGCATTTAGCTTGACTATCCATTTATTATGACTATCCATGTGTTTACTCCCAAATATTCCATCTCCATCAAGTGTTTCTAGCAACTTTTTGTTATGGGTTGCTCTCATAGGCATTGGATTATTTGTACACCTATAGATTTGAAATCTAAAATTTCAAAAATCAAATTCAAATTTGGTTGACCCTTGCGCAATTCACTAGCTATTATGAGCCAACACACATTTGCATGATTTATTACTATGTCCTTGTATTCAAAGGCATTTAATTACATTCATTTTATCATCCTCTCATATCTATTAAGCATTAAATATCATTTAAATTTAAAGAGTATCCTATAAACAATTAATTAGAGCACTTAAAAGAACCCTAATTTTGCATCACGTCATTCTAGAGTATTTGTATGTTTGAAGATTATTGTCCTTGATTATTTCTGTGACTATAAAGTTATTCCTATCAAGGGGTTTGACCGAGGAGGACACAACCCTTGGGATTCTATGATCTGCCCTAAGTGTTTCTAACCAACTCTAGTCCTTGATATTTAACAAATCATAAAGGAGGAGCATGCATTGTACTAGATCATATTCATGAGACACATGTCATATTTGCATGCGTAGAAATGACCCAAAGTTATGGATTCAAACCTTCACAAACTTTACAAATTATTTTGATATTAAGATAGAGCATAGACATAGAGGAACTATTTTTAGTCTCAAAACATATAAATTTTAGTGTATTAGTAGATTTATTTAGCATCATCATTCCTAGAACTAAATACATTTATCCATTCACATATAGTAGTGTAACATTTACTTATTCAATGATCACTCCCACAACTCTAAAATTATTTTAATCTAAATTAATATGTGATGAATTATATACATTTTATCAGAATATGCTAAATTAAACATTAATAAAAGGTTATTTTCCTTTACAAAAGTTTGAATAATGTATATTGCTTAATCCATTTATATTGTACGATTATTAAGAGTAGTGTTGATGGGTTGACAAAACTATTCGAATGTTGGCACAAATTAAAGGTTTGACGATGCGTCTATAAAGTATCTTGATAATGTGTAGTGCTCATCCATTGCTTGTATATGATAATTGATTGTTAATGTTTCATGGCTTGAGTAAGCACAAGTTGAGATTTTGATACAAGGAATACAATAAATGGGGTCGCCAATTAATTATCTTCGAACTTTAGGCTTTGTGAGAATGCCTATTTGAATGGTTAGAGATGTATTATAACATGGTTTTGTGGTGGGTGCAGCTCGTGGAATACCTTGTCTCGTTTCCAGGTGTAGACGTGAATTTCCTGAACAGTGAACGTATTACTGCACTTGACATAGCATCTGCAGTAGCTCCACACAACACCAATTGTGCCATCATCGCACAGAAACTGGGAGACGCAGGAGGTATTCGGTACAGTCTCATACCAAAACCCACTACAAGATCTGATCCAAGTAATGATTCGAAGCGAGGGGAAGATACAGATATTCTAAATACACACATTGTAGTGGCATCACTGATTGCCGCCGTCACATTTGCAGCCATCTTTCAAATCCCGGGGGGGATTGAACAGGACGACAAAAACAGTATACACTATGGAGCTGCCAAGATGGCATTTCGCAAACTTTTCAGATTTTTCATTTTCTCTGACACTGCGGCCTTCACCACTTCCTTAACAGTGGTTGTCGCATGGTTAGCTCGACAACTGTTTGGAGACAGTTATTTCGGAAGACAGTTGCTGATGCCCCGTTTGTCAAGGGTGATCTTGGTGGTCTCAATCTTGTGGACGATAGCCGCATTCATGAGCGCCAGCATTATCGTCATAATACCCCCTAATTTTGAGACCTTGAAAAGTAAGAATAAGGAAGCCTTCAAGATATATAAATCGCTCTTCGAGTTCGAGATCGTTCTTGCACTCTGCCCACCTTTATATGTTGCCGTGCCGTTTTTTATTTCGCTTCATCGATTTTCCTTTTCCCTTGCGAGGAATGAATCTAAATCCCTTTTATTCATTACCTATATTATATCGTGTTTTGTCACGTTTGTGATTATTGACGCTGCTTTTGCGCGTAAATGAGCGAACTATCTCGTTCGTTTTTTACTATAAAAAATACTGTTTCCATATATATATATATTGCATCTCGTAGAGTTCTCTGAAGACAAATAGGACCGTTTATTTTCCGCCATGGTCTAGGGTAAAAGTTCAAAGCTGTGTCACACTTTGGGCCAACTTATTAGCATAAAAAAATTGAAGTATTTCTAAATAAAAGTCAACTTTGGTGAAATTTATGTTCTATTTGGATTCACTCTAACTAAATTAAATCTAGAACACAATTTTTCCAATTGGAACTATCCACTAAAAACATATGTAGCATCATTTTGGGGCTCATTTACAAAAAAAAAATGAAATTATTTGAAAAACTTGATGTTTGAACAACTCCTACTTGTGCAAATAATCATTTTAAAAGAATCTAAAAATAGCATTTTGTAGATCTATAAGTCTAATTTGTAAAAATATAATTTTGTAAAAATTTCAAATAGTGTTTATATTTTACTTTTTTATTTCTACTAAAAATAGGTCATCAACACTAAAATATGTTGGTTGTCCTCTCAAGAAAAAATAGTAAATTTTATTTAAAAAATTTGAAAAAAATATGATGCACTAGAAGAGAGATTCCTTGTCAAGATGATATAACTTTTTTCCTATTTTGGATAATTAATCAAGACAAAATTTGGCATCCCATCGAAACAATTGTGTTTTCACTACACGCAACTTCCAAGATTTATTTAAAAATATATATTTATCAAATTGGAGAAAACATTAATCCATGCACTAAAGTTTTGAGCTATGAATACACACAAAAATATAGAAGGAAAATAAATGAAATTTACTATATAAAGTGTGATGTCTCGTTCAACCTTATTTTTTAGCATTTTATCAACAACTAAATTATAGTATCAATTTTATAAAATACTACATTTATATAATTTTATATATATATATTAAATACAAACATAAAATACACTAAAATATCTACATTTTATTAGTTTACATCATTTTAAAATTCAAAACATATTCATCACTTTGTAGTGATTCAAATTAAAAAGTTAGATCAGAGTTGGTCGTTTCCTTTATAAAAATGTGACAACTTTGAATTTTCACCCGTTATTATATTTTTATTATTTTTTATCGAGTAACATTTTATGATAATGCATAACATAAACTACAAACAAATTATTTTCATGATTTCTTAAACATATATCATTAGCTCTAATATCTAGTGTGTTGGTTCTCAAAACAACATCCTAGAACTCTAGAAGATAAACTTTGATCACTAACCATAGGAAACAAAGTTTGGCTATCTAAATCATGTTAGATTCATGATCAATCTATAGGTGGTTTTGGCCAACTAATAAGAGTTGATTAACTCTTATACTCTTCTAGCTCCACTCAAGCCAAAGAGTGTGCTCTTAGAGATCTTTGTAAGATCAAACAAAAACAAACTACTCACTTTACTTAGCCAAAACCTATGCATAAGGGCATTCAAAAAGATTGTCACTACATTTCCTTCATACTTAGCTTACTAGTCTTTTAGATCATACATCTCTCAGCAAAGAAGATTTACTCAATAACTTATGATGAAACCTTGGGAGATTCACTTAGTAAATTTATCCTATAGCATCTATGGTCATGGAATATTAAAAACTAACCCTAAATTTATTTCCTCCTACATCTTAATTTTATTTATATTCCCTCCTAGTACTCAATTCCTTTTATAATATCCCCTTTTTTTACCATATATCTTAAGCACATATTCTTTAATGACAATTGTATTCCCCTATTTATTTATATCCTTCATATGTGTAACTAAACATTTTATTTCCACCACTATCACACTCAGCGCTAAATGAAAAGTCTTGAATAATTTTTCATAGGAGATTACAAAAACAAAATACATTTAAAATGATTTTATACTATACATATTTAACATTGATCCCTAAAATAAAAAGTATAATTGAATAATAACCATTTAATGTGAATAATGGCCATTTTTTACTTTCTTTACATGTTTAGATTGAGAAAATAAATTAATACTCATGCATAGGGATAACCATAAGAAATTAGAAATATAATTGTTCATCCATCTCATATCTATTCTTCAAATTTCAAAATTTCCTCTTCCATGTTATCATGTTACAATAATTTAATTAAAGTCTATTAACCTTTACAAAAAATAGTGAAAAAGGTAAAGTTTTTTCTGACCATTACCAAGTGAATCACAAATTTGATGTACATGACTCTCAAGTGGTGGATGCCAACAAGGAGAGTTTACCATTTATCTTATATATTGTCTTGCAAAATATATGTAGGTCAAATCCCTCTTTTTGAATCAAACATGTATCTCTTGTATGGTGTATAAACACCTTCACCATTTTAGTGACTTAGGGCTAAACACATATGTCTGCAATCTCTACATGAATAACAAATCCAAATCCTTTTTGGATTCATGTGAAAGCTCAAAATAAAGAGACATAAATTTATATTTTTGCCCAACTTCTTGTCCTTTAGACCCAACCCCTAACCAATTTCATCTAATACCTAGTGATATATCTATCTACTTTTTAATCTCAATATTAAATATCCCATGGTGAACTCATGTGCTATGATATTTCCTATCTAATGATACCTCTAAGAATGTAATTGAGATGTGTAACCTAGTTAATATCCCCATATGTGGAACTTTATGATTTATTATTTCACATATAACCTAGAACCTAGAAACATGCATAACTCTCTAAAAATGACTCACAAGTGTAGCATCTCAAAGGATGTAGCAAGCACTTGTGGCATTAAATTTATGTAGACTAGTAAGATATAAATTATGAATAATTTATTAGAGATTTGGATAGATGATTTATCATTTAAAATTTCATCAAATGACTAAGAAGAGGACCAACATTTTGATCCATAGGAAACAAATTACAACCCTAAAATAATGAGAAAACATCTATGTAAATCTAAAATAGAGAACCAAAAATGCATATGAGATCTCGCTAGTCTTGTTGCACTTGCCCTCAAATACAATCAAAGGTTCAAGAGGTTCACATGACTAAACATCCTTAGTAATAAGAAAATAAATAAATAACCCTATATGATATTAAGGAAAGATTGTATAACTTCTACAATAGTAAACCAACTAGAAACACTTACGAGCTAACAAATATAGCTCCAAAGATTTGTCAAATCCCTTAAAATTATTAGACAATTGTGGAGAGATCTAGATCATGGAGAAGAATTCTACTTGGAAGCACCTTCTCTATATTTACAAAACAAAGAGTCACACATTATTATAAGACTTAAACTTGAAATTTGTTATCCTAGAACACAATAATGTAAGGAAGCTAAGGTAGCGAAACAACTTCCTACACTAATCTTGAGGAGAGAGATATACAGAACTTTTCAAATCTTTACCACAATTATAGAAATAAATAGAAATAGAAATCATACCACAACACAATAATTACGTGGGGAAACCTTTTCAAGAGAAAACCTCACACTCCAAAGCCACCCAATATATTATTCAGGAATAAAAAAGATTACAATATACTTGTAGAGAAATC
Organism: Cunninghamia lanceolata; assembly: GCA_027924645.1. Taxonomy (NCBI): domain Eukaryota; kingdom Viridiplantae; phylum Streptophyta; class Pinopsida; order Cupressales; family Cupressaceae; genus Cunninghamia; species Cunninghamia lanceolata. The sequence continues at coordinate 1,365,279 of BSBN01001455.1, forward strand.
TTTAATAGGAGTGCCTTAGGCTTCTTTCTTAGTGCATTAGGTCTCTGTGTCAGCATAGTAGGCTTCTGTTTTAGCAACTTAGAACTCTTTTTTAGTGCATTTGGTTTTTCTATCAACGCATTCGGTCTCTATTTTAGCACTTTTAGTCTGATAGAGTTTGCAGGTTTCTACAAGTATCTAACTCACTTTTACAGGTATCAAAAACATCTATCCAAGACTTATTAGCCAAACTACTAACTTCTTTTGTGCAGATTCACAGTCAAAGCCCTATTTTTATTACTAGCTTTTAGTTGCACATTAAGGTTAAAGTAGGGGTTAATTTATCTTGTTTGTTGTGTCTTTGTTTGCTTGTGGATGTATGATCACCCTTCGCACCTTAGGATGATCTTGGGGATCAAAATTCCACTTGCAAACTTCTTTGTTAGTTGTATCCCGAAGGGGCCACATTTTTTCATATGTTCTCCCCTTGCGCTTCATGCGATCTTGGGTGATCAAAAGCAAGAAGTGGTTTCTTCTACAGAGGCCTGCTTGGGGATTTCATCACCCCATGGGATGACCTCAACCACATGTACCGATGGGGTATATCAAATGGGGGAGAAGGAAGCATGTATCCCAAGCTAGTCACGTTGTCATTGTGACAACCTTGGGGCCCCAGGTGATTCCGGACACAAGGTGAAGTGGTGTTTACTTAATCACTTAAGCCACATCCCTTCAACATGCTAGTGTTCATGGTTTGTACATCACATGCCTTGTGTATATCGAGGACTCCATAGAAACTTGTTCAAGATTAGCTTGAGACCTTCAGTCGTCATATCCTCAATGCATCATTGTTATAGGAGGAGAAGAGCCCACGCTATTACCTCCATTGTGTTAAGTTGGGATAAACTTTGAGAAAGCCATTTGTCTCCAAGGCAAGGGGTATAAGGTGGTCCATGACCTTGCATTCCCTATCCATCCAAGCAATGGTAGATGGTACCAAGGGGATGGAAATCACCATTTTCTAAAAGTGGAGATTGAAGTTGCACCTGAGTGGGTCTATTAGATATGACACTCCTACTTGAATAATTTCTAGGATGGTCATGTGAATGGTGTGTCTTCTTTGTCAAAACTAGTATAAGCCAAAATCTAATTTCATCCATTGAATTCAAGCCATTGTGTCTTCTTGCTTGTTTAATTTCTTGCCAAGAAGCTTTGAAACCAAAAGATCAAAATCTTTTTTCCACAAAATCAAACAAATTTAGCCCTTAGAATAGACTATTAGCACCTTTGGCTCTCTGTTCGGTGCCATTGGGCCCTCTGCTAGCGCCTTTGGATTGTCTTTTAGCACCAGAGTCTTTTTTGTCAGTGCCTTTAGCCTATCCTTCAACACATACAGGTCATATGTTAGTGCCTTTGGTTCTTGTGCCCCACAATCATCAGTTGGCCTATATTTGATTTTCCAAGCATAATTTGACTATCCTTGTGATATAAAACCATCCAAAAATTATCCTACCATTTGACCTTAGAAACATTTTGATTTTTACCTTTGAACCTTTACACCCATTCGATCCATTCCAATCTAAATCAATAATCATCCAAATCTTCATTGAAATCCCATCCAAATCAAGAATCCTAACATCATCCAAACTTTAGTCCAAACCCAATCAAACATCAACCAATATTATCCAAATCAACATCCAAATCAAATCAAATCAACATCCCCATCATCCTTCAAATCAAATTTGTGCAAACTTAAATCTATATCTCATCATCCATCGTCTAATTTATAAAAAGCTTAAGCATTTGTCTACCGTAAGTTCTTTTATAAATTGGCCCTATCAACCATATAGTAAATTGGCTTAGGAGCCTAGACTACTCCTAAGTTAGTGAATTCTAAGGATCCTATTTTTCTTGGAGGTCTTGTCTACCCTGAGTAAAATAATCGTCGTTCCCTTTTTTCTTTAAATGTATTAATCTACCTTAAGTAAGAAGAGGAAAATTCCTTTGAATTAAAACAATCTAGATTTATTTGAGCCCTCTTTTGATTTGATCATCCTTCTCAATCACCATCAAAAGTATCCAAAGTATCCCTTGATTATCCACCCAAAATCATTATCAAAAGTATCTAAAGTATCCATTGATCATCCATCTAAAATCACCATCCATCCAAAAACATCATCCAAATTATCAAAAATATCCCTTGATCATTCATCCAAAATCATCCATATAATCAAATCATCCATCCATATATCCACTTTTGGTCCAAACTTTTGAAAAATCATTTTCTAAGGTCATATTCTTCACACTCATCCACACTTATCATCACAAAAACCAATCCACACTTCTCCGTTGTATGCCACAAACAAGGTCCCAAGCTAGGAAGAACCAAGAAATGGAGTCCAATAGGCCATGGGGAATGCCAAATACAAATAAAAATAATGTCCTAATAAATCAACAACAAATATCCTATGACAACAATGCCATGATAAATCCTTGGGGACACCAATCACAACCATCTAATAGCAACAACACCGATCAAGAAGTCATAAACTTTATGCAAGATGTCGACCCCATGGATTTATTAGATCAATTCCTAAAGTCAGATCCCAACAAGTACTTGGAATTATTGATCCAAAATGGTGCTAAAGTGCCAAACCAACCTTCCACATCCCAACCATCTTTGTCCAACAATGTCCTTAATACCTCACAACATTCATCATCCAACATCTCCACATCAACGTCAATTACCCTCAACATACCCAACAACACAACTTACACCAATGCTTCCACAAGCATTCCCTAATTTGATTCAAACACAATCACCTTCATGACACAACTTTTCTCACAACCACCGTATAATACATCCAACAACCCCAATAACAATTCACAAACATCTACTTTTACATACACACAACCTCCTATCTCACAATCCCCCACATCTTCTTCCACACAAAACACCAACCAAACATTTCAACACAATTAATACCCCCAACAAAAACAAATTCCACAAAACATCCTATAACAACTCATCGCCTACCAACAACAACAAAAAAATCAAACCCCACCACAAAAACAAATATCCAACCTCCTCCAATAATTAATCCAACAATAACAAAACATATCACAACCACCCACCCCTGATTTATCAAGCATTGTTCAAATATTGATCCAAAAGTTTGATGAAATGCAAAATGGGCATAAAAGAAAACAATACTCATTTGAAGATATTTGCCCATATCCTTTTGATCACACCATCCCCATGTCTCCCTTCCCTAAAAATTTCAAAATACCAAAGTTTAACAAATACAAAGGGAAAGAGGACCCTAGAGAACACCTTAGGGAATTTTATATCACTTGCTTGGAAGTCTCCTACGACAATACATATCTCATGAGACTTTTCCCTAGAAGCTTAGGAGGACAAGCAATCGAATGGTTCACACATCTTCCCCCCAGTATCAAAATGTTTCACAAACTTGCAAAAAAAATTGTCAATCACTTCTCTTACAAATTTAAACATGAAGTGTCCATGACAGACCTTTGCAACACAAAACAAAGAAATAGGGAATCTTTTGCCACTTTTTTGCAATGGTGAAGAAGTCTATAAAGCAAGCTCCTATGGCCCATCCTCAAAAAACACTTGGTCACTATGTTTGTGACCAACCTTAACCAAGGGATGGGATTCCACCTCCAAATCCAATGCGCCTCTACCTTCGAAGAGGTTATTGACAAAGGAACCACGATTGAGAGAAATCTCATAGCCAAGGGAGCTATCAAAATCTATCGAGAAAACAATGACAACAAAAGCAACAAGGTCAATAGCAACAACAACAACACCAACATGAACAATAACCAATCATACGAGAGACCTCACTTTTGGTGTAAGAACAAGAACACCCTCAATGATAGTGTCACCAACATAAAAAGTGTCCAAAATGTACAAAACCCCGCACCATCAAATCCATCCACAAGAAATAATAATGTCAGCATTCCAAAAGGTTAACCAAGACAAAGTAGTGCACCCAAAAGAAGATTCACACCTTTAGGTGAACCAATTGAAAATGTCTTGAGAAACCTTTTAAAGGCTGACTTAATCCAATTACCCACTATCCACCCTTACAATGATAACCAATTCAAACCCTCATGGTTTAATGAAAACTCCTATTGTGAATATCACCACGTCAAAGGGCATAAGACATCTGATTGCATGAGGTTAACGAATTGCATCCAAGACCTTGTGGATCATGGCGACATTACAAATGATGAACCTCATAAAAGATCACCCAATTAAAACTTAGGAGCTCACAAGGATCCACTTCCTGACCACAAAAAAGGTAAATCCTTCACATCCAATCAATTCTACAATGTCATCCCCCCTCCATCTTCTTTCGACTTCATTGTGGGTCACATAGAAGAATCTCCCAATCATGTGACAACTATCACCATACAAGATAAAACCCTTAATTGCGTCGTCACTACTCATCGCAACTGCATATCTATTTGAGGAGTCCAAACCAATGACCAAACTACCACCTCCACACCCACAAACCATCCACCCACCAACAAATACAACCTCCTCTAACACCTTGGAAAAACCCCACCCCAAATTTCCATCCTTGAATTGCTTCACACATCACCTCTCCAAAAAGAAGTCCTTGACAAAGCTTTCATGGAGACACACATTCCTAATGACTTTAATGTAAACCAATTCCAATCCATGGTGGGACATGTTTCATCACCTCATCATCTCACATTCTCTGAAAAAGATCTTTCCGCCACTAGCACATCTCACAATGAAGCCCTCCATATCGAAGTCCACATACATAGACATACAATTAAATAAGTCTTAATAGATGGTGGCTCTGGCATAAATATTTGCACTCTTAACTAATAAAACAATTGGGATATTCTAATGTGGTCATGGACTCAAGTGAAATCATAACCATCAAAGCATGTGATGACACTGAATGACTATCCGAAGGGACTATCAAGTTTCCAATTCAGGTTGGATAAAAGATATTGGAGACAAAATGCCAAGTGCTTGATCTTGATCTCATGTACAAAATCCTCCTTGGCCATCCATGGATCCATACTATGCAGGCCATTCCATCCACCTTCCATCAATGCCTTAGGTTACCATTTATATATATGTCAATCCCCATCCTTTCCAATTTTGCAAGTTCTTGGAAGGACATGACATAACCTTTTGCCCATACAATAATGCCATCAAACCATCCACCTCTAATCCAAAACCATCCACTAATTACATGGACCCATCTAATAGCACATCCACCTCTCAACCCTCATCACCTATACCAGAAATCAAGATCAAAGCTAGTGACATAGGGTGTGCAGAATACGACCTACATGACACATTTTGTGTAGGGAAACTTCCACCATCCCCTAAAGCATTTGTTAAATCTAAGACAAAGGAAATATCTATGGTGATTATCAAATGCAAACCGTCTCCAATCTTCAAGTGAGGACACCTAATGTAACAAGATATCCTCAAAGATGTGTTATCATGGTTATACAAAGATGAAGATGAAGAACCAACAACTCCTATCCTACCAATCAAGAAATATGGAAAGGGTCTCGACATCATCAAAAACATGGGTTACAAAGGACAAGGCGGTATGGGCATTCATGAACAAGGAATTCTTGAGCCCATCCTAGCTACAAAGAACCCCTATCATCAAGGATTAGGGTATGGAAAACAAGAGTCTACCCCCACAAAACTTGAATATATCTTAATTGAGGTTGCAAGAGTCTTTCCTGTAATAGAGAACACCAACGAAGATGACTATCGAGACTCTTTGAATACTTCATTGAGTTATTCAAATCCTCCATATGCACCATTTATAGCCTCTCAACCATGCCATCACCATCCAATGACCTTCAACTCATTTATCCCCAACTTATCAACTGGGACCAACAAGGACCTCTGGTCCTAGATGTTGCACAAAATGATGAAGAAATTGCCAAATTGATGGGGGTTAGAGAACACATACCCCTGGGAGATCAAAAAGCTAGCTACATCATGGAACTCAACACCTCTGCCTACTTTGGGGAGACCCCCATGTCTCTTAGTCACAAAAACATCAAAATAAAATTTATACATCCCCTAGTGAAAACCACTCTATGGCACTTTCAGATGATGAAAAAGTAAAAACAAAGGACATATCTCTTGGTGAAAACATCCCCGAGGCGCCATGAGATGAGAGAATGGACCTCAACAAAGTCCTAGAGCTCTACCAAGAATAGTTTCCAATCCTTGTGGAGGAATCCCAATAGATGAACCTTGGTGCCGAAGAATCACCAAAGATCACTTTTTGGGCCGCTTCCCTCACACCAACGGAACAAGAAGCCTTCCTAGCATTCCTCAAAGCATGGAGCTGCAACTTTGCATGGACATATGTTGATATGCCTAGGTTAGATCTAGCACTAATGGTCCATCATCTCGTAGTACATCTTGCACAAAGCCAGTAAGCAAAAGATGAGTAAAATGAATCCCCAAGTAGCATTGCTCATCAAAGAAGAGCTCAAAAAGCTCCTGGATGTGGGATTCATCTTCCCTATTGACTATCCTGAATGGGTATCAAACATCGTACCAGTAGCTAAACTCACTGGGGACATCCACGTGTGTACAGATTTTAGAGATCTCAACAAAGCATGCCCCAAGGATGACTTTCCTTTACCAAACATCGACATCATAGTCGATTTAACAGCTGGGCATGAAATGTTGTCATTTATGAATGGATTTTTATGGTACAATCAAATCAGGATTGCTGAAGAAGACCAACATAAGACAACATCCATTTGTCCATGGGGAACCTACTGTTGGGTTGTTATTCCCTTTGGTCTTAAAAATATAGGACCTACCTACCAAAGGGCCATAACTATTATATTACATGACCTATTTCATAGCATCATGGAAGACTAGGTGGACAACCTGTTGGGAAAATAAAAAATAAGAGATGAACACCTACAGGTGCTAGATAAAATCTTTAACCAGCTAGAAGCATACAAAGTGCATCTCAATCCAAAGAAGTGTATTTTCAGAGTCACCTTGGGAAAGCTCCTTGGCTACATTGTGTCATGATGAAGCATAGAAGTGGATACAACAAAGGTAAAATCAATAGTCAAAATGCCTCCACCAAAGAACTTGAAGCAGCTATGTAGCCTTCAAGGGAAGCTCCAATCCATCAGATGCTTTATAGCATAGCTAGTTGATAAATGCCAGCCATTTCAACATCTCCTCCGTAAAGATGTGGCATTTATATGGGATGAAAATTGTCAAAAGGTCTTTGAACAATTAAAAGAATATCTCACTACACCTCCATTTCTCATACCACCAAAGCAAGGACAACCCCTATTGCTCTACATTTCAACAATAGAAACAACAATAGGGGCATTGTTATCACAACATGATGACCAAGGAAAAGAAAGAGTGATCTATTATATTAGTCATACCTTAGTGGGATATGAGCTCAATTACACACCTATTGAAAGGGCATGCCTTGCAGTCGTCTTTACATCTAAAAAAAGAAGACACTACATGCTCAACCATAAGACAAAAATCATAGAAAAGATTGATCCACTAAAGTACTTATTGTCCCCAGCACCTCTTACAAGACGCATGGCTAAGTGGGTGATGATACTTAGCGAGTTTGATATTGAGTACATAGAACGAAAGGCCATCAAAGGAAAGGTTATAGCTGAGAAACTAGCAGACACACCAATCCCAATAAAACATCTACTTCGCTCAAAATTTCTAGATGACTCCATCCTCACAGTGACACCTACAACAAAATGGAAAATGTATTTTGATCGATCATACACACATCATGGATCGGAGGTAGAAATCCTCTTTGTCACCCCTCTAGGAGATTGCATCCTAAAATCCTACAAAATCACATTTTCTTGTACAAACAATGTAGTAGAATATGAGGCACTTATCACAGGACTTCGCATGACCATCCAATGGAAAATATAGAAGATCGTGGTCTATGGAAACTCCCAATTGGTCATAAAATAGGTCAATAATGAGTACAAGACAAAGGACAACAAGATCCTACCCTAAAAATGGATGGTAGATGACTTCAAAGAATATTTTCATGAAATCCACTTTGATCAAGTTTGAAGGCTTAACAACAAAGCAGTAGATGCCATGGCCACTATAGGATGTCTGGTAGACATGAAGAAAAATAGTCAGTGATATGACTTCCTCATCAAAGAATTACAAATACCAGCTTATGATCTTCGACAATCAGAATTGGTATGCAACATTATTGGTCCTCTATCCCCATGGTATCAAGAAATCTACCTTTATCTCCATGACAAAATCCTCCCACTTGATCTAGACCATCTGCCTAAGAAAAAACATTCATCCATCGAGCCTCCTATTTCACCCTTATTGGCAACACATTATATCGAAAGAGTTTTGATGGTACCCTTCTAAGATGTCTCAATTCGCAAGAAGCACAAACAACCTTACAAGAGGTACATTAAGGTATTTGTGGGGCACACTCTAGTGGACATACTCTCGCAAGGAAGATTATGAGAATAGGGTATTATTGGCCAATTTTGGATAATGATGCACGCCAGTTTGTGAAGAAATGCCTTCCTTGCCAGCAACGTAGAGATCTAATCCATGCTTCATCACAAGAATTGCAACCCATAACAAATTCATCACCCTTTTCACATTGGGGGCTCCACCTCATTGAAAAAATCCATTCACCATCATCCAGTGGACAAAAGTTCATTATCACCACCACTAAATACTTTACCAAATGGGTGGAATCCATTCCTCACCTACACCACTAGAATCCAAATAGCCAAACTTATCCTCCATTACATCATATGTCATTACGGTATCCCCCTCTCCATCATCACTAACAATGGGAAACTATTTAAGAATCAAGAAGTCTAAACTCTTTGTCAAAAGTCCCATATCCAACATTACTTTTCCACTCCATATTACCCCCAAGGTAATGGTCAAGTTGAAGCTTCAAACAAAACCATCTTAAGGATCCTAAAGAAGATAGTTAATGAAGTTGGCCATGACTGGCACCTGTAGCTTAAACCCACCCTTTGGACCTATCAAACCAGCATCCATACATCCACAGGAGCCACTCCATATTCCCTTATATTTAGTTTTGAACCCATCCTACCCATCGAGGTTGAGTTCCCCTTTCTCAGAATTTCACTATAGAATCTCATTAATGAGGAGGAGTATCAGGTTGTACATCCGAATGAGCTAGAACTCCTGGATGAGAAGTGCCTCAACACTCTTAACCACCTAAAAGCCTATTAGAATCACCTCTGAAAAAGCTATAACAAGAAAATCAAGACCCACCAATTTGAGATAGGCGACCTTGTCTTCATGGAAATTCAAAGGAATTTATAGGAGCGACACAAGAAAGGCAAGTTTGAACCAAATTGGTTGGGACCCTTTGTGATAATAGCTAGTTATGGATCAGAAGCATACTAGCTAGCAATACCTAAGGAGAAGCCTCTGGATGAGCCAATAAACATCGTGCATCTCAAAATGTTCTACACTTGACCCACCAAATATCCTAATCAAAAAATCAAAAAAATAAAAAAAATTGAGACAAACCAAGTGCAATAAAGCTATCCAATGGTGAAAACCACTTTAGTGACACCTTAGATAAGTACCATGGCAAAAACCTATTTTAGGTGCCATGAGTAGTGGCCAATTCCACCATCTAATAAGGCCTTGCCTACACAAATCACTCCATACCACTTCCATCCCATGGCTTGGTATTACATACATTCAACATCAAAAATAACACCCTTCATCACCCACCCAAGGAAGATTCCCAGACAAGTGGATCCTTGTATGCCCTCCTTGTACAACAGAAAACCAAAAAATTCGAAAAAATTAGAAAACCAACAAATCTAAAAAAATCAAAAAATTTAGAAAACACAAAAAATTAGAAAATCCAAAAATCCCAAAAACAATTAAAAATCCCAAAATCTAAAAAAAAATAGTCCAGTCATCCCACATCATCATCCAAACATTCCTATCATCTCAATTCGTCATCCCAACATTCCATTCCATCCCACATCATCGCCACAAATCAAAACTACATATCATCACCACCCATATCTTAATGTGCCTTAATCTTGTGGATATAAGGTATGTAGGAAGTCTAGAATATGAAGGAAGTATCTAGTTCACAGGTACATAAGATGCACCCATCCAATCCCACTTGGATGGTCCCTATTCCCTGAGCTTACACTTGATCCAAACACAATGCACTCGCTACACATACTATCAAAGCATCATTCCTTCATGCAAAATCATTAGTCATCAAAACAAATTCAACCACAACTTATAGCCTATATCTTTTTGACCATATTTTGAGTTATCCTAATCATCCATCAATCCCTGCCTTAACGGATATATCCTTCCTACAATAGACAAAATCATCAAATCCACACCTATCTTGGAAAGAGATACAATGGCTATCTATTTGGCCAGTTGATCTTTTTGGTTATTGATTTTTTATATTTTGTCCTTTTCAAGGATCATTTCAAAACTACCTTGATCTCACTATATCACGGTATGTGGCGAAACACCTAGAATGAGGCATGGTCATTGCTTTTGTATGTTGTGCTTGTGGGTTGTTCTCATTACTCCAATTTGGTATTCATATCTTGTGAATTGTAGGGTCAATTCTAGCATATTGATCTCCTTTTGCATATATGGTTCATCATACCTTTTGTGTACTAAGAGATTATGCTATGAATTCCCTTCATTCTCTAGACAAGGTTGTACTATTTTGGGCATGCATGGGATCATCCTATTGTTTGCAGGTCTAGTCCATGCAAAAGGCAGATATACAACATTACCTTGGTCCTTCATACCTTGGTGAAAAATATCCTCTTTTCTATAATAAACTTATAATTGCTCTAAAAATATCAACACAATATGCACTCACAAATCCATCATCCCTTGATCAACCCCCATCCCCCATCCACCAAACCATGTGATTATTAGAGAAATAATGTCACCTTGGCTTTGCATTAATAATGGCAAGGACCTAACCACTCCCTTAATCCTAACAATCCCATTCCATAACCATCCAATCCTACCCACCATCCAATCCAACCTACCCAACCCAAAAGTGGCTTTATATCACAATGTCCACCAAGTAACCAAGGTTACACCACCCCCAATCTATCCCCCCCAACTATCCACTAACCATGCATCCAACACCTTCCCCCCACTCCTCAAAATGGCTCTAAAAACACATGTATCATGACCAGTATCCTCCATCTTGCATACACATCATCATCATTAGATCATAAATCATATCATAATCATCACCATATCACAACATAATAGCATTATCCATATAGCATTATCTATCCCATAATGCATAAACAACAATCAATCATCCATAAATCCATACCCATAACCATCACATAATCAATATCCATCATAATCCCATCACATAAATATCATTGTATGTCATAATCAATAACATCATAAAATCACATTATCACATCATATCATTAGCATCATCATATGTCATCCATCCATCTATGCATAATCCACATCATAATCTATCAAAAACATCCATAAAACCGTAAACATCCATATGCATACATCCATAATCATCTATAAACATCACATATTAATAAAACTATGCATAGACATATATTATCATCCACATAAAACATCATAATCCATAATGTTCATCATCCTAAAAATCACAGTATAATATATCCATGCATAAATATAACTCATAAACATAAAACATTATGCATATCCATCACATCACATCACATAAACATCTACATCATAATGTGTCATCATAATCATAATCAAAACACACAAGTGCATCCATAAATACTGCTGCTAAAAAATCATCTCATATAAATGTCAATATCCATGTACATCTCATAATGATCATGATGCAAAAATATACCCACTGGACCAAAATACATATATTAAAAGCCCGAAGACGTATACAAAATCACTGCACTGAGCTACCTTGGTGAGAAGGTGTGGGAGAATGAGGAGGCTCCTAGGATGCTCTAGAAGTCCTTGCCCCTATAGCCCCTAGTAGTCATGAGGGAGGTGGCCCCATCGGTGACTATTATGACTGTGGCTGTTGAACAGAGTGCTTGGACTACCCTGATCTACAAGATGCTCTAGATTGGCTCCTATAACTCTTTCGCAAGCCTGTAGGAACCATCTGTTCATAGAGAGTGTGATAGTGTTGCACCTCTCTCCTAGGATCATACACCTACTATTGCACCCCTATCAGGACATCTCCCAGTCCTGTACCCATAGCCTACCGAGCCTCATCCCTCTCACACTGATAGCATTGTGCCTGTCCCTACCACTGTAGAACCTGTGACTACAACTGTGTCTGCAACTACGCAATCTATGCCTGTAACTGTGACACTTGCTACTTAGCCTGCTGCCGCGTAACCCTCTCTCCATCCACAGCCCCTCCATCCCCTCCATCTCCTCCATCCATTAGCCCCTGTAATCTTTGTACCTTAGTCTGGACATTGTCTCACTCTGCACAAGTAGTATCTAGCTCTGCCTGCATCTTGCAAACCTAATCCTCCAAACACGTCATTCGAGCCCTCAGAATATCCCTATTCTCCTCCACATATCCCACCCTCAATCGAACTTGATGCTCAGAAGTAGATGGACCTTCCCCTGACAAACCTACAGCCCCCACTGCCACTATTGCCAACACCTTGAGCTCTCCTTTCTCTCCCTCCATCTCCCCCATCATCTCCTCCATCATCTCCATCATCTCCATCATCTCTATCCACCTTCTCCTCTACCTCCTTCGTAACATACTCCTCCTCCTCCTCCTCTCTAACTGGTTGATCTGCGGGAAGAGTAAGCCACACTAGCATAACCTACACCCAATATGCATCATATGCTCGCCTGGTACCCGCATCCACCACTACAGAACACCAATCTTGGTCAATTGCCACCAATTGAGTAAAATCTTCTATCACCATCTACGGATCCATATCTAGTGGCCATAATAGTCGATCCCACTATGTACACGAGCAAAAATGGCTATAACCTGTGGCACGTCCTGCCGCAACTCGAACTGCCACAGTACATGAGATGGGATATATTGCTCCAAAATATGCTTGATCCTCCCTATGAGGTATAGTGGCTACAGTGTATATGCTAGATGATCATCAGCATCGATCTAATCCTGACACCCTATGTAGGGCTGCCATGTAACCGATGTAATCTAATCGATCGCCTGCCTCCAAAATCGTAGGCTCCCCAACTGTTGGTGTTGGAGAGTACCAGTATAAGCCATCACCGAGGACTGAAACTCCCACCTAACATGAGGACACATTGGCCTAGTAATAGTAATATGCTCCCACACCCACACATGAAGAAGCATAACACCACAACCCAGGCTGGCCCCTTTTTGGCAAACCACCATATGCATCTCATGATATAACTAGGCCAATAGGCATGGCCCCCAGGCATATAATACACTCCATGTCACCATATGCTCTTTGCAGTCTCCCCAACCCACAGGAAACCCCTGAGAGTACTGATCTGGCATTAAAACTCCACCAATCAATCCACAAAGATACATAGTAAAACCATCCAGTCCCCCACTCATAGCAGCATCCCATGACATCTCCTACTGCTCCTAATCCATAACTACCTGTCCTAGAGCAAACACCCACCTAAGTGCTACCAATCCCATTGCCACATTATAGATCACTCTCTCACTATGAATAGGGATATGTAGGATCCTCCATACATCCTCAAGCGTGATGGTCATCTCACCCATGGGTAGAAAAAAGGTGTAGGTATCGCTCCTCCATCTCTCCACCGGAGCCGTCATCATCGCACGATGTACCCTCAACCGAGGCATCTCTAAAACAAAACTGAGCCCAACTACCTACACATGGTTTCGCTTTGCTTGTGTGAGTCTATCCCTCAACACCACCACTAGTGGTTGTCGCTCTCACGAATGTAAAGCCCACAGCTCCCAGCTTACGTTCAATAAATCACACAAATTAATCCCTTTTCCAAAAAATAGCGCAATGGTGCTAATCCATTGACCTCTGGTAGTAAACTAGACAAACACACTAATCCACTCACCCCAAGTGCTAATCAAGATGATCGTGCTAAACCACAAACCTCTGGCGCTAATTGAGATGATTGCACTAATAACTACCCCTTTGGCGCTAATCAAGACGATAGCGCTATTTCCCTATATTTAGGTGTTAATCCACCTGCACAACCCAACAACCCTAAAACCAAATGCTAAACCAACCATTCACACTAATCTACTAGCCTATTGCACTAATCGAGACAATTGCGCTAATACATAATGGTTTGTGCTAATCAAGACGACTGCGCTAAACCCCCATAACCTGACGCTAATCAAGATGATTGCGCCAATCCATTTCCCTTTGGCACTAAAACTAGCACCCCCTTAACCATAACCTTTTGTGCTAAACTATCCTAAGGCACTAAACCGCCAAGGTAATGTATTGCGCCGCTACACACTAGCACTAAATCTCTAACCTACCCTTTTTAGGACCCATAAATACCTTGAAACCTAAAAAATCACAAACCAGGGTTAGTTGACATACTCACAGACCAGCCTCCAGCATCCTCTGCCACTCCCAAACCCACTCTGATCAATGCTCATGACGTGGGAAGGATGGTTGTGCCATTGCTCTCGCTCTTCTCTCTTTAATCTAGTAAGCTTAGGAGTACAAATGTGGCATGTTGGACCCACTTTTGCCTATCTATAGTTGCCACATGAGCCCTAATTCACCGTTTCTTCTCCTCAGGCCACAAATCTTATCCGATTTCACCTAGTTTTTCTTCTATCAACCCCATTTTCTATCCTGAACCTCTTTTTCAACACCATTTTTTCCTTTTCAAGAGTTTGCCCAAAAAAACAATTTTTTCACCGGATCTCTCAAGGGGGCATCCCTCAACCATTTCCATTCCTCCTATCAGTGAGGGAAAAATTCTTTGACCTGACACCATTCCCACTTGGTCATAACTCCACATCAAAGAGGGGCAAAATGTAGACACCTAAAAATGTCTTGACCCCGCAAGCCACTTTCCTGCATCAATTACACTACTAATTATCCCTTCTCAATTAATTAAATAAAAATCAATTTATTTAATTAATTTATCCTAAGTTGTCCCTAATCATTCATCCTTAGCCATTCATCCCAAATTCATCCCTAGTATGAATTAATCCAATTAATTTATTACTAAACCTTACAACATCATTAACAATTAATTAAATAAATATTCTAAATATTTATTTGATCAATTTCCCTCATTCACTAACCTATATTAATTAAATAAAACATGCTTATTTAATTAATCTCCCCTAGCCTATGACCTTAACCTAGACTAATTGAATAAATATCAATTATTTAATTAGTTGTTCCAACCTACCTAGCCCCTAGATCCAAATTAATTAAATAAATGCTTATTTAATTAATTTTAACCACTAATGAACCTACTCACTAATTTTCTACAGCCACATTAATTAAGTTAAACACTTAATTAATTGGGTCAAACCTTAATTTTTTTATTTCATCTTCTCCCAAAAAAACTATTTTTTTATTCACTCTCAAGTCTTAATCCTCATTAATGCAAAGCTTTTCCAAAGTGAATTAAAAATTCACAAATAATCACAACCCTCCATTTTTTTTTATGGAGATCTAGCCCTATATCTCATCTCTTTATCTCCATCATTAGATTTGAACTTTGAATCTCAACCATTAATCTCAAATCTCCTCCAAAATTCCTATAAATACAAGCATAATCCAGCCATTTTCATCTCAAGTTTTATGCATCCTTATTATGCCAAAATTCCTATCAATTTGCTATTCAAATCCATGTTGTGTTGAAATTCATTGAGCAATCCACATATTCTCATACTTGGGCATAGCTAGGAGTGACTTGGGTGCATCTCTCCACCTTATCAAGGAGAGAAGGAGATTTGAAGGCTTGAAGGTATAAATCTCTTGTTATTTTGAGTTTCTTTCATGTTTGTTTTGCCTTCTAGTTTCCAGTCATCTTCACAGACCATAACATATATCAAACTTCTAACTACACTTTGGTAAGGCACTCTTCTCATGTCTTCCATTTCTGATGGGGATATTGGACATTGTGAAGTAGATAACTTCATTCCAACTATAAAAGGAACACATAATGGTCTATAGTCCTACATGTTAAAACTCTGTTAAACTGAATTAACATACTTACTCTGGCCAAGCCATAGTTTTCTATTCACTCTATCTCTTCTTATTTCCATCCCAAGAATGTGTTTATCTGCACCAAGATCCTTCATTTCAAATTTAGCTACAAATTGAGGCTTTAGTTCTAAAATAATTCCTTTCTCTTTACCAATAAATAACATTATCAACATATAATGCAATAAATAGGAAATGATCACCATCAAATTATAATAAACATAGTGATTGGATTTAGAATTCTCAAATCCCAAACTCAACATATATGTATCAAATATCTGGTACCACATCCTAGGACTTTGTTTGAGGCCATACAAAGATTTCTTCAATTTACAAACCAAATTACTTTTACCTTTCACCATGTAGTGCTCTGGCCGTGTCATATAAATATTCTCCTCCAAATCACCATGAAGGAATGTCGTTTTCACATCCATTTGCTCAACCTCTAGTACTAGCAGATCAAAAGCAAGAAGTTAGGTCCATATATAGGGGAAGCATCAGGTAAAAAAATCCCGACATGAATGGTTACCCACTTTTTAAAAAAAAAAAAGGTACTGGTTTAGGAATAGGTGCTCGAGCCTAAATGGGTACCCACTTAGGAACGAGTACCCATTTCTAAACATGTATTTAATTTTTTTTTTTTATTCGTAAATATAATTTTGTATTGATCGAGAGAAAGTATGAACAAGCAGGTGCCTTTACTCCGTTTGCCTGCAACAGCCAGTCTGACAAAAAACCCTGAAACCTTTCCTAGGGCCTATTAGAGTTTTACAAAATTAGCCATTAGGCTTTATATAACTGTAATATTAGCTTACTATTCTGCATATGACTATAGTATTAACAGACTTACTGGTGTATTGATTCAACCATAGGATCAGAAAAGGCCGAGTTCCACAGCCAAAGCCCACAGCCTATCCACCCAGACCCCTTCCCCGGAGTCCTCGTCCTCTTGCAGGATGCTCTGAAGAAACCCATAGACCTAGAGGACCCGATCTTGGTGCTCTACTAGCGCCATGCCTTTTAAGTCGAGGATGAATGGCAGGACCTTTGTCACCTCCAGAGGATCAGTATGGGCGGCTATGTCTTTTGGACGGGAGATACCTACCCCCAGAATGGCCGCCTCAAGAATGTCATTGAGTCCCCGGAGGATTTCTGGTTTAAATAGTCTTGTCATGATGAATTTCACCGCCTCTGTAGACACCCCTGCATCCAGGATTGACGCTAAGAAACGCGAGGAAATGTGAGAATCCACCCTGTAGAATTCGTCTGCAGCCAGAAAATCCACCCCCAGGACTATCTTTACCGCTGGAAGGAGAAAGCCTTCGTGCTTACGCAGGATGTGTTTAAGCCTTAATCCAAAATAGCACCTTTAAATGCCATCTGTCGAACCGAACTCTCCAGCTGAATAGGGGTCGAAATTCCCAGGTTGATCAACCCATGCACCGAAATCTTTGCGATGAAACCCGAGCCCTTCTCCATACTGTCCACTATTGTCGCCGAAGAAAACAGCTGAGGACTGAAAGCACGGTGGCAACTGTGAAGAAAGCTTTATGTCTGTAGCATGGAGGGAAAGCATTTACTTAACCTCATGCTTGTAATTATATCATGAACAGCTTGGCGAGGGCAGCGCGTGCGATGGCTCACATCGGAGGTCTGTGAGCTCAGCACGGAGAGGGGAGAGTCTCCGTAAAATGAGTGCCAACGACCCATCCAATGCTGTTGAGTAATAGCAAACAAAAACCGGCCATAATAGATCCTTATGGCAACGACCCATCCAATTATGCTTGGATTGGGTGCCCACCCTGCCACCCTAACATGTATTTAAATTTTTAAAATTGCCCTATGTGCTCATTTTTCCAACAAAAAAGGAACGAGTACTTGTTTTAGAATGGGTACCCATTCCTAAAAGCAAGAAATCAAAACCTGTAGTTTTAGTTTGGTTTTAGGGTCGGGAAAGGCATGGTAAGCTGACTCCTAACCTTGGACCTACAAGTATAAGTCCATGTTTAGAGTAAGAGAAAAGACCAACTTTACCAATATGGTTGACGATGTTTTTTTTGAATTTTTTAACGAAATTAAAACCCATTATAGATGATGATGTGTAGTTTTCAAATATGTAACTTTTTTTTATTCGACTTGTTTTTCTATTTATTAATTAATTTATGAGCAAACTGGTCCATCAACTTGAAATGCCAGGTGTTTGCATTTTGTAATATCTTTTAATTTTTTATTTTTTTTGGTAAGAAAAATTATATGTCATCAATCTACACATCATTCTTTACACAATGAAAAAAATTCTTCTATGATTAGTTTAGCTCAAATTATGTTGGTCATAGATGAAGGGTTTTCAAAAAAATAATTAGGGCCAATAAAAAATTAATTAAAAAAATATTTAGAAAAAAATAATAAAAAATATCCTCATCAAACTTCACTATAATACACATCTTTCCCCAAAATGATTTAGAAAAATACTTTTATTTAGGTCAAATTATGTTGGTCATACATGTGCATGGTATGGTCCTAAAAAAATCTTTTAAAAATTAGTTTTTGTACAAGCCTATGCAAAGTTAATTTGTATCATCTGGGTATTAGAATAGATTGCATATTTGAATACTAGATTCAAAATACTACATTTCATATTACTGGACTTTCTTAAGATTTTATGTGTAAGTGCTTCAAATTTTGACTCCAACTATGACAAACTTTAATTTTTAGGGAAAACACTTCGACTTTTTAGCCAAAAAGTGGACCCAACTTCTTGCAGTCACCTCACAACAACAATAGAAAGCAAGAATCTAATGGATGCCATTTTGCAATAGGAGGAAATATATCACCGTAATCAACACCCTCAACTTGAGAGGAACCTTTTGCAAACAACCATGCTTTGTATTTTTTAATACCTCCATCTGAACCAATCTTTTTCTTGAACACCCATTTGCAACCAACATGTTTTCATCCTTCAGGCAATGGTACCAGGTCCCATGTATCATTCCTTTTCAAAGATGCCATTTCTTCATCCATATCAATCTTCTAGGACTTTGCATCATTAGTACCTAATGCCTCTTCTATAGATCTTGGTTCATCTATGTTAGTATTCAAAGCAAAAATACATCTCCAATTGTAATGTGGAAAAGAGTGATCTAACCTTAGGAATTAAACTAGGTCAAACCCTCTTCTACAAACATTGAGACACAAACTGAGCTTCGCTTCTACCCTTGAGGGAGAGCCAAACTACATGGGTTATGCCTCTTTTTTGTATAGATGAGTGTCAAGCCAAATTCAACTAATCTAGGTAGGGCACAAGATCAAACCCCTAATTGAGAAAGAATGAGCTACATATGACTATTGGAAGCGAGATCTGAGAAACTAATTGAACAACAGAGGTAAAGGAACAATTCAAAACTTCGATCTAATGACAAAACTGCTTAGGACCAGGGCACTTGGGGGCCCTAGACCTTTTTTGTGGTTTATAGAAATTACAACCTTTGTCATGTCTACACCTGTAATATCTTTTGTCTCCCATACTGGTATTTCCCAAAACATGTTCGTCTAATCTAAACACAAGAAAGAAAGGAAAATTATTTGTGGCTATATATGAGCTTGCCTTAATTAGACCCCAATTTCGGTATTCCTACCTCATGGATAGCCAAGATTAAATCCAAATGTCATGTGTGCTCATAAATCCTAAGTGTGAGCAGTAACATGAAGATCTACCCAAATAATATCAAACCCTAGTCATATATGACTTAAGAAAATAGGAAGTAATGATGAAAATGATGCTTCACTCAAGGAAGCTCATAACTTCACCTCAAGGACAAAGATTCATGGAAGGTTTTCTGAATAAGAAGGCGATGCAACTACACTCTTGGAGGGTACTCAAGCCAAACTCAAGTTGTGTTTAGGGTAAAATTGGGATTGTTCAATGTTTAGTGTTTAGATGTTTGAATCCTCCTTTCATCCTTAACATTCAAGGACCTAGGGTCGAGTGGAAATGCACTATCATACCCTAGGTCACTACGAGATGTAGGGAAGCTTGGATTAGGGTGTTTAATTGCCAATTTTCCTTCTCTTGTGCTCAATTAACCATTAAAACCCTAATTATGCAAATATGGCAATAAATTGATGAATAATGGAAAAAGCTCTTGCAGAGAGATGTAAAATATCTGATCACAGAGTACCTATTTTCAGGGTTGCGAGGTAGAAAAGTTAGGGACAAAAGAGCGGGCACCCAAGTCCAATGCCCTGCTTTTTGTTCGGATCTGGAAACTCAGTCCGCAACTCTTCCTTGCTATTCTAGAGATTTTCCCATCAGCAAAGTTGGAGGACTCATGAGTGGGCGCCCAAGTCCAGGGTGTTGTTTTTCTTCCTGTTCTACAATCCTGACACTTCAAGATGCCCTCTTGCAACTTCTCTTTGTCTAGCTCCGCAATCTATAATCTACAACCATGAAAACTTTGGGAGGGGGTTGTGGTGTTTAGAGGCTCGCCTCAGTCAAGTTCTGGAGGACACGTAAGTCTCTGAACACCATTGTTAGATAGAGAGTGTGTGCCCTTATGAGGCAGAGGCAAAAACCAAAGGAAATCATGATAAAAACATAATATAATGTCACCTTGTAGTGAAGATCTCATGGGAGGAAGATGCCCTTCATTCCATGAGGAAATGGATGCTCAAATCTGCAAACACAAACACATAAACCAAACAAATATGCTCTTGCAACACAATGAAAGCCTTGAATCACCTTGAGAGTGCACAAACATCACAATGATCATCTAGTTTCTAAATGAATGCCTAAACATGATTTTATATGCAACTACAAGCACTCCCGCCAAGATTTCGTAAATTCAAACTTACCGTGTCGGCATAGGACCCAAATAAAGGTCACAAGCCGACACCCAAAAATTGGGACTACCTAAAAATAGGGTAGGACTATGGCGCGGGCACCCAAGTCCTCCCCCCTATTTTGGACAGGGTTAAGCTCAAGGGGTCCTCCTAGGTCCCATTTGTCATGTTACCTAGGGCTCTTTCCATCGGGATGACAAATTATGAAGTAAGATGTCCTAAATGCATGCAAAAGACCTGGGAGCTAAACCTTATGAGGGAAAAGCCCCCAAGGGGACATTTTCTGATGTTACATTTAGCCCCCACTTTAATGTATGTATAAACATGAGGCCAATACATGCATTAAAGTATGGTCACAAACACAGCAAACACACCAAGCACGGAGAAGACATGCCAATCACATAGAGGACGGTAACAGGCATGCAAAACATGGAGAAGACAGTTATAGTCATGTAGAACATGGAGAAGACAATAAGTGCATGGAAGACACATTAATGCATGGAAGACAGACATTATATATTTTCTTTTCTTTTTCTCATATATATGAAATGTAGATGCAAGTACTGGAAAGTAAACAAACCTCCCATAATGCAAGAAGCACTCATCGCGCTGGTCTTTAAACTACATATATGGGGCAACACACACACAAGACACGTAAAACCTCCCAAAATGTAGACTGCATATGGAGCAACAGACACGCCAAATAAAGAAAGCATGCCAAACACACACACTTGAAGTCACGGAGAAAACACGGGAGACAAGCGATGGAGTGAACCTATTTCTAGGTCCAACACCATCTTAGGCACATTACAAGCACACACTGATGATTGCACTTCACCACAACAATCATTGAAGACATGCTTAAGGGTTAAGTTAGTCACAGAACTGCTCCCCGCCTCCGCAAAGGACTTTTGAAAATGCAACCCCATCCATGTCACGAAGATGCTTTACAGTGAAAAGGAAGCATGGCATACAACCCCACCCACATCACGGAGACACCTTATGGTGAAAAGGAGGTATGAGCTCAAAAGTATACAACCCCACCTGCATCACGAAGATGCCTTATGGTGAAAAAGGAGGTATACGCAATAGATTTCATGATTTCAAGATTGTTCAAACACAATTTACTAGCATCTAGAATAGGCAGCTTACCTTATATATGCCCCCACCTTAAGGTGGTTGATATCACGTATCGATATCAAGCACATTAAGGTAGGAAGAAAACACATAAGGGAACACAGACTTTCACAAAGTCCATGCCCCTCGGAGGTGACATGTACTTTGTGATTGCCAAATGTTCCCATAAACACATCCCTGCAAGAAACATGTTAGTGTCTACAACATCATGATAAACAACAACATCAATGCATATGATTAACCGCACAAAGAGCCAAGGTTATACAATGAACTCAGCGTTTGAGGATAACCTTGGGGTTATATCACGAAGCTCTCTGAATCGAGTACCACCAAGGCTAGATTCAAAGACAAACAAAGGTGCACAGTGCAGCAGTATTGTTAAGGTTTGTAAATGAGATAGCATACCATCAAAATCACTACGCAGAAAGCACGAGTGCTTCTACTAGCCAAGCGTCAGATAATTTATTACAACCCCATCATCATATTAGGAACTAAGACCATTTTTTGATTGCTCTCGAAAGGGACACTAGGTCCGCATTAATATAAATGTTTTTCATCATCCGCCCGCTAGATAGAAACACTAGAGGAAGGGAAACAATAAATCAGAGAGGAAAAACAAGTGTCTTAGGGACAATCATGTAGGAGGGTGCCCCCAAGTCACCAACTACAATGCTATGTCTGTAAGATAAAACACACAACAATGAAATTAGAGAGAGGTGATATAGAAGAATGATGATATAAATAGAAGAAGGTCACAACAGAGGTAGTCTCCTGGTATCTCAGACCTTACAGGAGAATCTGAGATCATCCCAGGAGGCCTAAACAATACATAACACATCATAGGGGAAGCACATCACGAGAGAGAGAGAGAGAGAGAGAGAGAGAGAGAGAGAGAGACTTACCTGTAGGGTACCATTGTTAAGAATATACATGTCTGGGATATTTGTCATGTTGTTTTGATCTTGTTGAATTAACATTAAGTGTAGGATGACGAGAGGCTTTCTTTTCTTTAAAAGGATTGTATCCAATGCCGCTTGAGTAATGTGTTGAAGCAGATTCTATAGGTACTAAAATCCCTTGTTGATTTACACCACATCCCTTACCTTCATATTCACAATTGTTAAAAAGGATTTTAAATCCTCGACCATAAAGAGATGTCATTTCCTTAGAATATGGTGAAGCCTTATAGGTCTCGTAATTTGTGGTATAAGTGAGAGTATTGTTTTTGTTTTCTACCAAGGGGACTTTAGGTTTCTTAGGTGCTTCAAAAGATTGCTTAGGTGAGATCAACGCCACTTTTGATGTGTCAAGGCTATTAATTTTATATTCCCCTATACTGCAAGGATTAAAATCTAATGAGCCCTAATTATCACCAAAGAGTGCATTCGATGGTATAGAATCTTTCACAACATCATTTGTGGCCAGAGGATTTGACGAATTAGCTTGTAAATTATTTAAGCTCATATGATTGTAAACTAGTTTTTGCGTTTCAATATGTAAACAGTTATTTGGTTCAAGATCAACATGAATAGTATGAAGTTTACTTTTGAATATAAATTTGATTGAATGATGTAGAGTGGACGGGATGACCCCCAATGTATAAATCCAAGATCTACCAAGAATCATGTTGTAAGATAAAGAACAAGGCATGACATGAACTAGGGTAGGCACAAGCACAAATCCTCCTTGTATAGGTAGAGTCATAGTGCCCATGGATTGTCGTCCAACATTATCAAAGCCACTAATGCTAATGCTATTTGGTGTGATGTGTGATGTGTCAACCTTGATTTTGTGTATTAGGTCAATGCTACAAACATTAAGAGTCGATCCATTGTCAATCATAACTCATTTTACCAACATTTTATTTAGTATGATAGAGATTATAAGTGGATCATACTGGTTTTGAACTTCAATTGATGGTAATTCATGTGGTTGAAAGAGAATAACTTTTTTTGTCGCATGCATTCTATCCAATACGACTGCTACATCATTCAGCTTAACAACAGGTGCCACAATCACCTTTTGTAAAGCTTCTTGGAGCATTCCATGGTATGTAGGCAATGTTTGTATCAAATCCTAAAGAGAGATCTTAGCCAGAGTAGTGCGAAGCTATTTGACAAGATCATACTCTTGACCACTTTTATGAGTAAGACGAGGTGGTTGAGGGAGCATAGGTTGAAAACATGGAAGAGAGATAGGCACATGCGGTGCTTGGTTACTTTGCTTGGCATTACAAGTGTTGTATGTGTGAGCAATCACATTGTGGTGTGGTTATTGTGTCATGTCCACATTTCTCATGCGGTCATGACACGCAACACACATGTCATGTCCACATTTGTCATGTGGTCATGACACAAAATATTAAAAACTTTTCCACATGTGCTTAGAAACCCCCTCGTAGTGGCAATACACATAAGGCGTAAACGTGTCAATCAATCTCAGGGAAGAGCGCTTACATACACAATCCTCTGCGTGATGATAGCCGAATAGGGGGTTATGCGACGCAAGGAGCGTCGCTACTAGGGTTAGGGTCCAATGGGCTCGAACCCTAAGTTACCTAAGTGAGTGGCATGATTCCGACAGGATTCAAAATCTAACCCTAATTCTAGAGCACAAAAAAGGATTAAAAATATGCCTTTGTTAAAATTAATAACTGCAAAGTAAAATAAATGTTAACAATTGTTAAGGAATATTCATCTAAATTAATTGCCCTAAGTCTTGGAAAATTTCGGCAGCATAACACTTTTTTAGCGTTTACAATAATTATTTTAAAAAGGGTCTCCCTCTAAAATAATTAGGAAATTAATTAAAAGAATTAAAATAAATTTCACCTAATTAACATTATAAAATTACCACCTGATTAATGCGAAAAATCAAAATAAATAAAACAATTAAATAATAAAACCCCAAAATAATAAAGGTCTCTAATAAATAAAGTTCAACAATTAATTTAAATTGAATGCCAAGGTAAAAATTTTCCAAGAAAGAATTAAAATCACTTTACCCATCCCAACAAAATCAATTAACAATAATAAATCAACAAACAGGATTTCCAACCTAAATAAAATAAATCCCAATAGGGAAACTAATAGTTCAAGCTAAAAATTAAAAATCAAAGGAATAAAAGAACCCATTAAAATCCCTAATTCACTACCCAAATAGAAATCCCACACCATAATCACTAGTAAATAAATTCCCCCTCACAAGAAAAGGTCCCATCTTAAAAACCACTCAAAGGGAGATACAATAAAATATAATGAGA
Source organism: Cunninghamia lanceolata (assembly GCA_027924645.1). Taxonomy (NCBI): domain Eukaryota; kingdom Viridiplantae; phylum Streptophyta; class Pinopsida; order Cupressales; family Cupressaceae; genus Cunninghamia; species Cunninghamia lanceolata. Next base: position 1,390,762 of record BSBN01001455.1, read on the forward strand.
AAGGCAGAGGGAAAAAGTCACATGCATGAGAAAAAGAAATAAAATAAATTGCCTATTTCTAATTTCCCACTCAAACTCAACCCTAAAACCCCTTCCTATTATTTTATTAGTTTCTTTATGCTAACCCTAAACCTATCTCATACTTTTCCCATTCTCTTCTTTTCTTCATTCATTTTATTTCTCTTGTTTTCTCTTTTGTAGGTTGGTGTTTCTTCTCCAATGGCTGCTATGGAAATACCTCACATAGAGGTATATATTGGTCTTATATATATAGGGTCCTCTTATATATATATATATATATATATATATATATATATATATATATATATATATATATATATATATATATATATATATATATATATATATATATATATATATATATATCTAGCAACCTTTGTAATTTTTTTAACAAAAAAAAAAAGCACTCTTAGATATGCAACATGGGTAGATTTAAATATATATATTTGTGTATATGTATATCAGATCTGCAACATGGGTAGATTTAAATATATATTTGTGTATATATATACATATTTGCAGATCTGAGAGTGCTTTTTTTGTTAAAAAAATTACAGAGGTTGCTATATATGTATTGCATTTAATAATGATAACTGTCACATATGAAGGGTCGTTGCAGATTTAAGAGAGAACAAAGGCTGTGTTTTAATCAGGGCCAACGACCCATATACACCCTGTTCACTGCTTGTTTAAAGGTTTAAAGAATAGACTGGGGTGGGGGGCGATTTACCCACCCACCCCCCACCATATGGTGGGAGGTGGGTGGGGGAACCATCCCCCATCTTACCATTTACCGCATAGAGGGGGTAGGGGTGGTGGCCATGCCACCGTCCCAACTCTGACTTCCATTTCTTTTGGACATTCAAACCCTTAACCGATACAAGGGTTCGACCGTTACATTTTTTTAATTAGTTTTCTTTTTATTTTAACCTCTATAAAATATGATTAGTATTAACTGCTATTCGATATATTACAATTTCAAAAACAGTTTGATTTATTATTAAAGTATATATATATATATATATCCATTCCTTTAATGGAATAGAAAAAATCAGATTTGTAGACTTATAAGAACAAATTGCATATACAGTTTTCTTGAAAAATAATTAAAACAGAATACTATTTCTCACTTTCTTTTTACAGTAAATAAAATGGAATATTATACTATCCCCTTTTTTTGAACTAATTTTCTCTAAATCTCCCCCTTTTTTGACAACAAAATAAAATAACCAGTCATTATTTCTCTTTGAAACAACAAGCATCTTGAGGAGAAAACTAATTACTATTGTTAAGGGAAAATTGGATCAAATGAATAAACAATAATAATCAATATCAAGTTACCCAAAACTTCAATGAAATGGTGAATAAAGAAGATTCAAATAAAATAAAACAATGAACAACAAAGCAAACCTCCTTAATTCGAAGCTTCCATTGATTGCCTATCACAATTGTTCTTGCATGTATGAAATAGGGCCCTTAGAGAGCGCACTTCCTTGCTATGCTTCAAGAATGTCAATTGGGAATGACAGTGATAATTTATTGCAATGAAGAGGAGCTTCACAACAATGGTAGTAGTGTGTAGTAACGAGCGTGTGATCACAAGCAATGAAGGAATTGGTGCCAAAGGCACGCTATAATTCCTGCAAAGTAACAATACTTAAAGTTTGGATGATTGAAATGGAAGAAGAGGGTTCAATTTATAGACTTGAGAGAATGAAGATCAACGGTATAGAAAGAATGAGATGATCAACAGTTGAAAATAGTTGAGGAACATGCAATGAATAAGAAGAAGACAAGTGTCACACAAAAGCTGTTTTATTTGAGTTAACTACTTTCTTTTTTTAAAGATAAGACATGCTTTTCATAAATTAGAAAGCTTTTTTCTAATTTAAGAGATATTGATAAAAACAAGGTTGGTTGAGTTAGTTAACTCAACTTGAGATTTGCTTTTGCATGATTTGAGAGAAATTAAATAATAAATTATTTAATTTTGTGTGCATGGAGAAGAAGACTTATTTTTAGAAGATTTGGAAGATATTTGAAGAATTAGAAAGCAAATTAAATAAATAAATTTATTTAATTGTTGTGCATGATTCGAAGAATAAATAAAACATTTGATTATATTTTATTTTTGGAGATTGAGAGGATTTAAATAAATTTGATTTGATTTATTCAAATTTGGAAGAATGATTTACTTAATTAAATAATTGAGAATTATTTAATTGTTTGGAAGAATTTAATCAAATAAAGGATTTTATTTAATTTTGACTTTAGAAAAGATAATTAAATATCTTGATATTTAATTAACTTAGAGGAATGTGAATCAAATAAATAAATTTGATTTATTTATTTATTGATAGAGGAATTAGAAGGGAATAAATATTAAGAATATTTATTTAGATCGAGTCGTGTCATTTTTAGGCGTATACATTTTGCCCCTCTTTGATGCAATGCAGTTTACAACATTGCTTCAAAGAATAAATAGTTTGATAATGAAACATGCCCCAGTTTGCCCTATTACAGGTTATGATGATAAGATGCCCCCTCAGGAGATTAGACGAGAAGAAGGCAGAAGGTGTGAGACGGACAATCTCACGAAGACAAAAGGAAAAACTAGGTTAGGTTTGAAGAAAACAGGATGTGTTTCTGAGAAACAGGAAGAAAACTAGAAGAAAGAGGTGTGGGAAGTAGTCGTAGTCATCACACAGCCAAATTAGGGTTTGCATGCTATATATAGGAGCTGGGTCCACAAGACAATTCATTTGCACACTTGTCTTTGTTGGATTTGCTTTGGAGAGCTTTGGAGAGCAAAGAGCATAGAGCAGTCAGCACGAGGATGGACATTCCACGCGAGGAGCATCGATTCGAGCGCGTCCGTCAATTTGATCGGCCAGCAGAGGCAGGACCCCCGGTATGTATCTTGAAAAATTTCCCCTAGGGTCGAGTTTGATAGCAATAAATGCTAGGAGAAAAGTAGTTAAGATAAATGCGTTGAAACACAGTGCAGTGCATATGCTAAGAGAAAATGCGCATACATAGTTCTATAGCGCATGTATGATATGAAGCGGCACATATATGAAAGCTGTGCATTTATAGGGTTTGTCCGCGCATGCATAGTTCTACAGCACTTTTATGGTATGTAGCGGTGCATTTGCGAAAGCTGGGCATTTGCGGTATAGGACGGTGCATGCATGGATTCTTACGACACTTTTTCCAGAAGCGGCACATGTGTCAAGAAATAATGCTTTAGTTAAGAAATGGTGCATTTACCACCTATTATGGTGCATATGATATAGATAGGCAGATTACTTAGTAAAATTGACTCGATTGGCATCTGGTTTGATGCGTCAATCGATAAGCTATCTCGACAATTGCAAGAATCTAGTCAAGAGATGTAGTGTGCTGTTTTGATCAATTTTGAAATGCTAAGTTAGTTGATATGTTTCTATAGATATGTTGAGTATGGTATTTACAGTTTTAGGTTGATGCCTTGCTCTACGTGCTTGCAGGAGGATATACGAGAGACACTTTAGTCGAGGGAGCAGTTCCTTATGCCTATGTTGCAGAGATACATGCTTACTGAGATGGATAGAAAGGCACTTGGTGCTATGGGACTTGATTACGTTTGCTTCATGCCTGAGGTTCGGGCGAATCGCGGTTTGCTGATTGCTGCAGTGGAGAGGTTCCACAGTGAGGACGGGACTTTCCACTTTCCTACTGGTGAGAAAATTGTTACATTAGAGGACGTCTACAAGATTCTTCATTTGCCTATTCAAGGTGAGCTAGTGGAGTATGATCCACAAAGAGACACAGGACTTGCTGAGTGTAGGTGAGTGTTCGATGACCCCAAGCTGGTCGGGCAGGTCATCTCTTGGCAGAATATTCATGATTATTACAACTACTTCCCAGGTATTGTAGCAGGACTAATCAGAGGCATTGTATGCCCCAATAGGAGATCACACAGGTTCCCCATTGGATGGGGTAGGATCACGGAGAGGATGGTGATAGAGGGCACCCAGTATGCTTGGGGTGTCTATGTACTTATGCACCTATACCACGATATGCATCAGGTGGTATACCACAAAGGTGCGAGCCTATCTGCAGGTGTATCATTGCTACAGTTTTGGCTATGGGAGCACATAGCGATCACAAGACCAATATGTGTGTTTGACAGACAGAAGGGAGAGCCATATAGCTATGGCTATGTAGGAGTGATTTCCCAGCATAGGTTGGGGAAGCTTGAGTATTGGAGGCATGCTTTGGATGGAGTAGATGTGGTTGTGTGGCAGCCATATCTAGACTGAGAGCCATGGGAGGATGAGGCAGATGAGCTACCTTACTACTATCAGATGCAGTGGTTGATAGGATGGACACGGTTTATACTAGAGAGATAGATTATTAGCTGAGTACAGAGGCGGTTTGGGAGGAGGTAGGGTATGCCATAAGGGCAGGCTCGATTTGCAAGGACGCACGCGGAGAGGCTCAGATGGGGACCGATGGCATCCTACGAGGAGGCCCTAGCAGAGTTTCAGCAAACGCCTTACATCGCCTGGGACATGAGGAGGGAGATAGCAGATGCTGGGATGACCCAGGATTATGAAGATTGGTTCATGGTGCACCCATTTCTAAGATACTCAGGGCCTGGGGTGTTGGTGCCTCACATAGATGAGGCAAATTCATATGACAAGGGCCAGGTTGGCTGGAGGAGGAGGAGGAGAGGGAGAGGAGGACGGAGAGGTGGCAAAGATGGGGGAGATGACAGAGGAGGAGGAGGTGGTGGTGATGATGGAGGTTGACCTAGATAGAGGCAGTGAGTTGGGGAGGGATCTTCCCATGCTCAGTAGGCAATGCCACCACAGGTCACACAGCAGGCACCACAGGTACAACAGGCACATATGTCGCCACCTCAGCAAGTGGCATAGAAGTAGGTGCCCCAGCCAGAGGAAGACGTCCAAGAGAGGACTATAGCTACTTTGGGAGGACAGGTTAGTCAGCTGCAGGCACAACTTAGGAGGACTGAGGCCTGACGAGAGACAGATGCAGAGTTTATTGCGGGTCTTACTAGAGAGAGACATGGCAGACGCATGGATACAAGTTATCTGAGTAGAGATGGATACCGCAGTAGTAGCCCTAGGGATAGATGCGATGAGTAGTTTTTTGGTTGGGCAGGTGCATCAGGCACAGGCACAGCTACCACAGGCATAGGGGTAGCTAGCGCAAGTGCAGATAGAGTTGGTGCAGGTGTGGAGGCAACTAGCACAGGTGCAAGGTGAGCTTGCTAGAGCACAGGCTCAGACACAGTATTACTGAGGTTTATACCATGGTGCTGTGCCAGTTAGTCAGAGGGCTTCGAGCTATAGGAGCCAATCTATGGCCTCGCAGAGAGCAGGTGGATCAAGGTCAGGAGCCTCCATGATGGGCCTATAACAGTCTAGGGCCAGTGGAGGAGGAGGAGACACTGCTGTGAGCAGCGATCCACAGCAGCAGGGATAGCAGAGTTTGGATCCTACATACCTTTTGATGGCTCAGATAGCTGGATAGACATGTACCATTTTTGTATTTTGAGACATGTATCACCATCCGTTGGGATGTATTTATTGTATATGATACTGATTCAGAGACAGACATTTTGATATTTGTACATTTGGACAAACTTTTATGATATTTATATGATGATGCAACTATTTGATTCTCTCTATATGTATGAGTTTATGATGCATTTCTATTGTATGATGTGATGCACATGTTTATCTAATGCAGACTTAGATGCTTTACTTGATGCTATGTGATGTAGCTTTTTGATATGATGCTATATGACCTAATGCAGACTTAGATGCTTTACTTGATATGCTTCTAATGTGTGTGAACGCAAATGGTGTCTATATGATTATGCAATTTATGTGATGCACTTATCTATGTTTTTTGATTTTTTTATGTTTTAACACTATGCGATGATAGTATATGGATGACCTTATGCACTTTATTATGTATACAACTAATTTAATCATGTAAATGACTATCTCATGTGATATGACATGCAACTATATGCTATGCTTTTTGTGATGTCCAAATGTACTCTATTGACACAGAGACGATAGAAGGGTAGATAGAAGATTTGATTGGAAAGAATGACTCGATAGAAAGATTTACAAGCTTGACTTTGTATTGTTACTTTGCATTGTTTGGATCTTTTATTGCATCAGATATGGATGTATGGATGTCTAAATGGATGTTTTTCTTTTGACATCTTGACGGTGCAATTATTTTGAAGTGCTTATTTCATCATTGGGCAATTTTTTTTGGTGCTTTTTCCGAAATGTTGTAAGTTAATACAAGCATCGAGGTATAATTGAACCGAGATGACCTAAGTATCGCCTACATGGATTTTTGATTTAGCAAGTTAATACAAGCATCGAGGTATAATTGAATCAAGATGACCTAAGTATTTCTTGCATATCAACAAACAAGGATCGCCCCCGTTCATGTTAGACCTCAGATGTCCTCGATGATCTTTTGCCGATCATGTCTTTAGACAAGGCTTCACATTACTAAATTTTAATCCACAAATGACAAACAAAGAAAATAATCATGCCCCCATCATAGCATCTCTAGCTTTTGGCATCCTCGAGTAGCATAGAAAGACATGATAGCAAAAATCAAGACTTTGTATTTTAACCTAACCAACACAAAACATTCTTGCATTTATATGTGTTTGTTTCTTGCCATAATTTAGGTAAAATCATTTAAAAGGCCTTAGGTGCTTGTTTGCTTTGCTTTTGATAGGTTAATGTCTTGCGTCAAGATTTTTGCTTGAAAGAGTAGGTGTTGCTTGCGCTTGCTTGCTTGGTGAGAGAATTTCACAACCTTTATTGGTGAGATGGACCCTAAGGGACTGACCTAGTGCCTCAGGGGCTCATTGCTAAATGGCCTTGCCTACATGACAACATAGAGGCAACATAGTTCATAGACTTAGGACCATGGATGGACTAGAGGATAGACGACAAGATATGGGATGGACAAGGGAAGCCTCGGGGGCACATTGAAAATGGCCTTGCCTACGTGATGGCGTAGAGGCAACGTAGTTCACGGACTTAGGACCATGGATACTGATGAGAGACACTATGCTAGGCTCACATTGTGGATACAATATGGGATAAAACCTTGGTTGACAAGGCAACAAAGAGATAGAGTATTAAGACATGATAGATTATTGTCAGGATTTTATTATGGAATAGATATGGATCGAATGGGACATGAGTGAAGGAAGAATGGACACAAGGTGATTGGTTTCCCAAAAATGGATAAGGTGGTTTATCACAAGTAACACCTGTTTACTAGGTTTTCACCACTTGCTTTTATTTTCACGAAAGCTAGAAAGTATGCATGATGCCTGTTTGCCAAGTTTTCATCATGATACCTATCCAAGGTGCCTGTTTACTAGATTTTCACCAAAGGATGATTTTTTTGTGCTTTTCTGATTTTTTGATTTTTTTTTGTATTTTATGCCCCCCTTACATTGCGGTTCTCCTAGGTATAAAATTGGTGAAGACGCATGCTATTGATTTGGTCATCGAACAACTCACCTTCTGATGTTGCTAACTGATATGCCCCCGATCCATAAGCAGCTACAATTACATCAGGCCCAAGCCAGTTGAGTTTGAACTTGCCTTTCTTTTCCCAATCCTGTTGATTGCGGGGGTTCTCCTTAACTACTAGATCTCTAACTTTAAAGACTCTTGGGTGAACTCTGTGGTTATAGCTTCTTGACATCATTTGTTGATATGCTTTGAGATGATCAAAGGATTTTTGTCTCCTTTCTTCTAGTAGCTCTAGTTCTTGCAATTTGGAAACTCTGTACTCTTCATCTGATGTGAGACCTTTTAACGACACCCTGAGAGATGGTAACTCAACCTCAATGGGGAGGATAGCTTTTGAGCCATAGACAAGGGTGTAAGGTGTAGCACCTGTGGGAGTGCGTATACTGGTTCTGTAGGCCCACAAAGCAGGATTGAGTTGGATGTGCCAATCATGGCTAGCATCATTGACTGTCTTCTTGAGGAGTTTCAAGATGGTCTTATTGGATGCTTCTGCTTGACCGTTACCTTGGGGGTAATAGGGTGAGGAGAAATGGTTTTGGATTTTGAATTAGTCATAGAGTTCTTAGACATCTTGGTTTTTGAAGGGTCTTCCGTTATCCATGATAATGGATGAGGGAATTCTATATCTGCAGATGAGGTAATTCAAGATGAATGAGGAGATTTACTTACTTGTGACGGTGGTGAGGGGAACGGGTTCAATCCACTTGGTAAAGTATTCAGTGGCGGTTATTATGAATTTGTGGCCGTTGGATGAGGGTGGATGGATCTTTCCCACAAGGTCAAGTCCCCATTGGCAAAAGGGCCAAGGTGTCGTTAAAGGTCTCAACTCTTGAGTTGGTGCATGTATCAGTTTCCCATGTATTTGGCACTGCTTGCACTTCTTCACAAACTAGTATGAATTTGTTTCCATGTTCGGCCAGTAATAACCCAAATGCATGAGTTTCTTAGCTAAGGAAGGACCGCTAGAGTGTGTTCCGTAGATCCCTTCATGCACATCTTATAAGGCAGTTTGGGATTCTTCTCATTCTAAACAATGGTGTAAAGTACCATCTAGACCATGTCGGTATAGGGTGTCGACAATAATGGTATAACGAGAGGTTTGGCGTATAAAGGTTTATCATTGGTTTGAAGATAAGTCAGGTGGGATGGTGTTGTCCTTGAGGTAAGTGTAAATCTTACCATACCAAGTTGAATCAGATCCAACTAAAAGGCATATGGAATAGGTTTCAGGAAGATCATAAGCTGGCATCCAAATTGATTCCACTAAGAACTCGTACCATGACTCATTCTCTAGTATTTCAAGAAGAGAGGCAATGGTTGCCATGGCATCTACTACTTTGTTCTCAATGCGAGGTATCTGCTCAAAAGAGACGATCACAAAGTATTCCTTAAAGTCTTCGACCATCCACTTGTATGGGACAAGTTTCTCATCTTTGGTTTGGTAATCATCGTTGACCTGATTGATTATTAGTTGAGAATCACCATAGACATGTAGCTCTTTGATTTTCCACTCTGTTGCCATCTTGAAACCAATGACTAAGGCTTCATATTCTACTATGTTGTTAGTGCATGGGAATAATAGATGGTATGACTTCGGTATGGTGTCACCATGAGGAGTTAAAAACAAGATTCCTGCCCCCGATCCATGGTTTGTGTAGAACCCATGAAAGTAGAGCTTCTAGGAATGTGTTGAGATGTTGAATAAGGATTCATCTAGAAACTCAAATTGCATTGGTGTGGTGTCTTGTAGTGGTGCATCTACTAACTGATTAGCAATGACTTGCCCTTTGATAGCCTTTCTATCTACATACTCAATGTCATATTCACTTAAGAGCATCACCCATTTGGCTAGGCGACCTATGAGTGCTGCTTTGCTTAGTAGGTACTTCAATGGATCTATTTTTGCAATAAGTTTGACTAGGTGTGCAATCATATATAATTTTAGAGTTTTTGGGAAGCAAAAACTACCGCAAGACATGATCTTTCTATCTGAGAGTATTGCAATTCATAGCCCACTAATGTTTGGCTAATGTAGTAGACGGCTCTTTCTTTATTTTCATAATCATGTTGTGCTAGAAGAGCCCCAAGAGTTGTAGGTGTAGCAGATATGTAAAGTATCAATGGTTTCCCTTGGATAGGAGGCATGAGAATGGGTGGATTCATAAGATACTCTTTCAGTTTATTGAATGCCTCTTCGCATTTCTCATCCCACCTAAATGGAATGTTCTTATGTAGGAGATGACTGAATGATTGACACTTGTCTGCCAGTTGTGATATGAATCTATGGATTGCTTGTAGCTTGCCTTGTAGAGATCTTAGTTGAGTCAGAGTCTTGGGTGGTGGCATGTCCATAATAGCCTTGACTTTGGTAGGGTCCACCTCTATTCCATTTGCTGATACAATAAAGCCCAAAAACTTGCCTGAGGTGACTCCAAACACACATTTCTTTGGGTTCAACCTGACTTTGAATTGCTCGAGTCTCTAAAAAACTTTCTCTAACACATCCAGGTGTGATTCTCTTGTGAGTGACTTTGCGAGGATATCATCTACATAATCTTCCATTGTTACATGCATCATATCATGGAATATAGTGGTCATAGCACGTTGATATGTGGCTCCTGTGTTCTTTAGCCCAAATAGCATGACATTCCAGCAAAAAGTGCCCCATGGACAAGTAAAAGCCATCTTATGCTGGTCTTCCAGTGCTATCCTAAACTAATTATATCCTAAGAAGCCATCCATGAGAGATGACATGGTATGACCTACTGTTAAGTCGACTATGATATCTATATTTGGCAACAGAAAATCATCCTTGCGGCAAGCTTTGTCTAGATCTTTGAAATCATTGCATAGTCTAACTTGGCCATCTGGTTTGGACACTGGTACTATGTTGGAGACCCATTCCAGATAGTCTATAGCTCTGATGAACCCTACATCAAGTAGTTTCTTGAGTTCTTTTACAAGTAGTGCTATGTGTGGATGCATCTTTCTAAGCTCTGTTTCACTGGTTTCACTCCTGGATCTAATGGAAGATGGTGTAGAATTAAATCTGGATCTAACCCTATCATATCTGCATATGACCAAGCAAAATTGACTTGCTTTCTCTTGAAGAATGGTACAAACTTAGTCTTCTCTAGTGGGGTTAGAGACTTAGCAAAGTGAATGATCTTAGGTTGTTCCTCTGTTCCAATGTTAATAGGTTCTATCAGTTCCACAACAATCTGTGACTTCTCCTGGTGCATGTCGTCAAGGAGAGTGTCAAGCCTTCCATCGTCAAGTGCCACAGTTGGGTTTTCACCTTCGGATGCATCCTTTCTTTTTACTATTTTGGGATCTGACACTACCGCAGAGCAGTTTTCACCCATTAGATCCAGTTTTTATTTTGATATTTTTGTGACTCGAAGGCTTGGCACCCTCTCTGAAATAAGCCACTGTATTAAGTTTAATAGCGAAGCTAGCTTTATGATCTCCTTTGGGTAGGTGGTCCCTAAGTTCCATATAGTCAATATAGGCATCATCATTTTGGAACATATCTAGTTGGGGGGTTCCTCGTAGATCCCAGTCAATAAGTTTAGGATGTACAAGGGGGAGCGAGTCAGAAGATAGATCTGATTCATTGATAGTTTGAATGGATATACTAGGAGTATTGGTAGGGGGAGTGTTTAGGATGGTACTTTCCTCCAAATTCTTTATTGCGATAGAACTCAAACCTTCCTCGAAAGTCGTATTCTCAAGCATAGGCAAATCACACTCTAGTGGCCTATTCGGTAGCATTTGTCCCTCATAGTGGGGGCTATAAGTTTGAATGGTATCGACCTCTTTGTCATCATAGGAATGCTCTGTCAACTCATCCCACTCATATTCATTAGAATTTGTGTCAGTGTCTACTTGAAGTGTATGGATCATTTTTACAAGACAAGCATTTCATTTTTCTTTGCCCTTACCTTTATATCCTAGGCCATTTGTTTTTTTAGCCAATGAGGATGAAGAAGGTTGAATGGGTTCTATAATTCCTTCTTTTATTAGGCCGATGGGGCCTTGTCCTTCATAACCCATTTTGTGTAGGATAGCTTCACCTCGCCCATAGAGTTTTGTTGGGAGCCTAGGTGGTTCTTGTTGTGTGCTCTCTTCTTCTTCGGTATAAAGCCATTATAGGACATCTATCTCCTATGTTTCATCGGATAAGGTCCCCCATTTTACAAAGGGAGCTATGGGAGGTATAGGAGGAGTAGATGGCTTTGGAAAATGCTTGGGTCACCCAAAGGATCTAGGAGATAAAAGCATTTTAGCTAGATTGAGGCTATACTCAATGGAGTATTCCCCAACTCTGGTTTCTTTGATGGTAATTTTTTTCTCTTTGGGCCTTGATGAGGAAGCTTTAGAGGTATGATCATGCTGTGGGGTAGGGGATGTAGATGCTCTATTATTTGGTAGGATGCAATCGGGTTTTGAAAGGACAAAGTTGCAATGCTGAAAGGGGTCAAGGTCACCTTGGATAGTGACTTGCTTGCCATTGTGTAGGAATTTTATGCGTTGGTGATAGGTGGAGGGCACAACTTTTATGGCATGAATCCATGGTCTACCTAGGAGAATATTATAGGTGAGCTCCCTATCTAGGACTTGGCACACAACATCTTTTATTATTGGTCCCACTTTTATGGGTAACACCACTGTTCCCTTTGTAGTTCTCTCCTCTTCATCATAGGCTTTGATAGTAATCTTCTTCCTTGGATCAACCACATTTTTGAAGAACCCCAATGTAAGGACTAGATTTTACGTGCAAATATTTAAACCAGCTCTCCTCAATGAGAACCCTCTTGATGCGGTACTTATGGATGAAGGCGACAATATGTAGAGGGGTGTTATGGGGTTGAGACACTGAGAGGTCATCTTGCTTGGTAAATGATATGGTACTTGAGGAGGTCAGATTACCTACCATGGCTTGAAACTTCTCTTGGGCCAAGTTAGTGGGGATAGTGGTTTCCACTAAGGCTTTATTGAGAATCTCCTTATGGGAAGGAGATAGACACAACAACTCTAAGATAGAAATGTGGGCCGGAGTCTTCCGTAGTTGGTCTATGACGCTATATTGATGGGAGTTGGACTGAGAAGGTGACGACCTTGAAGGAACGGTATTCAAGGTGACCTTACCGCTGTGGGTAATGATACTAAAACTAATTTTGTTGGGTTTCAATTGTTGGTTGGGCGTGACCACATTGATTTGTGGGACATGCTTTGATATGCAATTGATGGTATAGTCGAATGGCACATTTGCATAGTTGGCATTATTATTCCCACTATTCTAATTTTGCCTGTTATGATTGTTGTTGTTGTTACCGTTGTTGTTGGTGCCGTTGTTTTTATTACCGTTGTTGTTATTGTTGTTGTACATCCTGTCATGATTGAGAAGTGGATCCCTGTAAGCCCCATGTGTCTCATTAGACGTATGTTGATGAGAACCTCCTTGATTTTGATCGAGCACATCTTGACTGACATGTTTGAGATGGATACAATTGTTGGTTGTAGTCCTCTTCCTGTATGATACTCACAATAGTTGGTGTCTTTCCAATAATGAGGTTTGACAGTAGGCTCATAATCAATTGTTGGCAGTAGAGAGATTTCATTGTTGGCCAATAGCTTCCTTAATGTGGATTCTTGGGACTCACCCAGCGGTGTGAACTTTCACCTTGGATTCACGTTGAACCATGGTCTTGGCTCCCAAGCGAATGTTTTGTTGGGTGTAACATTGTTTACCTCTCCTTTGAGAATGAGTATGGGTTGTTGCTTGGGAGATGCCACCTTGGCATCAACTACTCCATCATTAATGACATTTTTGTTTTTAGTCCAAAACATTGATTTGTCAATCCTATAGTTGGAGGTAGGTGTGTCCTTGTATAACTTGATTTGCCCCTTGGCGATCATAGCCTTTTCAATGAACAATCCCATTTCAATGACTTTTGAAAATTAAGTAGGGCATTGTATTTGTATTTGATAGCTAAGATCGGTGTTGAGGTTATGGACAAACATCTCCATTAATTGCTTCTCAGGTACATCGTATGAGCACTAGCTTGCTAGTTGTCTCCATCTTTGTAGGAAGGTGGTGAATGACTCACCACTCTTTTGTTTGGTATTACATAAATCAAGCATAGAGACTTTGTGTTCAATATTGTATGAGAAGTGCACGATAAATTTGTTGACTAGCTCATCAAAAGTTTTGATGCCCAGTGGAAGCCATGAGAACCACTCCATAGCTTGACTACCTAGGGATCTAGGGAATAGTCTCATTAAGTAGGTGTCATTGTGAGCTACTTCCATGCATGTTGCATTGAATTCCCTAATGTGATCTCTAGGGTTTCCTATCCCTTTGTACTTGTCAAACTTAGGAACTTCAAATTGAAAGAGAAATGGTGTCATGTTCAAACTTTTATCAAAGGGGTACGGTGCAATATCTTCCAAGGAGTAGGTTTTAGTGTTTGTACCCATCTTAAGATCCGACACTTGTTGCTTTAGAACCTCGAGTTGTTTCCTCATTTCTTCCATAGGAGCACTTGGGTCTATGGCTTTCTTTCCTTTATCCTCTACATTTGGGTCTATGGCTTTTTTTCCCTTTTCATGATCATCTTCTACATTTTCTTGGATTGTGCTTATATCGAAATCCACAGGGAGTTTAATTCCAAGATTAGCAAGATGATATAAATACTTGTGAGGGTCCTCATGGAGCACTTTCTCTAGCAAGCGTTGGAATTTTTGATCTTGGATGCTTCCTTGATAGTCTTCATTAGAGATTTCCTCATCACTATCATGAGGTGTGATGATGTGGTTGGATGATCCAGCCATTTCAAGTTGCTTTTTGTATTGATATCTAGTAAGAACCATGCAAGGTGACGTGGGATGAGGTGGAATGAAACTAGAGATTTTGGCAAGGTGCTGATGGAGACTGCTGAGAATGGGATACTTACGACAAGATTTGGACAAGGGACTTTCTCGATCAATGATTCCAAGTAAGATAGCCGATACAAGATGATAGCCACTAGTAAGGCTAATTGATACCTGTCTTACTATGTAGGGACTAGTCATGCACCAAGACCACTAGCGAAGTCCTGTGACCTATTAGGGTTACCTAAATCCACAATGATACAAAAAAGGGGCCTATGTTGATTTGATATGGGATACTTTGACCTTGGACTAGAAAGACCTAATAGAAGGTGAGTTGGATGACCAACGAAAGAGAGATTTTGATGTGAAATGGATGGAAAAAGACTGCAAGGTAAGACCTGATCTCAAAATTTAGAACTAGACTGAAATGGGTACCCAGAACTGGTAAAATTTTTCTCTCAAAAACTGTGCAAGTGCTCACTGTCACGCATGCACCGAAACAGATGCGCTGTAAAAACTGATATATCAGCTGTAAGTCACAACAAATGCATTGCACTGGTAAAAGGTAAATGTGCTATAATAGATAATGAAAGCATTGTGAGTCAATGCATATGCGCCGTAGGTCAACATAGATGCACAGGAACAGAGGACGGATGCGCCGCTCTGACTTTTCTCAGTATTTTTGCAATTTTTTTTGGAATTTTTATGATGTTTTTTGGTACTTTGGTTGCAGGAAGGTCTTTTTGATCTGATTTTATGAAATTATGGCAAGAAGACACAGCAAACACAAAGAATATTTTTATGGTTTTTTTTTTTTGTGATTTTTTGATTTTTTTTGGACTAAAAAGAAAGCAAGTACAACCCTAGGTTTCAAAGGATGGTATAAAACTAAATTCTCCCTATCTCTAGGTGAGGCATCTTCGGGAGGTAATAATTGCCCTTCCCTGCACTAGATTATAGGGGTTTTTGGTCTACTAAAACAAGGATGAGTAATAAAGGCAACCATTCGAGTGGTTATACATGCAACAACACTACTCTCCATTGTGGAGTCTCCCAGCCTGCAAGGGTTGTGCCTTGGAGGGTTTTGGGGGAGGTTGGTTGTTGGTATAACACAACTGCACTCATTGTTTGAAGCTTTTTCTCCAAACACAATTTATTTATAGTGGCTTGGAAGGGCTTGGCGTCTAGCCTGTTACCACTTAGGGTCATTCCTACTTGGATGAACGGTATCCAAGAGCAGGCCCCTCTAAACGAAAAACACATGCGAAAATGATATGTCTGGCATTTTGGTCACCCAAGATAGGGGAGAGCATAGGCCTAGTATCATTCCCAAAACACTGAATACAGTTGTTCTTTTCTACTAGTTAAAATGAGAAAAACTAGATGAGCTATCTACTTGGGCAAGCATAGATTTTGTTAACTTTGAAGTGATAACAAGATAGCAATGGTCCAATTTTACCAAAATAGCAATGATGTGTTCAATTTTATCCCAGATATCATGAATTATTAACTTTGAAGTGAAGATTGAGATAGCAATGGCTTAGTTTTACCCAAATAGCAACAATGAGTTCAATTTTTATCCACGTAGCATGAATTGTTAACTTTGAAGTGATGGTCGAGATAGCAATGGTTCAGTTTTACCTAGATAGCAATGATGAGTTCAATTTTTGCAGATAGTAATGAGTTGTTAACTTTGAAAAGATAGCAATGTTGCAATGATTCAATTACCACTTTTCTAGTTAAAACTATGTGAGATTTGCATGAGCATCCATTTTACTTTTCTGTTAGAAATCGAAGTGTGAGCTAACAAGTGCAACTAAATGATTCTAAACCAGTACCTAGCCTACAAAATAAATCAAGAGTATTCCTGCAAAGATGTCAGCGTTAGTAAAAACTTCAAGAAAACCCTAAAAATCACTGCCTAAAACAAATGCGCCGCTTCAGAGACTAAATGTGCAGAAATAGTGAACATAAGTGACACATTACATATGCGCTGAAACAGAGCTTAATAGCGCAGAAAGACAGTGTATATGCATTGAAGTAACATATGCGCCATTTCAGATGGTAGATGCGCTGGAACATAGTACGTATGTGTTGTGGGAACATATGCGCCGCGACAAGTAACAGATGCGTGTTAGGATGTATCAGATGCACTGTTTCCTCCTGTGTACGGCTTTCTAAAACACAAAAACTCAGTTTTTGGGTTAAATATTGGGCTAGGCCCCACGGTGGGCGCCAAAAATGTTAAGGAAAAATTGGATCAAATGAATAAACAATAATAATCAATATCAAGTTACCCAAAACTTCAATGAAATTGTGAACAAGGTAGATTCAAATAAAATAAAGCAATGACCAACAAAGCAAACCTCCTTAATTCGAAGTTTCCATTGATTGCCTATCACAATCATTCTTGCATGTATGAAATAGGGCCCTTAGAGAGTGCACTTCCTTGCTATGCTTCAAGAATGTCAATTGGCAATGACAGTGATAGTTTATTGCAATGAAGAGGAGCTTCACAACAATGGTAGTAGTGTGTAGTAATGAGCGTGTGATCACAAGCGATGAAGGAATTGGTGCCAAAGGCATGCTATAATTCCTGCAAAGTAATAATACTTGAAGCTTGGATGATTGAAATGGAAGAAGAGGGTTTAATTTATAGACTTGAGAGAATGAAGATCAACAGTATAGAAAGAATAAGATGATCAACGGTTGAGAACAGTTGAGGAACATGCAATGAATAAGAAGAAGACAAGTGTCACACACAAGTTATTTTATTTGAGTTAACTACTTTCTTTTTTTAAAGATAAGACATGCTTTTCATAAATTAGAAAGCTTTTTTCTAATTTAAGAGATATTGATAAAAACAAGGTTGGTTGAGTTAGTTAACTCAACTTGAGATTTGCTTTTGCATGATTTGAGAGAAATTAAATAATAAATTATTTAATTTTGTGTGCATGGAGAAGAAGACTTATTTTTAGAAGATTTGGAAGATATTTGAAGAATTAGAAAGCACATTAAATAAATAAATTTATTTAATTGTTGTGCATGATTTGGAAGAATAAATAAAACATTTGATTATATTTTATTTTTGGAGATTGAGAGGATTTAAATAAATTTGATTTGATTTATTCAAATTTGAAAGAATGATTTACTTAATTAAATAATTGAGAATTATTTAATTGTTTGGAAGAATTTAATTAAATAAAGGATTTTATTTAATTTTGACTTTAGAAAAGATAATTAAATATTTCAATATTTAATTAATTTAGAGAAATGTGAATCGAATAAATAAATTTGATTTATTTATTTATTGATAGAGGAATTAGAAGGGAATAAATATTAAGAATATTTATTTAGACCGAGTCGTGTCATTTTTAGGCGTATACAACTATGAACCATAAATAAATTTAATGTAGTTTCCCTTCTATTCTAACATGCTACAAAAATAAGAAATTATAACATATGCTCTTTTTTCTTCATTTGAAAATAAAATGGCAGCAAGTTATATTTTCCCTTAACAAGCTTTCCATAACCTCATGAACTCAAATAATAACATAATACACATTTTTAAAATCACTACAATATGAATTACACATTTCAAATGCGTTTCAACAACAAAAATAATGGAGAGTATTACATCTTTTTTCAACCAATACAATAAGGCCTCCAAGGCCATGGCTCACAAACTCAACCAACAAAATAATGCAAATAAGGCTAAAATGAACTTTTCTCCAAAGCTCCAAACACCAACATAACATGCAATGAATATAAACACAAGAGGGGGAAGCCAAGCCATGCAAATCGCCCTCCTCCCTACCATAGACCCGCTAGTGAGTCACCCCTGAGCTGGGAGGTAGATATTACATAGGTTTTCTCACACCACAACAAAAATCACAAGCAACACAAATTCACCCAAGGTTTATGCACAATACAAAACTCATTGAATGAGTTTGGAGGGGTAGGGGAGTGGACCCCTCAACTTAAGAGGTCACTCCAAAACACAATAATCTCACTACCACAAGGCCTCAAGCCAAAATAATATCTCCATGAACACCAAATCACCATGGCACTCATGCCAACCAAAATAACCCCAAACTCCATAAAATGCCCTCAAGGCTATAAATAGCTCAACACTAGGAGGTGACCCGAGGAGGTTCACTCTCCTCCACCCCTTACAAGTTGAGCATTTTCTCCAAACACTCTCCAACACCCAACACAAACTTTCAAACACATAAACAAAAATGAAACAAGCATAAGGAATGGCTAATGCCATAGGGCTTACCTTAAGAGCCCAATAATGGATGCATGTTGAAGAAGAGCCCACAAGCTTTCTCCATGCCTCCAATCCTCCAAGTTTTCTCCAACTTCCCAAAAACCTCCAAACATAGAAAAATTTCCAAAAAACAAGAACCCCCAACTCCTCTCCAAGAGGAGATAAAAAAGGCCTTCAAATTAGGCCATGAGAAATGAGAAGGTGACACTTGTCACCTTCTCCTTCCTCATCCCATGCCACTTGCAAGGGAGAAGGAATGTGAGGGTGACAAGTGTCACCCTCTTATCCATTCAAACCCTCACCTTACCCAATTGTGCTCTCACACATGTGTGAGAGCCCAAGTGGAGAGGTGGCATCTCTCCCCATGGCTCCATGAGGATAAGGGATGACACATGTCATCCTCTTATCCTCCACAAGAGCCCCCTCTCTCCAAGATGCTCTCACACATGTGTGAGAGTCTTGGAGGGAGGTTCCACACACTTAGGGGTCTTGAAGAACCTCCAAGTCTTCATGGTGGAAGAATCCCCAAGCCTTAGGAAGGGAGATGGGCTTTTTCTAAGGCATGACTCATCTCCCACCCTTAGACATTTTCAAATTTCTCCACTTTTACTAAACCCAAGTTTAGAGTGACTAGATGGGAGTAATCCTAGGGTTTAGTAAGTCCAAATGGACCCTAGACCCTAGGGGTACCACCTAGGGTAAGTTTGGAACTCTAATAAACACTTAAAGAGGTGTAAAATCACATTAAATGGCCCATAAATAAAAAGAACACCAAAAGGTGTAAATTAAAACACAAGTTTTACAACACATAATTTAAATCAAATAAGAGGGGTGAACGAGGCCAATTAATTAAAATCAAGCATTTACGAAACATCATTCGATCAAACATGATCCTTATCCCTCTTGGGAATGGATCAACTTAACAAGGAAACACATATGTGTGAGATTTGCCTCCGATTTTCCATGGCCAAGAAAATCACCTGCGCACTCGATCAAAATGGTCAATCCAACATAGATATATCATAGTTAAAGCAACAAAAATTAATAATCATGTCATCACATAATTCATTCACAACATTAAACAACTGACATCATAATTAAGATTTAAAATTATATTTTCTATCTAATATCTCAAAATCAGAATCCAATATCAAATCCACATGATGAGCTCATAATCGACATCAATAATAATCATCAAATGTATCTCACATGTCTAGCATCATAAGACCATCAAACTGGAATCTAATCAAATCACCACATGACTAATCAAAGCTAATCCAAATTATGAGATATAGTCTAAATCTGCATAATGGAAATTAATGTCTCTAAATGTCTAAAAATGTCTCCAACTATAATGTAAAATGATCAAAATAGGGAAGTGAAATAAATTAGCCTCACATCCTCCCCCTAAGACTAAGCTTCCTCCTGGAAGTCATAAAAAAGGTGAGGACAGAGTGTCCTCAATCTAGTTGCATCCTCCCAAGTCATCGTGACCTAATCATACCGATCCCACTAGACCCTGACCTGGTCAAGCTCTCGACCTCAAAGGCCCAGCGTTCGATGAGCTAATATGTGAATTAACTCCAAATCCAACTACCCGTCTGCCTCTATCTGTAGAGCACTCTAGTCCAAAACATGAGTTAAATTAGATATATATCGTCATAATATAGATACATGAAAAATATTGTGGATGCGTGACAGGCTAGGTGGCAACACTAGATGGTAGGCTACAGGTCCTATCGGCTCCAAGATCTCAAAAGGTCCTACAAACCATGGTGCGAGATTAGAGCCATTTTCATAATGGATTTGACTCTTGTGTGGCCGCACTCTCAGGAATACTCTGTCACCAACTGAGAAGCTCTAATCTAATCTCTTAGCATTGGCATACTTCTTCTATCTATCTTGTGCCTCCTAAAGTCTCTACCTAATCAATGTGACCTGTTGCTCCATATCCTGAACCAACTCTAGACCAATGGCAACTTTGTCCTCTATCCGATCCTAACTCAATGGTGTCCTGCAAGGTCTGTCCTACAAGGCCTGATAAGGAGGCATACCCAAAGAGTTATGATGCCCATTATTGTAGGTAAACTCAACCAGATGCAGATACTCCTCCCATCTAAACTGATGGTCCATGACATACATATAGAGTACATCCTCCAATACTTGATTCTGCCTCTCTATTTGCCCATCTGTCTCGAGGTGATAAGTGGAGCTATAGTTGAGCTATGTGCCTAATGCCTACTGCAAAGCCCTCCAAAAGGCTAAAGTGAACACTAAGTCCCTATCATAAATGATGTGGTGAGGTACCCCATGTAATCTCATAATGTCGTCCAAGAATACTCTCACCACTACTGGTGCATTGTATGTCATGTGTACAAGTGAGAAATGCACCACCTTGGTCAACTATCACCATGATGGCGTCAAGGTGGCGAGAAGACATAGGAAGACAAACAATGAAATCCATGGAAATGGTGTCCCATTTCTACTCTGGTATCTTGTGAGGGTAAAAAAACCCACTGGATGGTGAAGCTCAACCTTGACCCTCTGGCACTCAAGGCATCGAACAACAAACTCTATAATATCTTGTCTCATACCTGCCCAATGGTATAGTTGTCATAGGTCGGCATGCATCTTCTTCACCCCCAGGTGTGCCGCATAAGGTGCTCTATGAGCCTATGATAACACTACTACACGTAGGTCACCTGCACGGGGTACATAGATGTGCTGTCGATGATGAAGTAACCCATCTGCCTCAAGGGAGTATCCTACAAACTTGCCCACAAGGGCCCTTGGTGACTGGATCTCCTCTTGCACCTCAAGAACCCACTCATCCTCAGGTAGATGTTGAATAATGCGTCCCCTAAAGTCCACACTCAAAGTCAAGGTCAGGATCTCGTGGTGCCTCTGACTCAATGCGTTAACAACCACATTCTCCTTCCCTTTGATGTAGTGGACATCAAAGTCATACTCGCAAAGAAACTCCATCCAACGCCACTGATGGGCATTCAAATTTGGCTGCGTGAATATGTACTAAAGGCTGTGATAATTTAAATGAAGCTCAAAGTGACGACCCAATAGGAAATGTCTCCAATGAACTAGAGCATGAACCATTGCTGCGAGCTCTAAATCATGAGTGGGGTTGTTCAGCTCATGGGTCTTGAGCTTTCATGACTCATACATGATCGCTCTACCACCCTGCATAAGTACGACTCCCAAACCCTCAAGTGATGCATCAATGCAAACCATAAAATCTACTGCTAGATCAGGAACCGCTAAGATGGGAGCATTGATAAGACGCTCCTTGAGCACCCCAAAGGCCCTCTCACACTGCTCAGTCCAAGTAAAACCCTTCCCTTTCCGCTAAAGGGAAGTGATGGGGTGCACTATCCTGGAGAAACCCTCAACAAATCTATGGTAATAACTAGCTAATCCCATGAAATGCCTGACCTCTGTCACACTGGTGGTGGCTGGCCAATCCCTAATATCCCTAATCTTTGATGGATCTATGGAGATACCATCGCCAGATAGGATGTGCCCCAAATACTGCACCTCTATCCTGAAGAATGCACACTACACCAAGTTGCCATAAAGATTTTGCTCCTTCAAGCACTGCAAAACCTGACGTAGGTGCTCCTCATGCTCCTCCTCAGTCTACAAATAGATCAATATATCATCAAGGAAAATAATCATGAACCAATCCAAATAGGTATGGAACAACCCGTTCATGAGACTTATGAACACTACAGGGGCATTCGTCAAGCTGAAGGGTACCACAATGAATTCATAGTGGCCCTAACGAGTCCGAAAGGTGGTCTTATGAATGTCTGCCTCTGTGATGCACAACTGGTGATAACCAGACTTCAGGTCTATCTTAGAGAACACTCTAGATCCTTGCATCTGATCAAAGAGATCATCAATCATAGGTAGAGGATAACAGTTCTTCACCATCACCTTATTTAGCTGCCTATAATCCATGCACAAATGAAGAGACCCATCCTTCTTCACAAAGATGACCGGTACGCCCCAAGGTGAAACACTAGGTCAGATGTGCCCCTTCTCAAGCAAGTCCTCTAACTGCAACTTGAGCTCTATGAGCTCATGAGTGGTCATCCTGTATTGTGCACGAGATAGTGGTTCGGCACCTAGCACTAGATCAATATAAAAATCTACCTCTTGATGGGGTGGCATCCCTGGTAACTCTGGTGGAAACACATCGATAAACTCTCTCAAGATGGGATGGTCATCTAATGATGCCTCAGGCTCATCCTCTAATCTGTCACTAACCGTGATAGCGAACATCTGGCATCCCTTCTGCATGCAGTGCTTAAGTTGATGAGCGAATATCATACAAACTGTCGTGGGCTTCTGAATGCCCACTATCTCAACTGACATACCATGATTGTCTAAGCAGCTAATCGCCTTTCGGTGACAATCTAGCTTTGCTCTATGAGCCGCAAGCTAGTCCATGCCAAAAACCACACCATAGGATCCTAAAGGCATAACCCTAAGGTCACATAATGTAGTAAAGGCCCCAAAGATATCTCATAGTCATGGACTAAGGCATCTACTGCCACCTTGGGCCCTGTGGCCAACTCAACCTCCCATCTATTGCCCTGCCTAGAGGCCACCAGCCTACAACGCTCCAATAACGATGGAGATATGAATGAATCAGTAGCGCTAGAGTCAAATAAAATAGAAATGGGGACATCCCCAACCATACCTAAGGTCTCAATCACTGATGCCTAAAAATTACCCTGGCGGTTATCAACCGCTGTGAACATACAGTGGGACCTACCCACATCTCCAACCGTCTGCTCTGATCCTCCTGGATGAGGCTGTCCCCCTGTTGTAAAGCCCTGTGGGCACTCTCTGGCTAGATGTCCCACTCCACCACAAACATAGCATGGGCCCTGAGCCTGTACTTGTCCAGTCTGAGTCATACCTGACTGCTGTTGTCTAGATTGACCTATGGACCCCTGTGAACCCTTGTAAGACTGTTGTGATCTCACAGGTCCCGCAGGTGGTCCCTACTATCTCTGATCCCTATGCGGGCCCTACTGCTACCAACCTCGATTATGACCCCCATGTGCCCTCTACTATGGCTTGGACCTCTGCTGAAACTGCTGTTGTGGAGGCCTAGGAGGTAAAGATGCATAACTAAACCCTCCTCTCTGAGGTGGTGGTGGTGGTCTACAGTAACTATGTTGCTGCTGCTGTCCACGATCCTGAAACTAAGGGCATGAACTCTGTCCTCATCCCTGTATCTCCTCAGCAATGTATGCCTTCTTGGCAACCTCACTCAAAGTCTACGGTCTGCCATGCACACAGGCCCTGCTATCCCATGATTTAGACCTCTAACAAACTTATGAACCAGAATTTTCTCATCATGGAGATACTCCGCATAATGTGACAACTTAGTGAACCTGCCCTCATACTGTGCTACAGTAAGCCCTTACTACTGTAAATCATGGAACTCATCTATACGACACTACCTGTAGTGGTCTGACAGGTATCGCACATTAAAGTGCTCAATGAATGTATCCCAAGAAAGTGTATCTAACGATAAGCGGTGCTTCCACTCCTTAATGCGCCACCAAGTTGTTGATGAGTCTCCCAACAGGTGGACCACCACGCATGCCTTCATGTTACCCTCGTAAGGACGCAACATGAAGCACCTGTCTAAGATGATAAGCCAAGCCTTAGCTTCAGCTCCCTCTCTGGTCCCAGCGAATGTAGGTGGATTTAGCCTCAACAAATCCTTGATAGGGTCTCCTCAGTCTCTGTGCCCTCAGATAGGCTCATCCGCAACAAAATCATAGGGCCTGTGAAAAATCTGCTCTACTCTCACCGACTCCTCATACCTAGCATGATACAGAGGGCTCTTGCTATGAGCTCTATAAGCTGATCCAACCTCCTCCGCTATCGTAGTAGGTATCTCAACATAAGGTTCCACACGTGGTGCCTCTCGCGGCTCGACGCGGTGTTCCACACGTGGCTCCACACATGACTCAGCTCGTGGCTCCTCTCGCAGATAAACATAGGGCTTGGCACGTGGCTCGATGCATAGCTCGTCTGTGGCTGGTGGTAACCTATCAAGCACTGCCTGTAGCGCCTGTAATATCTGTGTCCCAATATCAGGTGCAGGTGGTGCCTGTGGTGCCGACAGTCCCTAACCCTTAGCTAAAGAGTCACTATGCACCTCTACAAACTTAGTGCGGCATGAACGCGCTCGCCTAACTCGTTGGGGAGGCATCTTACAAGAACAAGGTATTTACAAATTAATCAAAATTTTGGAATAAATAATGTGCCCAAATAAGTCCAGTGTTTAAACTTGGGCTCTAATACTAAATGTCATGCCCACATTTCCCATGTGGTTATGACACACAACACATGTGTCATGTCCACATTTGTCATGTGGTCATGACATGAAATATCAAAACTTTTTCCACATGTCCCTAGAAACCCCCTCGCATGTGTCAGCGTGTGCGGTGACAATACGCATAAAGTGTAAATGTGTTAATCAATCTCAGGGAAGAGCGTTTACATATGCAATCCCCTACATGATGATAGCTAACTAGGGGGTTATGCAGCGCGAGGAGCATTACTACTAGGATTAGAGTCGAATGGGCCCGAACCCTAAGTTACCTAAGTGAGTGGCATGATTCTGACAGGAGTCAAAATCCAACCCTAATTCTAGAGCACAAAAAAAGGATTAAAAATATGCCTTCATTAAAATTAATAACTGCAAAGTAAAATAAATGTTAACAATTGTCAAGGAAAATTCATCTAAATTAACTGCCCTAAGTCTTAGAAAATTTTGGCAGCATAACGTGTTTTTAACGTTTAGAATAATTATTTTAAAAAGGGTCTCCCTCTAAAATAATTAGGAAATTAATTAAAAGAATTAAAATAAATTTCACCTAATTAACATTATAAAATTACCACCCGATTAATCCAAAAATCAAAATAAATAAAACAATTAAATAATAAAACCCCAAAATAATAAAGGTCTCTAATAAATAAAGTTCAAAAGTTAATTTAAATTGAATGGCAAGATAAAAATTTTCCAAGAAAGAATTAAAATCACTTTACCCATCCCAACATAATCAATTAACAATAATAAATCAACAAACGAGATTTGCAACCTAAATAAAATAAATCCCACTAGGGAAACTAATAGTTCAAGCCAAAAATTAAAATCAAAGGAATAAAAGAACCCATTAAAATCCCTAATTCACTACTCAAATAGAAATCCCACACCATAATCACTAATAAATAAATTCCCCCTCACATGAAAAGGTCCCATCTTAAAAACCAATCAAAGGGAGATACAATAAAATATAAGGAGAAAGGGAGAGGGAAAAAGTCACGTGCATGAGAAAAATAAATAAAATAAATTGCCTATTTCTAATTTCCCACTCAAACTCAACCCTAAAACCCATTCCTATTAATTTATTAGTTTCTTTATGCTAACCCTAGACCTATCTCATACTTTTCCCATTCTCTTCTTTTCTTCCTTCATTTTATTTCTCTTGTTTTCTCTTTTGCAGGTAGGGGTTTCTTCTTCAATGGCTGCCATGTAAATACCTCACACAGAGCTATATATTGGTCTTATGTATACAGGGTCCTCTTCTCTATATATATATATATATATATATATATATATATATATATATATATATATATATATATATATATATATATATATTGCATTTAATAATGATAATTGTCACATATGAAGGGTCATTGCAAATTTAAGAGAGAACAAAGGCCGCATTTAAATCAAGGCCGATGACCCATATACACCCCGTTTGCTACTTGTTTGAAGGTTTATAGAACAGACTGGATGGGGGGTGATTCACGCACCCACCCCCCACCATATGGTGGGAGGTGAGGGGGCGGCGGCCACGCCGGCGTCCCAACTCTGACTTCCATTTCTTTTGGACATTGAAACCCTTAACCAATACAATGGTCCAACTGTTACATTTTTTTAATCAATTTTCTTTTTATTTTAACCTCTGTAAAATATGATTAGTATTAACCATTATTCAATTTATTACAATTTCATTTATTATTAAAGTATATATATATATTAAATGTATATATATTTTTGATTAAAAATCTATTTTAAACCTACTATTATCATTGTGTAAAATAATATATATATATATATACCCAGTCCTTTAATGGAATAGAAAAAATCAGATTTGTAGACTTATAAGAACTAATTACATATATAGTTTTCTTGAAACATAATTAAAATAGAATACTATTTCTCTCTTTTTTTTACAATAAATAAAATGGAATATTATACTATCCCCTTTTTCTTTTAACAACTAATTTTCTCTAAATCTCCCCTTTTTTTTACAGCAAAATAAAATAACCAGTCATTATTTCTCTTTGAAACAACAAGCATCTTGATGAGAAAACTAATTACTATGAACCATAAAATTTTTTTTTCTAGTTTCCCTTCTATTCTAACATGCTACAAAAATAAGAAATTATAACATATGCTCTTTTTTCTTCATTTGAAAATAAAATGGCAGCAAGTTATATTTTCATTTGGCAAGCTTTCCATAACCTCATGAACTCAAACAACAACATAATACACATTTTTAAAATAAATACAATATGAATTACACATTTAAAATGCGTTTCAACAAAAACAATGGAGAGTATTACATCTTTTTTCAACCAATATAATAAGGCCTCCAAGGCCATGGCTCACAAACTCAGCCAACAAAATAATGCAAATAAGGCTAAAATAATCTTTTCTCCTAAGCTTCAAAACACCAACATAACCTGCAATGAATATAAACACAAGAGGGGGAAACCAAGCCATGCAAATTGCCCTTCTCCCTACCATAGACCCGCTAGTGGGTCACCTCCGAGCTGGGAGGTAAATCTCACACTGGTTTTCTTACACCACAACAAAAATCACAAGCAACACAAATTCACCCAAGGTTTATGCATAATACAAAACTCATTGAATGAGTTTGGAGGGGTAGGGTAGTGGACCTCTCAACTCAAGAGGTCACTCCAAAACACAATAATCTCAATACCATAAGGCCTCAAGCCAAAATAATATCTCCATGAACACAAAATCACCATGGCACTCATGCCAACCAAAATAACTCCAAACTCCATAAAATGCCCTTAAGGCTATAAATAGATCAACACTAGGAGGTGACCTCGAGGAGGTTCACTCTCCCCCACCCCTTACAAGTTGAGCATTTTCTCCAAGTGGAGAGGCTCTTACCAACACCCAAAACCCACACAAAAGAAAATAACACCCAACACCAACACAAACTTTCAAACACAAACAAAAATGAAACAAGCATAAGGAATGGCTAGTGCCATAGGGCTTACCTTAAGAGCCCAACAATGGATGCACGTTGAAGAAGAGTCCACAAGCTTTCTCCAAGCCTCCAATCCTCCAAGTTTTCTCCAACTTCTTCTCAAAAACCTCCAAAGATAGAAAAATTTCTAAAAAATAAGAACCCCCAACTCCTCTCCAAGAGGAGATAAAATAGGCCTTCAAATTAGGCCCTGAGGAATGAGAAGGTGACACTTGTCACCTTCTCCTTCATCCCATGCCACTTGCAAGGGAGAATGAATGTGAAGGTGACAAGTGTCACCCTCTTATCCATTCAAACCCTCACCTTATCCACTTGTGCTCTCACACGTGTGAGAGCCCAAATGGAGAGGTGGCATCTCTCCCCATGGCTCCATGAGGATAAGGGATGACACATGTCATCCTCTTATCCTCCAAGAGAGCCCCCTCTCTCCAAGATGCTCTCACACATGTGTGAGAGTCTTGGAGGGAGGTTCCACAAACTTGAGGGTCTTGAAGATCCCCAAAGTATTCATGGTGGAGGAATCCCCAGGCCTTGGGAAGGGAGATGGGCTTTTTCTAAGGCATGACTCATCTCCCACCCTTAGCCATTTTCAAATTTCGCCACTTTTACTAAACCCAAGTTTAGAGTGACTAGATGGGAGTTACCCTAGGGTTTAGTAAGTCCAAATGGACCCTAGGCCCTAGGGGTACCACCTAGGGTAAGTTTGGAACTCTAATAAACACTTAAGGAGGTGTAAAATCACATTAAATGGCCCATAAATAAAAAGAACACCAAAAGGTGTAAATTAAAACATAAGTTTTACAACACATAATTTAAATCAAATAAGAGGGGTGAACAAGGCCAATTGATTAAAATCAACCATTTACGAAACATCATTCAATCAAACATGATCCTTATCTCTCTTGGGAATGGATCAGCTTAACAAGGAAACACATAAGTGTGAGATCTGCCTCTAATTTTTCGTGGCCTAGAAAATCACCTGCGCACTTAATCAAAACGGTCAATCCAACATAGATATATCATAGCTAAAGCAACATAAATTAATAATCATGTCATCACATAATTCATTCACAACATTAAACAACTCACATCATAATTAAGATTTAAAATTGTATTTTCTATCTAATATCTCATAATCATAATCCAATATCAAATCCACATGATGAGCTCATAATCGACATCAATAATAATCATCAAATGTATCTCACATGTCTAGCATCATAAGAGCATCAAACTAGAATCGTATCAAATCACCACATGACTAAGCAAAGGTAATCCAAATCAGGAGATATAGTCTAAATCTGCATAATGAAAATCAATAGTCTCTAAATGTTTGAAAATGTCTCCAACTATAATGTAAAATGATCAAAATAGGGAAGTGAAATAAATTGGCCTCACATGTTGTAACACATTTTGAACACCTTGAACCGTAATCACCAACTTTAAGCAAGAAGGTGCATTAGGTGCCCCCCACACAACCATATTAGGAATAGTGCTACCAAGTCTATTAATAAGTATCAAATTAACACTGTTTCCCTCTTGATTGCACCCAACATCCATCCCTAAAGTATTTAATGTGAGAGACCTTTTCTCATCCACTAATTCTACATCTTGGCCAGGGAGAGCAATGAGATGAGAGGAATGTACATCATCATCATCATCATCATCATCATCATCATCATCATCATCATCATCATACTCTATGGTGGAAAAAAGCTTTTTACTCTCATCTTTCTCATGAGTGTTCATAGAGATGAATTTAGTTAAATCTTCTAATATCATAGGATGTTCACTCGTGAGAATTAGGAATTTGTCAAAATCAAGATCTTTGATAAATGCATGCACAGATACCATAGAAAAATGACATGAAGGTTCCATTGCATTATTTTCAATGTAAAATCAGAATTTAAAATCTTTTCAAATTTGATGCAAAAGACAAGTGCAAGGTTATATGCAAAAATGGCCTAAAATGCTTGATTTTTTGTACTTTTTTCAATGCAAATAAGTGAAAGCAAAGGTGTTGTAAGGATTTTGATCAAGGGAAGAGAATTATATGTTTGATATCAGTCCAAAATAGTAATAAGATCCTTCACAACACACTCTTGATGCAAATTTAAGATAATGATAAGTCAAAATATAGTGAAAATATGTCAAAATGTGCAATTTTTTCACCAAATCTCGATTGAAAGGAGCATGAAAAAGGGTGTTGTGAGGAAAATTATGATGTAAAGAGAATTACATAAGTAATAATAGCCACTTAATGATAAGATATCCTTCACAACATGCTTTTAGTGCCACTTAAGGTTAAACCCTAGTGAAATATAGCAAAAATAGGCTATTTTTCACAGTTTTTCAACTCCAACAACTAGAAAAAGGGGTGTTGTAATCAATTTTAGTTGGTGTAGAAAATAAAAGCATTTATATCAGTCACTTCAAGCCATAAAATTTGTCACAACACACTTGGAGTGCAAACTAGACCAAACCCTAGCGCAAAAATAGCAAAAATGTGTAGTTTTTCACCGAATTTTCAATACAAGAGCCCGTTAAAAGAGTGTTGCGAAGATTTTTAGGAGGGGTAGAAAATAAATACCCTGATAAAAACCAATTAATTCAAAAATAACCTTCACAACATACATATGGTGCAAATTTAAAGAGTCAATAAGGCCAAATTTAGTGAAAATCAGTGTTTTTGAATCCCTAGGTTTGAGATCTTGGCACAAAATGCTATATGAATGTTTTGAAATATAATTTATGATGAAAATGAAATGTTCTTAGATGTAAAAAAGAATTCCAAGCTTTAATATGTAAAATGCCAATGCAAATCTAATGAAAATGCATGAAAATTGCTAGTTTTTTGTTGAAATTTTCTATGCAAAAATTCAAATATTTAAAATCTAAATGCAAATTTACACTAAAATGCAAGACTAAAGCCAAATAAAAATTTGAATGAGCCTCTAAAATCAGTGGAAAAATCTGAAAGAAGATTTTTCCTACTAACCCTAGATTTTGGAATTACTAGGTTATATGAAAATTGTCAAAATTTCTACAAAAGTCTAGCAAATTAATGATGAAAATGCAATGCAAATTATTGAATTTTTGTGTTTTTCTGTAGTTTATATCAGATATGATGCAAAAATTATGAATTAGGGAAATTTAGAAAGAATTGATGTAATTTAGTAATCTATATGAAAATGCAAGCTAGGGTTTTCAAATTTTTGCAAATTTTTCAATTTTTTTGTAATTTTCTCAATGCAATAAGATGAAAGACTATATGAATGAATCAAATCAATCCAAATCTGAAGACACACACTCAAAAAGTTGCAATTTAATTCCAAAAATATGGGTTCACCAAAATGTTTAGGGTAAAATTGGGATTGTTCAATGTTTAGTGTTTAGATGTTTGAATCCTCCTTTCACCCTTAACATTCAAGGACCTAGGGATGAGTGGCAACGCACTACCATATCCTATGTTGCTGTGAGATGTAGGTAAGATTGGATTAGGGTGTTTAATTGTTAATTTTCCTTCTCTTACACTCAATTAACCATTAAAACCTTAATTATACAAATACGACAATAAACTGACGAATAATAGAAAAAGCTCGTGCAGAGAGATGTAAAATATCCGATCATAGAGTACCTATTTTTAGGATTCTGAGGTGGAAAAGTTGAAGACAAAAGAGTGGGCACCCAAGTCCAATGCCTTGCTTTTTGTCCGGATTTGGAAACTCAGTCTGCAACTCTTCCCTGCTGTTCTAGAGATTTTCCCATCACAGAAGTTTGAGGACTAATGAGTGGGTGCCCAAGTCAAAGGTAATGTTTTTATTCCTATTCTACAATTCCAACACTCCAAGATGCCCTCTTGCAACTTCACTTTGTCCAGCTCCACAACCTGTAACCTGCAACCATGAAAACTTTGGGAGGGGGTTGTGGTGTTTAGAGGCTTGCCTCAGTTAAGCCCCAAAGGACACTTAAGTCTCTGAACACCATTGTCAGATAGAGAGTGCGTGCCCTTGTGAGGCAGAGGCAAAAACTAAAGGAAATGATGATAAAAATGCAATATAATGTCACCTTGTAGTGAAGATCTCATGGGAGGAAGATTCCCTTCATTTCATGAGGAAATGGATGCTCAAATCTACAAACACAAACACATAAACCACACAAATATGCTCTTGCAACATAATGAAAGCGTTGAATTACCTTGAGAGTGCACATACATTACAATGATTATCAAGTTTCTAAACATGCTTTTATATGCAACTACAAGCACTCACGCCAAGATTTCGTTAATTCAAACTTACCGTGTCAACATAGGACCCAAATAACGGTCACAAGCTGACACCCAAAAATTGGGACTGCCCAAAAATAGTTCAGGACTAGGGCGCAGGCGCCCAAGTCCTCCCCCTCTCTTTTGGATAGGGTTAAGCTCAAGGGGTCCTTCTAGGTCCCATTTGTCATGTTACCTAGGGTTCATTCCACCAGGATGCCAAATTATGAAGTAAGATGTCCTAAATGCATGCAAAAGACCCGGGAGCTAAACCTTATGAGGGAAATGCCCTTAAGGGGACATTTTATGACGTTACAAGTTGGTGGTTCCAACCCTTCTTCCAAACATGCAAAGTGCTTCAACCTAGGAGCCAATGAGATAGACTCAAGATCCCATCTCCTAGCCTTCATACAAATCTTTCTAAGAGCAAAGTAGAACTCCACTTGATCAAAAACCTGCAATAACACAATAGCATAGAGAGCAATAGCAATGGAGATATTTTTCACATCAAGATCAATCTTTTCATCTAGATTTAAAAAGAGATAATTCACTTTCTTTTATACAAGGCTATAGAAAAGAGTAATTCGAACTAAAATACCAACATAATGAGTGTTAAAGTAAATTTGAATTTAGGGTTACCCTAAACAACATCAAACTCGACTTGTAACCTTAAATTGCCTCCCTAAATATGGGAGGGACTAGGGCACTTGGGCATCCTAGGCCTAGGGGCAATTCAAGGATTAAGTCCACTCTTAATGTAGGGCTAACTCCAAATCTTAATTTATTTCTCAAGGTCATGATGAAACTTTAATCAAAATCACAACATTTTCTATAAACAGGGCCAAAAGAGGGTTTTCAGGTGGACCTAAAAATAGACTAAGCTTGGGATCACTAAAGGGAGGAGCTAAACATAGTAAAATTGTGCCTACGTGTAAGTGTACATTATTTACGACATTACATTTAGCCCCCACTTTAGTGATCATATGACACTACGTGTGCATATGCAAGCTAAAGGACAAGAAAATAAAAAATATTGCAAAAAAAGATATTGTAGATGATGCAGGAGCATCCAGTGGTGTAAGGGCAATATTGCATCACCCAAAAAGAAGTTAATTCAAAATCATTGTAGTTATTTTCATTCTTTCCATAATTAGTGTTTCTGGTTCCATAATATCTAGAATAATGATATAGGACTTTCAGTTTTTCCAAACCTGCTAAAAATAGCAACCTGCCTGTTTTGGAAAGTCTACCTGCTATTTTTGGAAAGTTTGCAGTTGGGCACGGATTGAAGCGAAAACTTGCAGAAAGTTACTAAATGGAAATATAAGACCTTTGGTGAAAGAATCACGAAAAGATCATTTGTGAGCTGAAAGATATTAAAGTTTTTGTTTTCAGAAAAGCCCCTAAAAATTTTTGAAACGAGATATGAGGCACTAAAACTTCACTAAACATCCCAAAAAGTTGATGGAAATCTGTTTACGGATTTCCAACATGATAGTTCACATTGCAAGCTTTCCGATGCCTAAAACGGTTCGTCAATCAGACACCTGGATCAAAAGTTATGCTTCCCAGAAGTTTACCTACTTTTATAGGGAGTTGTAAATTTTGAAATTTCGCTGGAGGCCACCAAAAAGTATTATTTATAGCTATTTTGGGGACCTTGGGCAGTAGTAGAGTTAAGGGGGCAAGTGTAGAGTCAAGAATAGGCAAGAAAATAGAAACCCTAGCTGATTTGGGGGTTACAGAAGGTGGAAGATTCTAGAGCCTGGTGATGGTAGCTGTAGTGTGTTGCAGCCTGTGGAGGACTGATTCTTCTGATTGTAATTAAGCTTCTGTAATGTAATGAGTTGCCCATATCAATAAAAGAAAGTTCTATTCTTTGTGTTTAATTTCTGTTATTGTGTGTTTTATGATTTACCCCCTTAATCAAGTGGTATCAGAGCGAGGGTTCCTGAGTGTGTAGATAGATCACCGACTGTGAGGCAGTCTGCACCAGGACCTGAGGTTGTGGGTTTGCTGCGGAGACCAGGATGCCTCCACGAAGAAATCATGTTGGGAGGAATGCTTTGACAGAAGAGGGTTTTAGAGCCCTGTAAAGGCAAATTGATGCGTTACAAGAGGAGCTATGAAGAGGGTTTGAGCTGAGGATAAGAGACGAAAGTAAAGATGAAGCTAAAGAAGAGCTATTTGAAGAAGAACAAGAAGCTACCGGAGATCCTGCAGAAGTTAGGTTGTTAAGGGCTATTTTGAAGATCGGAAAGAGGCCTAGGATCGAGGTTTCTACATATTCTGGGGATTTGAACCCAGAACAACTTATTGATTGGATCAATGACATGGAGGAGTATTTCGAGTATGAAGATGTGGAGGACCCAGATCGGGTCAAGTTTGCAAAAACAAAGTTGAAGGGCCATGCCAATATTTGGTGGAAGGAGGTCCAACTAGAGAGGAATAGAAGAAGAAAAGGAAAGATCACCAGATGGGATCAGATGGTGGAGAAACTAAAGAAGCAGTTCATTCTTGTGGATTATGAGATGGAGTTATTGAAGAAGTTGCAAGGACTGAAGCAAGGTAACAAGTCTGTTAAGGAGTATACAGAAGATTTTTATAAGATCACTATCAGGATAGGCCATGGAGAGGCCAACAAGGAGAAGGTGGCCTGTTACATTAATGGGTTGAGGCCGAGTATTCAAGAGGAGCTGAGCCTAGTCAGAATGACCACCATAGAAGATGCATACCAGTTTTCCCTGAAGGTGGAAGAGAAGCTGAATAAAAGATTTGACAGCAAGCAAAGGGGAAGAGGTCAAGGCGGAAGGACTGGTGGGAGGCCCTATGGAGGCCGTAATGAAGATCAAAAGAAAAGTGAAGAAGCTAGCACCAGTCAAAATTAGAGAGGGGATAACACCTACCGCCCTCGTGACCAGAACAATGGTGAGTAAAGAGGAAGAGGAAGAGGTAGACCTGGGCAAGGACCCAGAAGAGGAGGTTTTAGAGGAACCTGTTTCCAATGTGGGGAAGAAGGGCATCGAGCATACGAGTGCCCGCAACATTAAGGAAGGACAAATAGAAGACCTGAAGGCAATGCACAAATTGCACATGTAGATGAAGATGCACATTCTTAGCATTCTGAAGATGCTGAAAGGGGAGAAACCCTAGTTGTTAGAAGAACCTTATTGAATGAGGAGAAAGAACCCAATCAGAGGAAGAGTTTATTCCACACAAGGTGCAAATGTGAAGGTAAGTGTTGTGATATTATTATTGACAGTGGAAGCACTAATAATCTTGTTTCAGAGGAAATGGTTGACAAGTTGAAGTTGACAAGAAGAAAGCATCCGCATCCATATCGGATTGCATGGTTACAGAAGGACCATAGAGCTTTGGTCAATGAGAAGTGTTTAGTGAAGTTTAAGATTGGTGATTACCATGATGAGGTGTTGTGTGATATCATACCGATGGATGCATGTCATATGCTGTTGGGGAGGCCGTGGCAGTATGATAGGAGCGCTGTCCATGATGGTCGTGCAAACACATATTCCCTGACAAAGGATGGAGTTTGTCATAAGTTGAAGCCCTTGAAGGAGGTGGAAGAAAAGGTATGTAGTACTGCCAGAATTTGCCTGGTAGATGGCAGGAAATTTTTGGAGGGTATGAAGCATGAGCATCATTACTTTGCATTGATTCCTAAGATTAGTCAAAAGAACTGTGAAGATGTACCAGCAGAAGTTTCAGATATGTTGGAAGAGTTCCAGGACATTATCTCTGATAATGTACCAGAAGATTTGCCACCAGTAAGGAAGATAAGTCATCAAATGGATTTGATACTAGGAGCTAGTTTGCCAAACAAGGCAGCCCACAGAATGACCCCTACAGAGAATGAAGAGCTGAACAGACAAGTTTAGGAGTTGTTAAGGAAGGGACTGATAAGGGAGAGCCTAAGTCCATGTGTGGTACCTGCAGTACTAGCACCAAAGAAGGATGGAGAATGGAGGATGTGTACAGACTCTCGAGCCATCAATAAGATAACTATCAAGTATAGATTTCCATTGCCAAGAATGGATGACATTATGGATTGTTTGAGTGGAGCCAAGTACTTCACAAAAATTAACCTGAAGAGTGGGTATCACCAGATCCGTATCAGAGAAGGAGATGAATGGAAGACAGCCTTCAAGACAAAGGAAGGTTTATATGAGTGGTTAGTCATGCCATTTGGGCTAACCAATGCACCGAGCACATTCATGCGGCTCATGAACAAGGTATTGAAAGAATTTTTGGGAAGTTTTGTTATTATTTATTTGGATGATATTTTAATTTTTAGTAAGACTTGGGATGAGCATCTGATGCATATCAGAAGAGTTCTAGAGAAGCTTAGGGAGGAGAAGTTGCTGATTAATCTAAAGAAATGTAGTTTTGCAAAGAAGGAGTTGGTATACCTAGGATTTGTAGTCTCAGAAGAAGGTCTTAAGATGGACCTAGAAAAAGTAAGGGCTATCATTGAATGGCCTATGCCAAGGAGTACAATGGAGGTAAGATCCTTTCATGGTTTGGCAAGTTTTTACAGAAAGTTTATCAGGAATTTTAGTAGCATTTGTGCACCCCTAACTGAGACAATGAGAGGGGATAGAAAAGAGTTTTGATGGACTAAAGGAGCAGACAAGAGCTTTGATACATTGAAGCAGAAAGTTGTAGAACAACCTGTTTTGGCACTTCCAGATTTCAATAAGGTATTTCAGGTAGATTGTGATGCTAGTGGTAGTGGTATAGGAGCTGTTTTGAGCCAAGAAGGTAAGCCCATTGCCTATTTTAGTGAGAAGCTTAATGATGCTAAGAAAAAGTGTTCTATTTATGATCAGGAGTTTTATGCAATAGTTCAGGCTTTGAAGAAATGGAGACATTATTTGTTACCAAAGGAGTTTGTTTTATATACTGATCATCAGGCTTTGCAGTATCTTAATAGTCAAGGAAAGTTGAACCAAAGGCACTTAAAATGGGTTGAGTTTTTGCAGAGCTATACTTTTGTTTTGAAGCACAGGAGTGGGAAGTCCAACAGAGTTGCAGATGCCTTGAGTAGAAGGCAAAATTTGTTGATAGAAATGAAGATAGAGGTTGTTGGGTTCGATGAGCTCAAAAGATTGTATCCGGAGGATCCAGATTTTGCAGAGGACTGAAGAGCGTGTTGTGTATTACATTAGCCAAACTTTTCTCGATTATGAAATGTGATTCATTGCGATAGAAAGGCAATGCCTATATCTCATTTTTGCAACACAAAAATTAAGACATTACCTCTTAAATGCTGAAATTAATGTAATTGTAAAATTTGATCCTTTAAAGCATCGGTTTGCTAAAATAGATCTTTCAGGATGCCTAGAAAAGTGGGTTATGTTAATGGAATTTGACCTTAAATTTATCTCTCAAAAGGAACTTAAAGGACAAGTGTTGACAAACCACTTAGTGGAAGCTCCTTCACCACTCACTATTGCAAATCAAGAATCTTTCCCTAATGATCAAATCCTTTCCTTAGATGTTGATGATAAGTGGAATTTATTCTTTGATGGTTCTAGATGTCAGACTGGCTCTGGTGCTGGTGTTTTACTAGTACCTCCTTTTGGTAAGATGATTCCTCTATCTTACCATCTCAATTTTCTATGTACCAACAACATTGCAGAGTATGAAGCCCTTATTGCTGGCTTGCATGTCACTTTGTCTCTTAACATTAAACATATCTCAATATTCGGTGATTCTGAATTCATCATAAGACAAGTTGCTAGATCTTATCAAGCAAAGGAAGATAATTTATCTCAGTATCAGGACTTGGCCTTATCTTTGTTGAAGAATTTTTCATCTTACACAATTGACACAATTCCATGAAAAGACAATCGACATGCAGATGTAATGGCAAGCGTTGCTTCCCTTATGTCTTTGGGGAACTACCAATTTATCATCTATAATCTCAAAACATCTTCAATATCTAAAATACCTGATGTTGCCTTTTGTGATAATATAGATTCAAAAGAATGGTACTCCCATATATTTCAATATTTGGGTGATGGTACCTTTCCTGATCTAGCATTCAGAAGTGCTCGGTTTTGCATACACAAACTTGTGACGTGTTACATCATATTATCAAATATTCTATATCAATGAAGCTACGAAGTGTTAGGTGCCATCAACCTTGTAAATCCTATGTAATTTATTATTCCTATTATTGTTTGTAAATCACCCATAAGGGATGAGAGGTTTCACCAATAATGATCTTGTTTTAGTAGCATGTTTATATTCGGTACCCAATGCTAATTCATCTGTGATGGGGGGTCACAGGGGGGTTTCCTCCCTGTGAGGGGTCCAGGCGGATCATCACCCCGATAGGGGGTTTGGGGGCTATGCACCTCGGGCGGGGTTCAAGGGCAGCACCCCCGAAACCTCATTTTATTTATATTTTATCATTGTAAATCTGGATAGAGCTAGAAGTATGTTGAGTGAATCATGATTGAACAAATGCTTTTGGGAAGAAGTTGTGTGTACTGTAAACTACATGAGTAATAGATCTTCATGTAAGGCTCTTGTTTCAACTCCTTATGAAATGTGGATAGGTAAGAAACCTTTTGTTTCACATTTAAGAGTATTTGGCTGTGAGGCTTATGTTCATGTGCCTAAAGAAAAATGAACTAAGTTGGATCCAAAATATGAGAAGTGTATTTTCATTGGATATGGTGATAATGTAAAAGGTTATAAGCTTTGGAATCCACTAACCCGAAAGATTGTCTATTATAGAGATGTTATTTTCAAGGAACTTAGTCTTATTTTTGGACCTGAACAACCAAAGGAAAAAAATGAAAAGGTGTTGAGAGTGTACTTTGAATTAGAGGATGAAGATGCACCTCAGAAAGAACATAATGATGGATTGGGGGGTGAAGAAGTAGAAGAAGACTTGAGTCAAATTTCTGTTGAGGAAGAAACTGTTGTGATAGAAGAAGTTGGTACAGATGAGCATGTAGAAGAACCTAAAGAGTCTCTTACTCCACCTCTAAGAAGATCCACAAGACAACAGAACCCACTTGATAGATATAGCCCACCAGATTTTTGTTGTGTATTTTCTTTATTGAGTATTGATGATGAACCTAGATCCTATAGGGAAGCTATTTATGTAGATGATAGTGAGTCTTGGGAGTTATCCATGTAGGAGGAGATGATGGCTTTAGACTCTTGCAACACCTAGGATCTTGCTCGTTTTCCCAAAGGAAGAAAGGCCATAGGTCGCAAGTGGGTATTCAAGAAGAAGTATGGAGTAGATGGTTCATTGGATAAGTACAAGGCTAGACTAGTAGCCAAGGGCTACTCCCAGAGAAGGAGTTGATTTCAGTAAAATATTCTCTCCTGTTGCTAAATTAACTTTTATTAGATTTCTCTTATCCATTGCTACATATTTTAATTGGGAAATAAAGCAAATGGACGTTAAGACTGTATTTTTGCATGGAGATCTTGAGGAAGAAATTTACAAGAAAAAACCTACATGTTTTGAGATAAAAGGGAAAGAACATTGGGTTTGTAGATTAAAGAGGTTGCTTTATGGTCTGAAACAATTCCCCAGAATGTGGGACTAAAAGTTTGACTCATTTGTGTTGAAATTGGGTTTTGTTAGAAGTGAGGAGGATCACTGTGTGTACAATCATTATATTGATGATTCTATTTTGATCATTGCATTGTATGTTGATATGTTATTTTTTAGCAATACTAAGGGTATGATCAGTGAAGTAAAAGCCCAACTTTTAGGTGCATTCGATATGAAGGATCTTGGAGCTGCTAGGTATATTTTGGGGATGGAGATCAAAAGGAATAGAGGGAAAAAAAAAATTGGTTATCACAAAGTAAGTATGTGAATACCATTTTGCAGAGATTTAGTATGCAGGACTGTAACCCAATTAGAGTTCCTTTACCCATTGGTACTAAGCTTTCATTAGATATGTGTCTAAAGAATGAGGATGATTTAGAGGATATGTCTAATGTGCCATATTCTAGTGTTGTAAGGAGTTTGATGTATGCAATGGTTTGTACTAGACCAGATATTGCCCAAGTAGTGAGAGTTTTGAGTAGATTTATGTCTAACCTTGGTAGACAACATTGGAATTATGCAAAGAGGGTGTTTATATATCTAGTAGGTACTCTTGATTATTGTTTAGTTTATTCTAGTATTGACAGTGCTGACAAAACTTTGGACATACAGGGATTTGTTGATGTAGATTGGGCAGGTGACTTGGATAGTCGAAGGTCCACTAGTGGCTATGCGTTTACTTTATTTGGTGGAGTCGTGAGATGGATGAGAAGGTAGCTCACAGTTGCTTTGTCCACCATTGAAGCAGAGTATATGGCTGCTACTTATTAGGATTAAGGTGCCATCAATCTTGTAAATTTGATGTAATTAATTACTCCTAATATTGTTTGTAAATCACCCATAAGGGATGAAAGGTTTCACCAGCAGCTGTGTTTTTTGAGCTGTATGTTTATATCTGGCAATTCATCCATGATGGGGAGTCGTAGGGGGTTTCCCCTTGCATGGGGTCCAAGGAGATCATCCCCCCAGTGGGTGGTTCCGAGGGTCGCACGCCCCGGCAAGGGCTCTGGGGCAACGCTCCTAGAGCCAAATTTTATCATTGTAAATCTAGACCATTCATCATTAGCTCACAGATCTGGCAGTCAATATTATGTCAGTTTTATTGAGGATATTTGTACTATGTTTTTATTAGAGTTGAGAGTAATAGGTGCCACTGGATTGAAGACTAGAGAAGGAGAGGAAGTGCATGTATTGTAATCTCATATTTTAAGATAATACAACTTGAAGCCTCTTTTCTTGGTGGAGTTTTTTACCTGAAAGGGTTTTCTCTGCATTACATATTGTGTTATATGTTCAATTCTTAATGCATGTTATTTTTGTGTAGTGGGTTTTATTTTTGTTACAATCTCCATTGATTCTACATTGTTTAGAAGACATAAATAAGGTTTGAATATGATTTCCATTGTGTGGTTTGCACCTTCATTTCCAACACTACCCATGTCTCTAAGGAGGTAGTTTGGTTGAGGAGATTGTGTACAAGTATTGGTTTTGATTGCAGGATCATTTAGATTGGTTGTGATAGCCAGAGTGCTATTTGTTTGGCTAAGATTCCTATGTATCATGTTTGAACTAAACATGTTGATGTACAGTATCAATTTGTTCAAGAAATGGTTGCAAATAGATAGATTGAGATAAAGAAGGTAGACACTTAGGAGAATATTGTAAATTCTTTAACCAAACCTATGAGCACAAAGAAATTTCTTTGGTGCAGAGAAGCCATGGGCCTTATTTCTAATGCCTGATTATTTTATTGTTTCCTATGGGTATTTACAATATATGATGTCAAGTGGGAGAATGTTAGGATTAAGGTGCCATCAACCTTGTAAATCCTATGTAATTTATTATTCCTATTATTGTTTGTAAATCACCCATAAGGGATGAGAGGTTCCACTGGTAGCGATCTTATTTTAACCACATGTTTATATCTAGTACTTGAGGCTAATTCGTCATTAGGTCACAGATCTAACGGTCGATATTATGTTAGTTTTCTTGTCCTAGAAGGCAACCCCTTTTATAAGGATATTTGTACTACATTTTTAGCAGAGTTTAGAGTAACGGGCACTATTGAATTGAAGACTATAGAAGAGGAAGTGCATGTATTGTAATCTCATATTTGAAGATAATACAACTTGGAGCCTCTTTTCTTGGTGGAGTTTTTTACCCAAAAGGGTTTTCTCCATGTTACATATGCTGTTATGTGTTCAGTTCTTAATACATGTTATTTATGTGTAGTGGGTTTTATTTCTATTACAATCTCCATTGATTCTACATTATTTAGAGGATATTAATAAGGTTTGAATCAGATTTCTATTGTGTGGTTTGCACCTTTATTTCTAACATTGT
The DNA here is from genome assembly GCA_027924645.1 of Cunninghamia lanceolata. Lineage (NCBI taxonomy): Eukaryota > Viridiplantae > Streptophyta > Pinopsida > Cupressales > Cupressaceae > Cunninghamia > Cunninghamia lanceolata. The sequence continues at coordinate 1,433,099 of BSBN01001455.1, forward strand.
CCTCTCCTTCATTGCCTTAATAATTCTGAGATCTCAATTGCCCTAGAGGAGGCACATTCAAGTGCCTACAGAGGATATTTCAGTGGGAGATCTCTTGTTCAAAAATTGCTTCGTATGGGTTACTATTGGCAAGACATGGAACAAGATTCCTTTGCCTTTGTCAAAACGTGCCCACAATGTCAACAACATAAAAAACTCATTTGAGCTTCTACCCAGGAAATTCATTCTTAGGTCTCAACTTGGCCATTTTCTCTGTGGGGCTTGGATCTTATTGGAAAAATTTCTCCTCCTTCTCAAGGACACACTTTTATCATCACATCTACCAATTACTTTAAGAAGTGAGTTGAAGCAATTCCTCTATGATCCACAACTACTGAAGTAATCTATCATTTCATTCAAGATAACATAATCTCTCGATTTAGTATTCCTTCCACTTTGGTTTCTAACAATGGTGCTTCATTAAAGAACAAAGAGGTGAAGCAATTCCTCAAAAGATATCATATTCAACACTACTTCTCTACGTCATATTATCCTTAATCAAATGGACAAGTAGAATCTTCTAACAAAGTAATTGGACAAATTCTTTGAAAAACCATTAAAAAACATAAAAAAGATTGGCATACTCAATTATAATACACATTATGGGCCTATCGAACAAGCATTCATACACCTACAGGTACTACCCCGTACAACCTTATGTATGGCACCGATGTGATTATGCCTTTGGAGTTAGAAATTCCTTCATTACAAATTTCTCTCAAGGGCATCCTTGACGAAAATACTCAAAGGGAATTGTGGTATCAACAACTTGAAATGCTCGATGAACAACATATAAACACTTTTGAACACCTTCAAGCTCATCAAAAGTCTATGCAATGCTTATACAATGAATGTGTTATTCATCATTTATTTGAGGTTGGAGATCTCATACTCTATGAAAGTTAGCACAGTATCAATGCACCTCCTGACAAAAAAGGGAAGTTTAGTCCGAATTGGTTAGGACCTTATATCATCATTGAAGTCTTCAGATCGGGTGCATATAGATTGGCTGATATGTACAGTGTGCCTCTTAAAGAACCTAGCAACGCTAATCACTTACGTAGATATTATGCTTAAATTTAGTTGTTCATTTGTATGCTATCACTTCCTTTATAAAGAAAATGTTTGGTAGATAGTAAATGTAAAATTTTCTATTTCATTATTTGCTTCAATCTTGACAAAATATGTAGTTTGTCTTGATTAGTTAGAGTAGTTTTCTTCATTTAGAGAATTACTTAGTTGTTAACATACAAATTGATAGATGTGCACCATGATCAATAATCATTGTTGAATCTAACAATGTCACAACATTATTTTATTGGATCACAACCAAATTATTTCACCATGTGTTTACATCTCGTTTAAAACCTAATTAAGCATACATATGTATGTTTCATTAGAACATGTATCATTTAAATCATTGTTACATTTGTTAAACAATTACACATAGTTGTTTACCCAAATCACTTTAGCATTTAATTTGACATACATGTGCAAAAATAAATCTAAATCTTTTATTGCATTTACTTCACAAGTATATCACAAATGACATCTAACATTAACACACTATGTTGTGAATCAAAATTATATATATAAATCATAAGAGTCTACATACATAAGTTCACCACTACATCAAAATGTGGTGAATCACAACATAATAGAATAAGATATCATCAATGTGCTGGACCATGATACCCAGACCCATCAGGACTTGGTGGTGATCGAGTAACAAATGGCTACCTATGTGAGGCTATTGATCATGAGTGACTCCCAGAGACACTTCATGACCATAAGGCCCTAAGCTCTCCTCTAATCTCCCCCACCTCCTGCATGGACTCTGTGTGTAGTCACTGGAGTTGATCTCTCTCAAAATCTTAGCCAGTCCACCTTAGACTGTAGATAGCTCAGTAGGTTGTACTTAGTACCTGATGTCACCATGACTCGATGTTGATCTATCTTTGTTCGAAGAGCATCTCATGCCTCCTCAGCACTCGCTACCCTCTAAACCACTCAGTCTCTCTTGATTACTATATGATCTCTCTCTATTTGTCCCTCCTGAAACACTTCTCTAAGTTGTGCTATGAGATCAAATATCTCTCTATGTTGACCCACCTCGTGTGGTGGCCTATACTAGGTCTATACTAGCTGCTATGCCAACTCAGTAGATACCATCACTACTATGATCCAACTAACAAAGTTTTGCCATGCATTGGAACCAACTGCAGAGTGTAAAATAATCATCATGTCAGCATCTCAACCAAATCAACACTATGCATCTTAAACCAATATAATCATCACCTAGATCACCCTTCTACCATGATGGATCATGTGGAACGACAGCTACACTAGTATCTACAATTGTCCCAGCTGTTGGGAGCATTGTAGTGGCACCACCGCTTGACTCTCCAAGCTTGAACTGACACTGTACTCCTCTAGCTATGCATCATGGTCGTAGTTTATGATCCCAGCTATTGGGAGCATCGTAGTGGCACCACCGCTTGACTCTCCAAGCTTGAACTGACACTGTACTCCTCTAGCTGTGCATCATGGTCGTAGTTTATGAGCCCATGCCTCAAGTCCCTCCTCATCAACACCTACACCCTCTACAAGATAACATTGTCTACGTATCATCATCAGCAAGGGTGGTTCCTCATCCTCATCATCATAATTATCTCTCAAATAATGTCTATCGCTATCTCCTTCTCCCTCCTCTGACTCATCTCTTCGCTTGGCCCAAGATCTGGGATCATCAGTAGCAGATTGTTGGGGAAGATAGGAGTAGGGCTTGTTGTCTCCCATCATGTTGTATATTCAGGAGTCACACCTACATCATCACCATCAGAGACAAGATCATCATTATCTGTATCATCATTAGGATCACTCAACACCATGTCTACGATGGTAATTCATACCCTATCATGAGGCTGCACCCCGCAACATGATGATCTCATGTAGGATGGCTATGTGGTGGGAACTGCCTACACTCGTCTGAACTACATCATCACTCTATCATAGTAGAAGGTAACTACGATGCAATCTCAGCGACTAGTCAATAACGGATCCCTCTGCATCCTCGCTAGCTACCTCCTATGTCCCATCCATAGTTTGCATCCCCTGTATGGTCTCCACATAATGACTTCAGGCTGCAGCCTGTCAAATACCATCCTCCAAAATAGTAAATCATGATATCTCCACGGTCCTCTCAACTTGTAGGCATGTGCTCATAGATTTGTCTCGATAATCTATATTGGATGACCCACAGACCTCGTGCATGTAATGTGCTCGAATACCCACACCTATAGGAGGGAGCATATCATCAAGTTGTGTACCTCATGGTGTAAATAGTGACCCAACTCATAATATAAGTGAGCAAGCATACTCCATCCCCAAGAGTATACTATCCTCTACTACTCCATCACTTTAATGGTATGGGCTAAGCCCCCATGAAAGTGTGTGCCTCACCCATTCGGTGTAACCTTGCTCTAAGAATCTGATGTTGATGTATCCTCAAACACTCGATGGCACTGTGTGTCTAAGATAGTATTGATGGCTCACCCTAGTGTAGTCCTCAGACCTCAACTCTATGACCTTGACTGTCTTGCCACACACAATTAATCGTAGTATCCTATACACATCCTCTAAGGTCATGGTCATCTCTCATGTCAGAAGATAAAATGTGGATGTATCTGTGTTCCACTGCTCCATGAGTGCCATCATCATAGAATGGTCGTATGTCATCAGGGGCATAGTGTACACCCACCATCATCCAACATCTCATAGATGTTCCATCTCTGCATTAGTAAATGTGCTTGATCGACTATGCAGTAATGTGTATAGGTGATCGCTGGCATGCTCTTGCATCCCTAGGAGATCCTAAAACATGGAAAACAAAGTATACATCAGACTTCAATCCTAATCACTTCATCAACAATCACAAAAATCATTCGCAACCTTGTCCTTGGACCAGGGTGCCCAGACTGGTCTAGGGTGCTCAGGGAGGATCTGGGTGCTTAGAAGGGTCTAGTGCACTCCAGGATGATAATAGTGCCCTAGGTGGATACTAAAAAGTGTCCCCTAGGCCCATTTTAGCTCAAAATTAAAAAAAATAATTAAAATAATCACATAAATGAAGTTGCAAGTCAGATAGATGCCTACCTCATGCTCATCAAGTCCTTGCGCCACTTGGCTCTACAGTGCTTCCAACCTCAGTGGTCGATATGGCCTTCAACTCAGCATGATGGATCTCCTACTTGCTCTATCTCCTCAAAGACTGAAAGTAACAATAGAATGGTAAAATGTGAGAACTACTTTTACTATTTATAGTGAAAAGCTAGAACTCCTTACTACTATCTAGGGTCAAAGACCAATTTTCTCTTGATCTCTCTTCATCTAAACATTGATAACTTAGGCTACTAAGCTTGGATTTGAATTTTGTTCATTGCGTTGGAATCCTGGTTCCACTGTCTCTACAACCATATATTTTGTGTCTCAAAATTATTCATTAGAATGACCCTACCGAAGCATATTCATCAACCTTCTTTCTAGAAAGTTGAAGTGGAAAGATCATCACCTTGTTTCTACATCCTGAAGTAGCAAGTAGAAATAGGGGGCATATATCTACCTACGAATTTCACTCTCATCACCTTTCCCTTTAGATTTTTTGAACTAACACATGCATCTGTTGGTTACAGTATTATTTTATTGCACTAACTCTGAGGTTTGTAAGATCACAGACTGGGGGGCTTCACCCTCTTGCGACAATCAGGTAAATGCACAAAGATGAGTCCACTTAAGGTGGAAGTTTCAGACTTAGAAAAAACCTGAAATTGGGTAAACTAAAATAGGATCCCGTTTTGCTTCACGATCCCAAGCCAAAAGCAACGGGGTCCTGTTTCTAGAACGAGATCCCATTTCATAAAATTTGATTTCCAACCCAATTTTTTCTATGGGTTTTGGGTCAGAAAAGAGGCTTGCGAACCTGACCCTTGGCTTTGGGCCTGGTTTGACCTACAAGTTGAAGGTCTTGTCAATGTCACAACAAAATAGTGATTTTGGGCATATGTTTGAAGGCCTTTTTGTAGAATTTTTTGAAGAAATTAAAACCCATTTTAGATGAGATAATGTAGATCCTAAATATGTATTTTTTTTACAATTGGATTATTTTTTTTATTTTTTAATTAATTTATGATGAAACAGATCCATAAACTTGAATTATTAGGGTTTTTTTAGTATTTTAATAACTTTTTATTAAAATAACATTTTGTAAAAAAAAATTGTATGAAAACGTACTTCAGACAATTCTTTTCAATTTGAATTTTTTTTTTCAAAAAATGATAAGTTTAGGTCATCTTATGCGTGATGTACACGACAGTTTTTTAAAACACCAAAAATGGCTAATAAAAAGTTAACAAAAAAATATTCAATGAAAAATTATTAAAAAAAATGGAAAACGTACTTCAGTGAGTTACAAATCTTTTCCCAAAAGAATTTTTAAAAATATGATTACTTAGGTCAAAATATGGATGACGTATACGTGCATGGTATAATAAAAAAAAGTGACTTTTAAACAGTGGTTTTTAGAAACACATTAAAAATCAATTTGTATCATCTGGGTATTAAAAAAATTACATTTTTGGAAACTAGACTTCGAGTACTACATTTCATATTTATTGACTTTTATCAAGATTCCACCTTTAAGTGCTCCAAATTTTTAGGTCAAATGTGACAAATTCTGAAAATTAGGGAAAACACTTCCACTTTTTCGCCAAAAAGTGGACTCAACTTCTTGCACACACCTAATCTGCATTATCTACTGATGAAGGGGGTAAATCATAAAACACACAATAACAGAAATTGAACACAGAGAATAGAACTTTCTTTTATTGATCTGGGCAACTCATTACATTACAGAAGCTTAATTGCAATCAGAGGAATCAGTCCTCCACAGGCTGCAACACACTACAGCTACCATCACCAGGCTCTGGAATCTTCCGCCTTCTGTAACCCCCAAATCAGATAGGGTTTTTGTTTTCCTGACTATTCTTGACTCTACACTTGCCCCCTTAACTCTACTACTACCCAGGGTCCCCAAAATAGCCATAAATAACACTTTTTGGTGGCCTCCATCTAAAATTTGAAATTTACAACTCCCTATAAAAGTAGGTAAACTTCCGGGAAGCATAACTTTTGATCCGGGTGTCCGATTGACGAACTGTTTTAGGCGTCGGAAAGCTCGCGATGTGAACTATCACGCCGAAAATCCGTAAACAGATTTTTGTCAACTTTTCAGGATGTTTAGGGAAGTTTTAGTGCCTCATATCTCGTTTCAAAAATTTTTAGGGGCTTTTCAGAAAACAAAAACTTTAATATCTTTCAGCTCACAAATGATCTTTTCCTGATTCCTTCACCAAAGGTCTTATATTTCCATTAAGTAACTTTCTGCAATTTTTTGCTTCAATCTGTGCCCAACTGCAAACTTTCCAAAAATAACAGGTAGACTTTCCAATACAGGCAGGTTGCTATTTTTAGCAGGTTTGGAAAAACTAAAAGTCCTATATCATTATTCTGGATATTATGGAACTAGAAACACTAATTATGGAAAGAATGAAAACAACTACAATGATTTTGAATTAACTTCTTTTTGGGTGATGCAAGATTGCCCTTACACCACTGGATGCTCCTGCATCAGACACCCAGGGTAATTTGAGAAGTGACCCTGTCACGTCTCAGATGTTTATGTGAGGGAAACCCAAACAGTCAACCTCTGCCTTAGATAACCAAGAGGAATCTTCAATAGGCCTTCCTTTCTATTTTACCAGATATTCTTCATATTGCTTGTTCTGAGTACTTCTTCCCACACGGCTATCCAAGATCTCTTCTATCTTATCCATTGAAGTAGATGCTGGAATACTCCACTGCGCTTCTGTTGGTCCATCCACTGCTCCACCTTCATGATATTCTGATAAATCAGCAATGTTGAAAATAGGGGAAATATTGATCCCATTCAGCAGCTCTACCTCATATGCATTGCCTGAATCATGCTTCTTCAAGATTCTTGATTTTATCTTGTACCCTCCTGAAGTCAAAATGGTCCCTTTTCTTGAAAGTTTTCATGGTGACCAGTTGCATTTTAGATTCAACTGTTTTGGCCTTAGTAGCCAACTAGACTAAGTACCTTCCAATTTCTACAAGAAAATTAATCCCTAACTTTTTCAGCTCCATTTGTTTATTATGTACCACAATCAACTGCCTACATAATTCCATGAGAACAATCATGTCACAAAGATATCGTGGAAGTATATAAGGGTAACCAGGATAATACTCTACTCTGAGATATGTGAAAGTAGGAAACTATAAGAACAAGCAGCCAAAAGAATTTACAACTTCCCAAGCTTCATCTGAAATCCTCTTCTGAACAAGCTCATTGTCCCATAAGCACATAAACATAGAAAAGAAAGCATCATTAACCCTACGGAAATTATGGATTGATCCTTTTAGAGTGATTTGAGGATAATACTCATACACGGGAACTAACCTCCTGTCACCAACCTGAGTAAGACTAGGAAAACTCCTCATGCTCGCAGCAGCATACACAAGATATGAAGTTACGTAAAATTTGAAAGTAGTATTGACTTTCACCAACTGCTCATGCAAAGCATTACTAATTTGTTCTCCCTAGAAGATTTTTTGTGTGCCCTAGAGAATCACTTTGGTGTACATGTACATCCATTCCTGAAACTTGGAGGAAGAAGGAAGTCCTCTGATTCGACTCAACAATGTAATCAAGTCACAAACCTCCTCAACAAAGTCACTCCTCAGGAGATCCTTTGGCCATCTGGTCAGATTACTCTGAGGAATCTTCAATAATTTACTATTTATGTACCTTCTTGCAGCTTCCACATCTTCATCATAGTCTCTTTGCCCTTGAGCAAAATCAATTTGTCCAATATTTACAATAGGAGGACACATGAAGGTTTTATCAAGAAACTTCACATCCAACCTCATAATCACATTCCCTTGGGAGTCTGACATGGCCCTAGTATCTCTATTGTAATGACTGGCTACTTGAAGAACAAACTTAGGGTTATGGGAATCAATTGGAAAGGAGGCAACCAAGTGAATATTGTTGTTAATGACCTTCTGCATATATCTGGATGGATTTGTTTGTTTGGTTATGTCCACGAACTCTGCCATATCCACATGCCCTATTTCTGTATCTCTAATTTCATCAACATTAGACTGTACTAAAGTAACAGGGAAGACCCCTTGGTATTTGTACTTCATGATTTTGGCTTTGGACGGAGACGGCTCCAACATCAGCTTTGGAGAGAACCTTGGAAAAGATATCTACCACGGATGTTTGTCAAAAACTACAAAAAGCCATGATCTCACAGTTAGGGGGAAAATGGGTAAATTGGGGTTACTACGATTCAATGATCATGAACAGGGCAATATGTGTTGAAGGCCTTAAGCATGTGAAAATCGAGGTAAAAGGCGAAAGCGGGTTAATAGGCTTTGAAAGGTGAATTTTCCCCAGTGTAAGAAAAAATTTAGGAAAATGTGTATGGGCAATCAAAATGACCACTCCTGCACAAGGGACCATTTTTATCATGTAAAGTCAGTAGAATTGACTGCTATTACATGTGGGGTAAGATATTATTTTTTATGTAGGGGTGGTCAAAATGACCGCCCTTACATGAGGGTAGAACTTGCAATTTTATGTATGTATGTATTGTTAGGGTTAGCCGACAGAAGATATCAATTAAATGCAAATAAAGATTAAACAGAGGAATGGAAATACATAGAAATAATAACAGTGAGAGACAAAATTTAATGTGGTTCACCCAAACTCGGGCTACATCCACCAAACAGAGAGTTCAATATTATTATCTAGTAAATCAAACCGATTACAATCAGCAATCCCTACAACTCAATACCACTGCAAATGCTATAATACAATATCAATCAAAACCCTAACCCTTAGCCTCTTTCATCAAGCCTTTTTGTCGATTACAAAAATAGGGTTTTTTTATGTCAGTTAATAGAATAATAACACCTGACGCCTTTATAAAATAATAGGTAATTTTTGCTTCAGGGGTGCTGCCCCCAGCAGCCCCCACTGGGGTGTTGCCCCCAGACCCCCATCGTGGGCTCTACCCCTAGGCCCCCACCGGGGGGATAAGCCCCCCGAGCCCCGCAGGAGGGGCTCTGTCCCCCCTGCACTCCCCCGTTAAATAATTTGGGGGGAAACCACAGTGATAAAAGTGGGAAAAATTTAACCTCTGAGTCTAATTAGGCTCCATATAACAACAATCTCTCACTTGGAGACTGATCAGACTCCACACCATATCATCTCCCACTTGGAGACTGATCATAACACCACTAACCCTATAGCTCCCACTAGAAATAAGCACCCTGGACTCTGTTGTTCTATTTTTGTTATTTTCAATCTAGAAGACCAACTGAAGCTGAAGAGTAGCTCAGCTTCTCCCTTGTCACTACCTTTGCAAACATATCCGCTGGATTTTCATCTGTATGTATCTTTTCTAGCCTTAACTGTCCATCATCCAACACCGACCAAATAAAGTGATACCTCAACTATATGTGTTCGGTCTTTGCATGCAAGGCAGAATTCTTTGCAAGATGTATGGCACTCTGACTATCTGTATACAAAGAATAGTTAGCCTGTTGTTTGCCTAATTCTTCCATGAAAGATTATAGCCATATCATCTCCTTTCTTGCCTCTGTTGCAGCTACATATTATGCCTTTGTGGTGGATAAATCAACCACCTTTTGCAACTGTGAGATCCAACTCACCGCTGTCCCACCTACAATAAAGACATAACCTGTAGTACTCCACCTGGTATCAATATCCCCTACCAAATCTGAGTCTACATAACCTGCTAAATCAATATTAGAGCCCTCAAAACATAAGTGTTTATTGGATGTACCTCTCAAATATCTGAGAATCCATTTTACCGCATTCCAATGCTCTAATCTGGGAAGACTCATATATCTACTAACGACTCCTACAACATGTGCAATATCTAGTCTCGTGCATACCATGGCATACATTAAACTTCCTACAGCTGAAGTATATGGTATCTTGGACATTTTTTCTTCCTCTTGTGTCTTTAGACACATCTCCTTACTCAATTTCAAATGACTAGGCAAAGGTATGCTGACAGCTTTTGCGTTCGCCATATGAAATATCTACAACACCTTTTCAATATAATCAGCCTGAGATAGAGTCAATTTTTTGTTCTTCTTGTCTCTACAAATTTTCATACCAAGAATTTATTTTGCTGCCCCCAAATCCTTCATAGCAAATGACTGTGCTAACTGCTGTCTTAACTCTCTTATGTGATCCATGTTAGACCCAGCTACAAGCATGTCATCAACATATAAACATAAAATAATGTAGCTGTCATTATCAAACCTCTTAAAATAAACACAGTGGTCAGAATTACATTGACTGTAGCCTTGCTCAACCATAAAACTATCAAATTTCAAATACCATTGCCGAGGTGCTTGTTTCAAGCCATACACACTCTTCTTCAATCTGTACACCAGTTTGTCCTTACTTGTGACCTCAAAGACTTGGGGCTGTTCCATATATATCTCCTCCTCCAAATCACCATGGAGAAAGGTAGTTTTCACATCTAGCTATTCCAAATGCAAATATTCAGCAACCACAATACTTAAAACAGTATGAATAGAAGTCATCTTGACAACCAAAGAAAATCTCTCATCAAAATCAATGCCCTTTTTCTGTGCAAATCCTTTTACAACTAACCTGGCTTTAAATCTTTTATTACCTCCATCTTCCTCTTTCAGCTGATAAACCCATTTGTTTGGTAAAGCCTTTTTACCTGCAGGCAACTTACATAATTCCCAAGTCTAATTTTTCAGCAAGGAGTCCATTTCTTCTTTCATAGCAAGCTCCCACTGAACCTATGTATCCATTTGCATAGCTTCATCATACCCTTCTGGTTCACCAACATCTGTTAACAAAATAGAATACAAAGAGGGAGAAAATCTTTCAGGAGGTCTACTTATCCTTGTTGACCATCTAACATTCACCAGAGTTTGTGGTATTTCTTGTTGCTGTTGCAGAGCACGAGGAACCACTAGAACATTGCTATTTGGAGTATCATCCAGCACCACATAATCTTTTTCTTTCTTCTCATGCTACTGCAACTGATCTTTGTACAACACCTTCTCATTGAATATAACATCCCTACTTCTCACAATTTTCTGATTTTCAAAATCTCAAAGCCTATAACCAAATTCATCAATGCCATATCTAACGAAGGTACACTTTTTTTATTTTACATCCAGCTTGGTTCTATTTTTCATAATCTACATGTGCAAATGCTTCACATCTGAAGGTTTTGAGAAAAGAATAACTCACCTTCTTACCTGTCCATGCTTCCTTTGGAATACCACAGCCCAAAGGAACTGAAGGACCTCTATTAATTAAATATACAACAGTGTTGACAGCCTCTGCCCACATGTTTAAAGGCAGCACAATATGCAATCTCATGGTCCTTGCATGCTCCATTATTGTCCTATTCATGCATTCAGCCACTCCATTTTCCTGTGGAGTCCCTGGAACTATTTTCTGCTGACGAATTCCATTAAAGGAACAATAATCCTCAAATTCTTTGCTACAATACTCACCACTATAATCAGATCTAAGACATTTTAGTCTTTTACTTGTCTCATTCTCAACCAAGCTTCTCCATTTCTTAAATGTTTCAAATACATTAGATTTCTGCCTGAGGAAATAAATCCATACCTTCCTAGTTGCATCATCTATGAATATAACATAATACCAAGAGCCACCGAGAGAAGATACCTGAGTTGATCCCCATACATCTGTATGCACAAGTTCCAACTTTTTATTTTTCTTTTGCTTCCTATCCTTGAGAAAACTGACTCTCTTTTGTTTTCCATACACACAACTTTCACAGAAATTCATATTAATACATTTTAGACCTGGTAAAACTTTCTTAGAATGAAGTACCTTCATACCTTTTTCACTCATATGCCCAAGTCTGTTATGCCACAGTGTTGTCTCAGAACCTGCAACAACTTTTCCAGTCTCTTCTTGCAAACCTACAACAACTGTTCCTAAACTTGTTTATTTTTTCTCTATAATAGCTAAAGTAGAAGGAATAGTATGACCTATACAAAGATATAAGGTGCCTACTTTCACACCTTTTGCTACTTTTAAGGCACCTTTTGAAACCTTCCAATTTTTATCAGTAAATGTAACAATGCAACCTTGTTCAGCTAGATGCCCTGCTGAAATTAAATTCCTACTAAGCCTTGGAACATGCCTTACCTCTTGTAGTAGCCAATGATTCCCATTCTGCAACTTAATCTTAATTCTTCCCTTCCCAACAATCTGACAGGGTTCGTTATCTCCCAAATAAACCAGCCCAAAATCCCCTTGGACATAATCAAGAAAATAACTTCTATGGGGCGTAGCATGAAATGAGGCCCTTGAATCTAAAACCCATGAATCATCAACATTGTCTAGGGAAAGAATCAAAGCATCATCTTTAGACTTATTACTTACCACATTTGTCTCCTTATTGCCTTCTTGTTTGTCTCCTTCTTTATTCTTTCGAGACCAACAATCTTTCTTTAGATGACCTGGTTTCCCACAGTACCAACAATCTTTTTGTCCTCTGGATTGGGATCTCTTATCCTTTGATTTTCCTCGTGACTTCCCATGACCTCCAGAACCTTTTCCTCTCTCCTTTGATCTACCCCTACTTTTTGCATTCAAAACACTGCCTGATGTGAATCCACCCAAACTTTTCCTACAAATTTCCTCACTCAAAATAAGACCAACAACATTATCAAATTTCAGGCTATTTGAACCAGAAACAGAGTTACTAACCGCCATTACCAAACTATCCCAGCTTTAAGGCAATGAACATAATATCAAGAGAGCTCTAACTTCTTCATCAAATTTTACATTTACAGAAGTCAATTGACTGACAATCCTATTAAATTCATTTAAATGATCAGTCACAAATCCACCTTCAGCCATTTTTAGATTAAACAAATGCTTCATGAGAAATACCTTATTTGAGGCTGATGGTTTTTCATACAATTTAGCCAAAACTTTCATCAGACCATCTGTTGTCTTCACTTCCGTTATATTGAATGCCACCGATGGTGCCAGGCACAACTGAATGGTTCCCAATGCCTTTCTGTTAAGAAGATTCCAATCCTCATTAGTCATTGTTGCCAGTTTCTTGGCTACTCCTTCCAACGGCATCCATAAATCCTTTTGATAGAGGTAATCCTCCATCTACATCTTCTATAACTGATAGTTCTACCTATTGAATTTATCGACCTTCAATTTACCCTCGTCCGCCATTGCTCCCACTCAACCATGAGACTCCCACTCAACCGTGAGACCTTCCAAAAAGACGATAATCGAACACAACCCACTCTGATACCACTTGTTAGGGTTAGCCGACAGAAGATATCAATTAAATGCAAATAAAGATTAAACAGAGGAATGGAAATACATAGAAACAATAACAGCAAGAGACAAAATTTAACGTGGTTCACCCAAACTCACGCTACATCCACCAAAAAAAGAGTCTAATATTATTATCTAGTAAATCAAACTAATTACAATCAGCAATCCCTGCAACTCAATACCACTGCAAATGCTACAATACAATATCAATCAAAACCCTAACCCTTAGCTGCTTTTATCAAGCCTTTTTTTTAGTTACAAAAATAAGGTTTTTTTATGTCTGTCAATAGAATAATAACACCCGACACCTTTATAAAATAAAAGGCAATTTTTGCTTTGGGCGTGCTGCTCCTAGCAGCCCCTACTGGGGCATTGCCCCCAGACCCCCACCGTGGGCTCCACCCCCAGGCCCTCATCGGGGGGATAAGCCCCCCAGGCCCCACAAGGGGGCTCTGCCCCCCTTGTACTCCCCGGTTAAATAATTTGGGGGGAAACTGCACTGATAAAAGTGGGGAAAATTTAACCTCCGAGTCTGATTAGGCTCCATATAACATGTATGAGTGGCAGAAATGACCGCTTGAGCATGTCAAGTGAAGCTTCAAGTATCTAGATGCAAAGTCAGTAGAATTGACTGCTTATGCATCCATGCGTTGTTTGTTTTTGAATGATGCATAGTCGGGCAAACTAGCTAACTTTGCATGTGTGAAAAATTCATGTATTATGCTTGGACGGGGTTTTTACCTGCCCATGCACTTTGGGTAAAGTTTTGAAGATAAATATGCACGGGCAGTCATTTTGACCGCCCTTGCATGTTATTTTGAGAAATGTGTCTTTGTGTTTGGGTGGGTGTTCCCACTGCTTTAACACAAGAAGGGTAAGTCTTATTACCATGTAGGGGCGGCGGTTTTAACCACCGCTACATGAGGGAAAGGTCAAGGTCAAGGCACATGTATCAGTAGTCATTTCCACCGCTGATACAAGTGTCATGACCTAGAAAATAAAACAAGGCAATATCAGAGGTTTTCACCGACTATTCATATGACTAAAAACTCTTGAGACAAAACAAAGTTGGCAAAAAATGCCAACTAAAAATAGTTAAAATGAAAAGAGAAACCTAAGTTTAAACAAATATAAATTAATCAACACAAAGCCAGGAGGACTTAGGGTTTCAAAATCATAAGGAAGACGAATAGCAAAAAGCATAATCGATACAATTATATTATTACTAGTGTAGAAACTTAAACACAAAGAAAAAAAATTAAAAAATAAAATAAACTTACCTATTACAGAGAAACGGTGATAAAAAGGCGAAACCCTAACGACGTACACTCCCACTATCTGGTTGCAACGGATCAACACAACATCTTAACGGAGAGTAAGAAACAAGGATGCAAGATAAAAACAATGACAAACAAAAATAATTTCAAACACATTTATAAACCCAAAACATAACTATAAGTTTGAAATAAATGCCACATGAGTTCACTCGTTGAGACATTTATTACATGTCTTGACGGTGAAATTTACAGATATCACATGAAGCAAACAAAACATGCACAAGCAACAGATATGACCAACTTTGCATGTGTAAAATTTTCCAAGGAGAAAGCATGTATAAGAGGTGAAAAAGGCCAACATTGCATGCAGAAGGAATACAAACATGCAAGAGGGGTGGTTTTCACCGACTTCGCATGTGAAAACTAAAAATTCTCTAACACCTTAAAATGATTTAAATTGATATTTTGACAAGTTTGTAACTTAGTCAATCTTTGCAAATCTTGAGAAATCAACTAAGTGGAATGTCAAAAGTTATTCTACAATGTCAAATGACTTCGCACAAGGCTAAGCTTAGAGTGTAGGCTATGAAACGGACAAGTTTCGTAGGGGTTATCCACAAAAATGAGCATAGCTGATTTTTAGAACAATTCTCAAAACACACTACATATGCCACTTAGGATTTACATATGTTAGGCTGCAGCCTAGGGATTACAAGAGATTCATTCAACAATATTCTTTCATGATTTCTTTCTTCTACATCTTAATTCTCTACTCTGCAACACATTCTTCTTCTTGTTCTGCCTTCTACTTTGTTTTGCTACTCATTCAGATCAAAACAACTTAAGATCTTTCTTCATATCTTCATGCTATTGATCACTACCTAGAAATAATCCTCTATCTCTTATTTATATCCTCCATAAGCTTTATAAACATCAACAAGTCAGCCTAATTACAACGGCTAGTTATGAAATGTGTACAAAATAGGTCGGGCCTAAACATAAGGCACTACTCCGTAAATGCATAGAACTTCATGTGGATCTTACAGAAGATCAACTAGGTCCTAAACTTCATCAAACAACGCTTCTTTTTTCTCCACAAGTCACAGATTTGCTCTACAAGCTGATTTAGACTCCATTGAACACAGTCGACTCTGTTATGCAAAAACAGTTAATCTTCTGATAGCAATATCTCTCCGAAATCAAAACCAAATGATCTAAATTCTTGATATGTTGTAACTGACTATGGCTAGATGCTAAGTCGAGCTCCACAACCTCTCATATATGAATGCAGTAAAATGCAGAATTCTCCAAGGTCTCTCTCTCTGCACACTGCAAATTACTATCAACTGTATCAATTGTTCTAAATTCTTCAGGATGCTCCTACATCAGACTCTCGGGGTTATTTGAAAAGTGAGCCTCTTCACTTTGGTCTGCATTATGTCAAAATTAAATAGGTTTGGTGATCTGTCTTCAGGTACTTGCAACTACCTCAAGGTCAGCGATTTGTCCAAGTCCACCCTGCAAAATTGCCTCAAAAGTAATCTGGATTTGGTGATCTATTTTTAGGTACTTGTTGTAATGTCAGAAAATATCCCCTTGGGGACTTTTCCCTCAAAAGGTTTAGCTCTCAGGTCTCTTAGCTACATTTAGGACATATTACATCATAATTCAACATCCCGATGGAATGAACCCTGGGTGTCATGACAAATGGGGCCTAGGGGGACCCCTTGAACCTAACCCTGCCCAAAATAGGGGGGAGGACTAGGGCATTCATGCCCTAGTCCTACCCTATTTTGGGTCAGGCCCAAATTTCTAGTGTCAGTTTATGACCATTATTTGGTCCCTAGGCTGACACGGTAAGTTTGAATTTACGAAATCTTAGCGGGAATGTTTGTAGTTGCATATAAAAGCATGTTTAGGCATTCATTTATAAACTAGATTTCAGCTAGATGATTACTAGCAAGCTATTATGTTCTAAAGGTGATTCAAGGCTTTCATTGTGTTGCAAGAGCAGATTTGTGTTGTCTATGTGCTTGTGTTTGTAGATTTGAGCATCCATCTCCTCATGGAATGAAGAGCTTCTTCCTCCCATGAGATCTTCACTACAAGGTGATATCTATTATGATTATTGAGAATTTATCATTTAGTTTTTGCCTTTGGCTCCCAAGGCATGCATTCTATATCTTACAATGGTGTTTGGAAGACTTGAATGTTTGTTCGAGGCTTGACTGAGGCAAGCCTCTAAACACCACAACCCCCTCCCAAAATTTTCATGATTGCAGGTTACAGGTTGGAGTTGTAGACAAAGTGAAGTTGCAAGAGGCTACAACAGAGTGTCAAGATTACAAATTAGTGAAAGAAACAACTACCTGGACTTGGGCACCTGCTCATTAGTCCTCAAAGTTCCGCACTGGGAAAATCTCTGGTACATTAGATACAGGTTGCAGACCTTGTTTCCAGATCTCAACAAAAAGCAGGGCCTTGGACTTGGGCGCCCGCTCTTTAGTCCCTAATTTTTAGCCTTGGAACCTCAAAAATAGGTACACAGTTATTTGATATTTTACATTTTCTACAGGAGCATTTTCAATAATTCATCTGTTTACTGTCTTATTTGCATAATTAGGGTTTTAAGGTACAATTGAGCATAAGAGAAGGAACCTAGGGTATGATAGTACATTGCAACTTGACCCTAGGTCCTTGAATGTAAGGGTGAAAGGAGGATATACACCTAAACTACCAAAAACTCAACTATCCAAAAATCACCTATTGCATTTTGGTGAAACCGTTTTATTGGACTTTTTTGCACCTTTTTGAGTGTTTTTCTTCAGATTTGTATTTTCATCATAAATTTGCTAGGGTTTTGTTGAAAATTGTGAATTTTGCATATAACCTAGTAATTCCAAAATCTAGGGTTTGTAGGTAAAATCTTGTTTCAAATTTTTATACTGATTTTAGAGACTCATTCAAATTTGCATTTGTCTGTAGTCTTGCATTTTAGAACAAATTTGCATTTAGATTTTAAAAATTTGCATTTTTGCATAGAAAAAGTCAACAAAAACTAGCATTTTCATTGATTTTTCATTAGATTTGCACTTGCATTTTACATGTTAGAGATTATAAATCATTTTTAGATCTGATAGAATGTAATTTTCATCATATATCAGCTTCAAAAACATTCATATAGCATTTTGTGTCAAGATCTGAAACCTAGGGCTTCAAAAACATTGATTTTCACTAGATTTGGCCTTATCGACTCTCTAAATTTGCAACATAGGCATGTTGTGAAGGATATTTTTGAACTAATTGGTTGTTACCAAGGTAACCATTTTCTTCCCCTCCTAAAAATCTTCACAACACCTTTTTAACGGGCTCTTGTATTGAAAATTTGGTGAAAAACTACACATTTTTGCTATTTTTGTCCTAGGGTTTGGCCTAGTTTGAACTCCAAGTGTGTTGTAACAAATTTTATGGATTGAGGTAAATGATATCATCATTATTATTTTCTTCACCTCTTAAAATTATTTACAACACCCCTTTTTCTAGGTCTTGGAATTGAAAAACCATGAAAAATTGCCTATTTTGCTACATTTTCACTAGGGTTTGACCTTGGGAGACACTAAAAGCATGTTCTGACGGATATTTTGGCATTAAGAGGCTGTTGTTACTGATATAATTTGTTTTCTATCATCATTTTTCTCACAATACTCTTTATCATGCTCTTTTGCATTGAGATTTGGTGAAAAATCGCATATTTTAGTGTATTTTCAGTATATTTTGACTTGGCATCATCTTAGATTTGCATCAAGAGTGTTTTGTGACAGATCTTATTGTTGTATTGGACTAATATCAGACATATAATTTGTTTCCCCTGATCAAAATTCTTACAACACCTTTGCTTTCGCTTATTTGCATTAAAAAAGTATAAAAAATCAAGCATTTAGGTCATTGTTGCATGTAACTTTGCACTTGTCTTTTTGCATAAATTTTGACAAGCTTTCAAAATCTGATTTTGCATTGATCTGAACATATACACATGGCACCTTCATGTCATTTTTCAATGGTATCTTTGTATTCATTTATCAAAGACCTTGATTTTGACTAATTTCTAACCCTCATGAGTGCACATCCTACAATATTAGAGAGCTTAACAGAGTTCATCTCCATGAATAGTACTACAAAAGATAAAGGTGATAACACCTCTCCCATATCTACTACATGTGATGATGATATAATCATGTCCTCTGATAATTCCTTCAAAAATGACTCTTCCCATGAAGAGGTGCTAATACAAAACACTGAAATCTCTGATACACTTACAACAATAGAAGAAACACACCTTTTGAAAGACATCATGCCTCCTGTAATAGAAGAACAAATAATTCATGATGTTGAGGTCCCTATTGAAGTGATAACATATGAGCAAATAGACAAACTTGATAAAGACCTAGCTAAATTCCAAGAACATGTGCAAACCTAGAGGATAGCTGAAGAAGCTATACCTGTGATTCACAACATAAGAAAATTGATAAAAGAAGGACAAGAGGGTATTGATGTTGTTCAAGGATTAACGCATATCATACAAATTAATTTCATGCCATGATATAACTTAGACAATTACACATTTATCATGGATACATACCCTCGAGTAGTAGAAGATTTAACACAATACATTGAGAATGATGAGCATGAAAACTCTCTTAATGAACCTTATGAGGCTAAAGATGACTATATGAACTATGATGCAATAATTGGTTTAATAGAAGTAGTTAATAATTCACCTAACCCATGGAAAAATGGCATTGATTTAATTGTTGACAAAGGTTAGATTGGAGATCCTACAGGTAAGTATCTCTAACCCTTTATCCCTCTCATGATGTACTTCCCCCATGATGTGTTACATGTTGTTTAGGCCTTCTGGGATGACCCTTGATTCTCTTGTAAGGTCTGGGATAGCAGGAGACTACCTCTGTTGTGACCTTCTTCTATTTGTATAATCATTCTTCTATATTGCCTCTCCCTCTGATTTCATTGTTGTGTGTTGTGTCTTGCGGACATAGCATTGCGGTTGGTGATCTGGGGGCACCCTCCTACGTGACTGTACCTAAGACACTTGTTTCTCCTCTCTTATTTATCATTTCCCTTCCTCTAGTGTTTCTATCTAATAGGCAGATGACGAAAAACATTTATCCTGATGCAGACCTAACGTCCCTTTCGTGAGAAATCAAAAATTGAACTTAGTTCCTAATATGATGATGGGGTTGTATATCTTATCCGACGTTTGGCTAGTGGAAGCACTCATGCTTTCCGCGTAGTGATTTTGATGGTGTTCTATCTCTTTTACAAATCATAACAATACTTAACCTCCAAGCTCCATCATGTAATAGGGGAGTTAACAAAATTGATTGAATAGTTAACAGAAAAAAACCAATCAGTTAAGTGAATTGATTGGGGAGTTGACTGAATAGATTGAATAGTTAACTCGAATGATTAATTTGTTAACAGATTTGATTGATGAGTTAATTGAATTTTGATTGGAGGATAAATAGGACATGTGGGTGAGAGAATATTAGCTAATTAAATATTTAAAATATTTAATTACATGTGCAACATGGTGAGGTGGAAAGATGAGGTGGATCGATGAGGTGGATTTATGAGGTGGATTTAGGATAGAGGAATTTTGGATTAATTAAATAATGTAGGATTATTTAATTATGTGAGACATTAGAAGAATTTTAGGGAATTTAATTAAATAAATTGATTTTATTTAATTATGGGGTAAAAGGTTGTAAGTATCATTTGTTTTGTCATTTAAATCTCCTTTTCTCCTTCATATTCTATTGATGTTTGGGTTTATTATTGTTATTGATTAATCAACTTTGCATGGACATATGCAGAGATGCCAGGGCTAGATCTGAATCTCATAATGCATCATCTATCTTTAGCTCAGGGATCTAAACCAGTAAAGCAAAAACTCAGAAAGATGCACCCACATATGGCCCTCATGGTAAAAGAAGACCTGAAGAAACTGTTAGATGTCAGATTCATCAGACCAATGGACTATCCTGAGTGGATTTCAAACATAGTACCAATGGCTAAACTGGATGGTAGAGTCTGACTATGTAATGACTTCAGGGACTTGAACAAAGCTTGTCCGAAAGATGACTTCCCCCTGCCAAACATTGACATGATTGTAGATCTCACGGCAGGGCACACCATGTTGTCACTAATGGATGGTTTTTCCAGATATAACCAGATAAAAGTTGCACCTGAAGACCAACACAAGACTACATTTACATGTCCTTGGGGCACGTACTATTGGTGTGTCATGCCGTTTGGTTTGAAAAATGCCAGTGCAACATATCAACATGTCTTTTCAGTATAATTATTCTCAACATATATTAAAAATGTTCGGCCATGCATTACTTTCCAACACCAAATTATACACAATATAATAATATGTATCAGAGGATAATGGACAAGATTTCTGATTAAAAGTAAATTGCTCGATAAATTCAAAATATTTTCTTATATTGAAATAAGCAATATATAGTGCACAGAGAACAGCTGAAGGAACAGCTGTAACTCACAAGCAAGAACTCAGAAAATTACAGCGAGCAGCTGCAACAAAAGATATTGTAACTCAATAAATTCAAAATATTGTATAATTTAATTTAAACTTTTCATTGCACAGAAATGATCAGGTCTGACTAAGACGGGACGTTTGTATTGTCCCAAAGCATCGACAGTCTAACCTAATAACTTAAATAAACATTAAAAAATAAACATTGGCAACCTCATTGGTTACGACGCCATTACTAATATAGAAATAGTCAAGTTTGTGAATATCAAAGTTTCTGTAACAGTCAAATTAGATGTGATGAATTTCATCAACATCTTATGATTACAATTTGGGAAAGCACCCTGAGCAATTTTTTTTAATTGGAAGGGCCATTGTCGAATGCTTAAAAAGGCATGAACAACACCATAGGTTAAAACAGTTATTGGTATGTTGAAAGGCCACTTCTGAATATCGAGTATTATTTATTTCCATCTTTTTATTGTCAAAATAACCTTAAAGAACTATTTGTCTTGGAAACAAGGGATAAAGAATCACTATCTTGAATAGGATCTATTGCCCTATCTCCTTGGACTCATTCCTAAGCCAACTAACTTTAAACAGAAGAATAAATGGTTTAACAAAAAAGACATGGTCTACGGACTAATAGGTCTTACTATTCCTACGGATACTTTACATCATATAGGCCACACTAAGTGCCCTTTCATTGCTTGGACTGGTATTATCCAAAAGCTATATGGAGACTTTAGATCTTCATCTGAAAGTGATGTTTCTATGGATAACCAGGCTCTTGTGGATGATACTGAGACTTCTATTTCCCCATATTGTATGGACACATCCTCGTGGGAAGATTAGTCTATTTGGTTGACATATATTGATACCCCATCTACATTGGACAATATTCCATATCCTATAGTACCTATTGCTACATCAGAGTCCAATGTTGCTTCTTTGAGAGGTTCCAGTGATTCTCTACAGTAGGGTCATTTATGTTTTCTGGATTCACCTCATTAGGAAAAATTTCTACCATACATCTCTTGCTTGTTTGTAGGTTCCCATATTTAGATCTTAATGACACTTTAGAGGATATTGTCTTTCTCTTTAATGATAGTTATCTTGCACCTGCTACTACTATAGAGTTTAGAGAGGCTTCACTGAGGGCTTCCAGTGATTCTTTGTAGGACATCTCATGGGATTTGCTTTGTAGCCACATGGCATGCATTGACATTCCATTTTCATGCATTAGTTCTTCAGATCCTGTTCTTTAGCAATCTTCACATGATTTTGAGAGGTCACTTAAATCTCAGTAAGGGTTGGGACTCCTAATTTGTTTGTGACTCATTTTGACATTAATATGATGACATTTGAGTAGTGTTCTGAGATAGGATACATCATGAGACTTACCACCTTACCTCATTTCTTTGAGCACTCACCATTAGAGTTATTTCTTCCTAAAGGGAGAAATGTCATTTGCCACAAATGGATCATTTTTAGCATTCATACATGAGCATTCTCTTTTGTCATGGGGGCTATTTCATTGTGGGGGTGCTACATAGGCTCTTTTACTCTCCTATGGGGGGGGGGTCATATCTGCATCATCATAGTCAGAGCAACATGGTATTAGAGTGGTGTTGGTGTAAATTGTGAGACTTTGACATAGAGAAGGGGTGGATGATCTCAAATCAACTTAAAAACTGATTCAACAAACTAAACTTTACAAACTTAGAACCCTAACTCGGAGGGTTTCTCTCACAATCTTCATATTCCCCTAGTAGTACTTCAAAAGAGATTTTTCCAACACAATTTTTAGGGCAGACATGATATGCAAATTATGAACATAGTTATGAATACCTATTTGAACATTTAATAACATATCAAAATCTTAGGGGTGGTCCCTTTGTATGGAACCCTTCAAAAGTGGATTGTCCTACTTCTTGACTGGACTTAAGGTGGTGCAACAATTCATATTTTTTGGTCATAAATTTCAAACTAGAACTGATCTCCAAGAAACAAGACTTGATTCAAATACCCATTTGGCCCTTATTTAACTTATCTCAAAATTAGGGTAGGTTATTTTGTACGGAGATGCTCAAATTTGGATTGTTCTCACTCAAATTAGGCCTACTAGGGTTTCAGACTTGTTTTAGTAAAATAGACATAACTTGCTTAAAACTTGATGAAATTACATGAAACCAATGCCAAAAGAAATTATATTCACAGATTTACCAAACACAATTGATTTGGAGTCAAGTTATGGTCATACAGTATTGTACTACATCAAGAAATAGTGATGCAGCATTCAAATTTGCAGGAAATCAAAGGAACTTTATTGCTCAAACTTCAAAATTACAACTTCTTCCCCTTTGCCTCGACCTCCCAAGGCATTTTTAAACCTTTCACAATCTTTCCCAACAATTCACAACTGATTTTCAAGTTCTAATTGTTCAACTTCCCTTATTTACAACTTATGACTCTTCATATTCCATGTTTTTGTAACCTTTGACAACTTGTGCAATTAGACACTTCCACACACCAAGCAACCTAATATGGACTCCAACACACATAACATGGTCTTAAATGACCTTATTTACATTAATCATTACCAAAACAAGACAAAACCTAAAATTGATTAACATGTGCATGAGGGTGCCCTTGCACCATACTCCCCAGAAAACAAGAAATTTGAGTTCCACCTCAAATATGGATCTTCTTTCTTGTCTTCCAGTTCCTTTGCATGTGTGCATTGTTTTCATTTTGCTGGATCTTAAGTACATTTGTATCTATTGGTGCACTTGTGCTTTTTGGTCTAACAATATGCTTCTTGAGCCAAGGCCAACTTGGTACAATGTAGCCATGTGATTTTGTTTGTTTGCTTGTTCTAACTTGACCTTGGATTATAATTGTAAATTTATTTTTCTCTTTCATCCACTTTGTCTTCTTTACCTACACAAGATTCAAACATATTAAAGAAATCATATTTTTCTTCTTCATCCACCTCATGTTGTTTGCCACACATTCTTTTCTCTTCATTATTCTCTAAATTCTTTGGCTGCACCTCAACCATACTCAGCCATTCATTTTTATTTTTGAATTGCTTATCCATTTTTCCATTCTCCTTGATATCAACATTCTCAACTCTTAGTTCTTCTCCTGAGAACCATGCTATCTCCTTATCCTCCATAACTATCTTCTCTCTTTGGACTATCCTTGAGTCCTCTACAGCTTCTTTTGTTGTCTCTTCTTCTTCTTGAACATCACCCACTTCAACATCAATGTCACTATTACTTTCATAAGTTTGAGCAAATTCAAAAGAAAACTCTTCCATTTCTCGTTCAACTGATTTTTTAAACATGTTTTCAAAATTTGTTACTGTTGGGATAGGTGTTGTACACCTTACATAATATTGTACTATTTTATTCGGTTACCACTTGTATAAGTTGTATTGTAACATTGGGTTAGTTATTTTATGTGTGTGGGACACATAGAGGAATTAATTATTATTTGTATTATTTGATTAATTGGGAAAAGTTAGTACCAATAGTCAAATGTGGGGTCAAATGGTTTTGTGTAACCCATGGTTTTGGGGCACATAGTTTTCTCAATGTAATGTGTGAGCTTATATTATAAAAGCAAGCATAAGGTTATTAGTTGAGGTTGGCTGGATTATTCATTGTAGGTGAACGGGGGTTTTGTGAAAGGTTGTCATTGTATTGAGCTTTCTTCTGTAAGTGCATATTGTGAAGCATGGTAGGAGATGTGTGGATTCATGCTCGTACACATGGAGGTTGCATTGGAGGTGCTTGATGATTTAGAGGTATTCATGGAAGCTCATGGATTGTATTTTAATTTATGATATTGCTGAATAATACATGTGAGCATGGATGCTTTTGGAGGCTGAGTTTTTCCCTGCAAAGGGTTTTCCTAGGGTATATCTTGTGTTCCCTTGTTGCTTGTTCATTTGATCTTTGCATTATGGTTTGTTTCAATATCTTGTTTCTCCTATTAGGTTATGTGGAATTGGTTTAATTAGACCTACAAATTCCTAACAATTGGTATTAGAGCCATGTTTATGGTTGAGGGAGGTGTGAGCCCCCTGGATATGTATAACCCTTGTTTGTGTAGATCAGATGCAAAGTGGAAGCCATGGCAATGCATGTAAGGATTTGGCACACTACAAGGTTTTGTGCAGGTTGTATTGCAGATTGGGGGTTCTGGGTATTGGAGATTTGCTGTATATTTTACAGATCAGGTGATTGAAAAATATGGTTGAAGAGGGTTTTAAGGTTTTAGCTTCATGAGGGTTTTGAGGAGGAAAATTCACAAATGGCCTCTTGGGACAAAATGGACCTCGCCATTGAGTTCAGGAGGCCTGAGAGACGAAAATTCATATAAAATTTGCCTATATTCGGCCACATGAGCAAAATGCAAAATTTTTTAGCCCCCCCTGGTTCGACAGTACGGCCGTATGACCGTCGTAGTCAAAGGTACGTTTTGTAATTAAAAAAAATTCCCACGCATGTAAAATTATTTCTATAGTTTTGGTTTTTTAAAAAAATTGAAAATAAAAAAATTTTGTTTGAGAAAAAAAACTATAGAAAAAGGTATGAAATAAAAAAAATGAAAATTGCAGGAGGGTACCGCCGTACCCCCCCTGCACTGCTATTGCAGGGTATCGGCGAGTACTGTAGGCACAAATTCATATGGCCCGCTGGTCCCCCATCTTCCCCGCTGTCCGCCTATGGCCAACCCGTATGGGCTTTGAAATTTTTTTAAAAAAAATTATTAAACCTTTAAAAAGGTTTGGTGGAGGGGAGTTTAGCCCGTATGGGCTTAAAAGAAAATTTTTCATTAAAACCTTTTAAAAAGGTTGGATAGTGGACTTATGACAGCCATTTAATATTTTTTTATTGGACTTTATAATAAAAAATTAAACCTCCTTTTTTTGATACCTCGAAGTCCATGGAATTTGGTGGAGTTTGAAAACAAATTTAAAACCTTGTTAAATTCTGCCAGTCAAAGACAAATGGTGCAGTCAACCCAGTCAAATGTCACATCATCTTTTTTTCCTAGTCAGCATGATGATGTCATCAATGATGTCATGCCACGTCAGCATGGTACCAGGGGCCCACCAGAGGTCCAGTTTTAGCCCTAGGAGTGCCTTTTCTTCCAGGGGCATAATTTTCACATACGGTATCAATTTTTTGACTTCTTATAGGCATCAAAAAGCTCTCTCCAAGCACTACACAGTGGTACATGTTTCATGATTAGATTTTTATGTTTGTGTCAGAATTTGGTACCTGAAGCCCGCATTGCTCCGGTACAGTTTATGCTCATAACTTTCGCATACAGAATCAGATTTTGGATTTTGGATAGGCGTTAGAGAGCTAGTGTAGTGTACTACAGTTTGGATCATGTAGATTTTCAGTTTAGTGTGCAGAGAGAGTGTTGTACTTGTTTGATCACTTTATAGGAGCCTGAGATTCAGAGTGCATTTACGAGTGCATTCGGATGGATTTGTTGGCACAAACTTGTGGGAGTACTTATTGTTATAAGACCATCGACATGGTATAGCATGTTTCAAGATTTGGTGCTTCCTGATACAGGTTTACAAGTGTTTTCAGAGTTATGACTTTGATGGAGACAGGTACAGGTTGTCTTCTAGTTTAAGGACATGGTTGATACTCATGTGAGACTTGGAGTCTCGTTTCAGTGAGAGTTGACTACAGGTACAATGATGATGATGATTATGGTGTCATGGATATGCAGTTACACTTTTGCGTTGGCACAACATGATCATGCTAGAAATAGTCCAGACAACTGAGAGGGGGAGTGAATCAGTTGTCCCACAATATTAAACTTTTCTACTTTTAATCTTCTTTAACAACTTTCAATCAGATAAACATTAAAGCATGAATCAATAACATAAGAGCATAAATAAATTGAACACACATAACACTAGAGTTTTTACGTGGAAACTCGGTTAAGGGAAAACCATGGTGGGGGTTAACCCACAAGATTCGTACCCTGTTAAAAGTACTTAGAAAAGGGGAAGGCACATGCCTTCAGGCTCATTGCCCAGAGCTCACTACTCAAGAGAGGCTCACTGCCTACAGAATTTATGATTAATACAAAAAGAATGAACTATGAAATAGCATCTTCTTTATGCCTAGTTCAGTTCCTTTGAAGGATTACAAAACTTCTGCTCTACTCCAAATACTTCTTCTCTAGCTCTTCATCTAAACATCTCTTGTTCTTCTACTTCTCCTTTGCTATGCTCTACCTTTGATTCTTTCTTTGGATTTTATTATTTTTGTACAAGGATGATTTTCCAGAACTCATCAACAAGTATTTATATGCTTCATCAACCTTAGAATAAACATCAAGGTCGGCACTACAAACATTTGACTTAATGCGAATCACTAAGTTGTCGGCCAAACATAATTAGAACTCAAATCTTCCTTGATCAACATGCCACACTTCATAGAATTGCTCTTGGATCATCCGCAACATGCTTGAATCATCCAGTCAGCCAAGACTAGGAAGAACAACAACACCAAGAAGGAAATGTTCTTTGATGAGCTCAAACTTCAATGCAGAGCTCCATCATAGCAGTCACACAATCCAGAGACCTCCACAAGCACATTGAATTCAACAAAAACATCCACACTCCTCCAAATCATTAGAATCACTTGCATCTTCCTCTGGAACCTCAAGAACACTGTCTGTCATTACTATCGCATTACAAAGATTGCTTGCGAACCTCCAAACCATGAACCACTTGAATGGATGATACACACTGACTTCCCAAACATGCCTCTAGATCCACAGATCATCATTTGACATATCTGGAACAATCCGGACCTCTTTCCTGTCACTTTGTCTCTTCTGAACACTGCAAAACCAATTTTACTCAGATGGCCATAGCTTCTTTAAATCTTCATGTGAACCCTTCAAATCTTAACTGGAGCTTCTTTAGACAGTCCTCTACTCAGCCATAAGGTCTGCATACATTGATCCTCATTAATTTTCTCAATATCCTTAACAATCCAGTCTTCTATACAGGCAGCAAAATAGGATATAGTTGACACCAATGGCAACAAGGATATGTTGACATCAATGACAACACCACTTAGGCACATATTTGTAACAATCTCCCCCTTTTTCATTGATGGCAACATATGATGTGAAAAACTTATTTGACCATCAAGACAAGACCTTCTCCCCCTTTCCTTTATCACTTCTACAATCACTTTCTTCACTGCTTCCCTTTTCATCAGCAACTAGTTTTTCACATTAAATTCTCTCCCCCTTTGACATCAATGGCAAATGACACATATTCGTAATCTTTTCTACCTTTTTGTTTCAGACTGATCCCAAAATTTTCATACTGACTACTCTCCTTGAGTAGTATCTCCTTAACATCAATCTGGATCACAAGATATGACTGTGAATTCCACCGGATTGATGCACCTTAGTGCATCTTAGTTCTAATCAGGAGGGGCAATAACCCTTAACTTCTCTCTAAGATACTCAAAAGTATCCTTGGGAAGAGGCTTAGTGAAGATATCCGCAATCTGATCCTTTGAAGACACAAACTCCAACTTGACTTCATTCTCATTTACCTTCTCTCTCAAGAAATGAAACTTGATGGATATGTGTTTTGTCTTTGAATGCAACACCAGATTCTTTGAGATACTCATTACACTTGAATTATCACAGAAAATTGTGATAGGCTCCTTAAACACAATTCTGATGTCCTTCAACATTTGCTTCATCCACAGAACTTGAGTGCAATTGTTTGCTGATGCTATATACTCTACCTCTATTGCAGATAGAAATATTACCTCCTACTTTTTTCTCAGCCAAGAAACCAATCTACTTCCCAAGAAGAATGCACCACCACTAGTACTTTTCCTATCATCCATATCTCCTACCCAATTAACATCTATATATGCATGAAGAGTGAAGTCATTGTCTTTTGGATATCACAATCCATAATCAAGTGTTCCTTTAAGATATCTAAAGATTCTTTTGACTGCTACAACATGGGATTCTTTAGGATCATCTTGGAATCTAGCAACAAGCCCAATTGCATTCATGATATTAGGTCTAATATGAATCAGATAGAGTAGTCCTCCAATCATTGATCTATACCTTTTCTGATTTGCCTTAGGAGAGTCATCATCTTTACTCAACTTACATATGGTTACCATAAGCGTACCTACTAGCTTTAAATCTTCCATTCCAAACTTCTCCAACAATTCTTTCAAATACTTAGACTAAGATATAAAGATACCTTTATCTAACTAAGTGATTTGTAGACCTAAGAAGAAATTTATCTCACCAAACATGGACATCTCAAATTCACTTTGCATATGATCAACAAATGTTTTGCACACACTCTCATTTCCACCAAAAATGATATCATCAACAAATGCCTCAACAATCAAAATATTCTCATGATCAATCTTGAAGTAAAGATTACTATCAACAGTGCCTTTGTCATATCCTAGCTTTAGCAGATACTTATCTAATCTTGCATACTAGGCTCTTGGGGCTTGTTTGAGTCCATATAATGCTTTCCTCAATTTGTAGACCATGTCTTTATGATTAGACAACTGAAATCTTTTTGGTTGCTCAATGTAGACTTCTTCTCCTAACTCTTTGTTTAGAAATGTTGACTTGACATCCATCTGATAGACTTTAAAATATTTATAAGCAGAAAAAGTAAGAAACAATTTGACTACCTCTATTCTTGCCACCAGAGCAAAAGTTTCTTCAAAATCAATTCCTTCCACTTGAGAATATCCTTTGCATACTAACCTTGCTTTATTTCTTACAACTTCACCATCTTCATTTAGTTTATTCCGGAAGACCCATTTGGTTCCAATCACATTTTTGTCCTCAGGTCTAGAAACGAGATCTCGAGTGTGATTCTTTTCAATTTGCATTAGTTCTTCCTCCATTGCTTTTACCCAGTTTTCATCATTACAGGCTTCACTTACTGATTTTGGTTTAATCTTTGAAATCAAACAAATCTCTTCTTGATCTTCAGCAACTCTAATTCTCCTAGTTCGAACACCTTTGTTTCTATCTCCTATAATTTGATCTTTAGGATTATTCATCCTTA
Source organism: Cunninghamia lanceolata (assembly GCA_027924645.1). Taxonomy (NCBI): domain Eukaryota; kingdom Viridiplantae; phylum Streptophyta; class Pinopsida; order Cupressales; family Cupressaceae; genus Cunninghamia; species Cunninghamia lanceolata. The sequence continues at coordinate 1,463,629 of BSBN01001455.1, forward strand.
CATACCTAGGAGTTTTGGGAATTGCTTGAGCTTCTATTTCTTGAGCTTGTTCCTCAACTTCTATACTATCTTCTTGAATTATTAAATTTTTTGAATCAATCTGGATCTGAATCTAAGTTTGCACTTGCCTTTCTTGACTTGGATTTTCATCCTGATCATCTGAATCATATCCACAAGACCTAGAATGTCCTTCTTTGCTCTCATTAACTCTGACATTAGCACTTTCAATAATCTTTTTCAACCTCTTGTTAAAGAACTGGTATGCTTTGCTTTGAGTGGAGTAACCTATAAAAATTCATTTATCACTTCTTGCTTCAAACTTGCCTAGATCCTCATCTCTTTTGATATAGCATTTACTACCAAAAACTTTGAAATACCTTACAGTAGGAGGATGACCAAACCAGAGTTCATAAGGAGTCTTACCAGAGTTGCCTTTGATTTGCACCCAGTTAAGAGTGTAGACAGCGGTACTTATAGCTTCTCTCCAATAAACTTGTGGAACATTTGTTTCCATCATCATGGTCCTGGCAGCTTCTTGAATGGTCTAGTTCTTTCTTTCCACAACTCCATTTTATTGAGGAGTCCTAGCAGCAGATAACTATCTTTTTATTCCATACTTTTCACATAATGTATCAAACTCACCGAAGGTAAACTCTCCACCTCTGTCGGATCTCAGACACTTTATCTTCACACCAATCTCATTTTCCACCATAACTTTGAACACTTTGAAATTGTTAAGAGCTTCTAATTTTTCTTTTAAGAAAGTCACCCACATCATCTGGGAGTAATCATCAATCAGCAACATAAAATATTTGTCTCCTTGCACACTCCTAATTCTAGCAGGACCACATAGATCAATATGCACAAGTTCCAATTGCTCACTTGAAAATTGTTCTTTACTTTTGAATGATGTTTTATTCTATTCACCCAACTGACATTCTCTACACAAGCTATTAGGTTTCACAAGTCTTGGAAGATCTGTCACAACCTGAGTAGAACTTATCTTGACAATGTTGTCAAAATTCACATGACACATCCTCCTATGCCATAACCAACTCTAATCTATTTGTGCAATCAAACAACTTTTACCATAACTACTTAATTGAAAGATGTTACTTCTAGTTTGTGTACTAGATGTAATTTTAGTTCCAGAGATTTCCCAAATTCTGCATTTACCATCCTTGAATCGAAGATCATAACCTTTGTCAACCAACTGTCCAACACTGAGAAGATTATGCTTCAGTCCTTCCACATAGAGAACATCATTTGTGTTATTCTTACCATCAAAAGTGATGGATCCTCTGCCATAGATTCTACCAACTGAGTTGTCTTCAAATTTCACAATTCCACCTTCATATTTTTCAAATTTTATAAACTTACTTTTGTCACCAGTCATATGATGAGAACATCAATTATCAATCACCCATTCATCCTTTTTAACAACCTGAGCAACCAAGGAACTTTCCACAATTGTACAGCTAGCAGATTCAGTAGACACTAGATCTTTTCTTTGATAGCAAGGAACACCCAATCATCTTTAGTGGTACCTCCATGATTAGATTCATCATCTGTGACTCCTTCTTCTCTAGCTTCTTGGACATAGTAACATTTTTTCTGACCTTTATATCTATTAGGGTTTGGCTTTGAAAAATTCTGCAAAGCATTTGAATGGCAACTTTCCTTCATACTTACCAGATCCTTTTGGCATTCTTCTGGAAATAAGAGCTTCAAGTTCTGTAGACTCAGTTTCATCATTTTCAAGATCCTTCCTTGCCTTAGCAAATCTATTTGATCTTGCAGAAGAGCTTTCACCCAGATCATATCTATGTTTTCCATAAACATTGGCCTTAAAAGTAGATTTAGCCTTAGGAAGAGAATCACCAAACTCACTTAATTCAAAAGCCAAAATTTTGCCAACCAATTGATCTCTTGTAACTTTTGAGACAGTCTTGATCTCCTCTATAGCAACAACCTTATGTTTATATGAGTTAGGTAAGGATCTGAGCACTTTTTCCACAATATCTGATTCTTCCAAAGTTCCACCAGCACACCTGATACCACACATAAGTTCATTTATCTTTTGCATGTAGATTGTGATGTTTTTATCTTCACTCATCCTTAGATTTTTAATCTTTCCTCTCAGACTTTGTATCTTGGCACATTTGACATGTTCATCGCCTTCATAAAGATTCTCCAACTTCTTCCAGATTTCATGAGCAGTTTTCAGTCCAAAGACATTTGTCATTTCTGAATCAGTTAGGGCACTCAACAAGGCTTCTTTAGCTCGAAGTTTGTTTTCAGCATCTTTGATCTGGTCTGGAGTTGAAGGACCTTTCTCCGAAGGTTTATACTCATCTTTGGTTATCATCCAATAAGCATCACCCGTGCATTGCAAATGGTACTCCATGCGACTCTTCCAAACATAGTAATTTGTTCCATCGAATCTCAGACTATCCTTGTAAGTTGACATCCTAGATCTCCTTAGGCAGTTAAGCTTCTTTTAGAGGAACCTTGCTCTGATACCAATTGTTAGAAATAGTCCAGACAACTGAGGGGGGGTGAATCAGTTGTCCCACAATATTAAACTTTTCTTCTTTTAATCTTCTTTAACAACTTTCAATCAAATAAACATTAAAGCATGAATCAATAACACAAGAGCAGAAATAAATTGAACACGCATAAGACCAGAGTTTTTACATGGAAACTCAGTTAAGGGAAAACCCCGATGTGGGTTAACCCACAAGATTCATACTCTGTTAAAAGTACTTAGAAAAGGGGAAGGCACATGCCTTCGGGCTCACTGCCCAGAGCTCACTGCTCAAGAGAGGCTCACTGCCTACAGAATTTATATTTAATACAAAAAGAATGAACTGTGAAATAGCATCTTCTTTATGCTTGGTTCAATTCCTTTGAAAGCTTACAAAACTTCTACTCTGCTCCATATACTTCTTCTCTAGCTCTTCATCTAAACATCTCTTATTTTTCTACTTCTCCTCTGCTCTGCTCTGCCTTTGATCCTTTCTTTGGATTTTATTATTTTCGCACAAGGATGATTTTCCACAACTCATCAACAAGTATTTATACGCTTCATCAACCTTGGAATGAACATCAAGGTCGGCACTACAAACATCTGACTTAATGTGAATCACTAATTTGTCAGCCAAACATAATTAGAACTCAAATCTTCCTTGATCAACATGTCACACTTCATAGAATTGCTCTTAGATCATCTGCAACACGCTTGAATCATCCAGTCGACCAAGACTGGGAAGAACAGCAACACCAAGAAGGGAATCTTCTTTGACAAGCTCAAACTTCAATGTAGACCTCCATCATAGTAGTCACACAATCCAGAGACCTCCACAAGCACATTGAATTCAACAAAAACATTCGTACTCCTCCAAATCATCAGAATCACTTACATCTTCCTCTGGAACCTCAAGAACACTGTCTGTCGTTACTGTCACATTAGAAAGATTGCTTACGGACCTCCAAACCACAAACCACTTGAATGGATGATACACACTAACTTTCCAAACATGCATCTAGATCTGCAGATCATCATTTGACATATCTTGAACAATCCAAACCTCTTTCCTGTCACTCTGTCTCTTCTGAACACTGCAAAACTAATTTTACTCAGATGGCCATAGCTTCTTTAAATCTTCATGCAAACCCTTCAAATCTTAACTGGAGATTCTTCAGACAGTCCTCTACTCAGCCATAAGGTCCACATACATTGATCCTCATTAATTTTCTCAATATCCTTAATAATCTAGTCTTCTATACAGGTAGCAAAATAGGATACAGTTGACACCAATGGCAACAAGGATATGTTGACATCAATGACAACACCACTTAGGCACATATTTGCAACATATCATGTATGCGATTGACAGGTATGGGCTATGATGTTCAATACATGATTATAGGTGGTGTTATGGTGTTGTTTTTAGGGGATTGTTCTTATCTACTGGATGCTTGATTAGTTCCTTGACTATGGTTATTAGTTTGTGGAATTGTTGGCAAATTGAATCTAGAGTTGATTTGGTGTTTGAGTCTTGGAGTCTACAAGTTATCTTCTTTGTGTGCATATTACTAGTGTGATGATGAGTTTGTATGTTACATTTGTTTTGGATCTACGAGTTATGTAGTATTGTGGATTAGCTACCCCTTGGCTACAGTGGGATGACTCGAATGTGGACTGTCTATATCCACGAGATTGATTCAGTGTTTATGCAGACTTTGTTAGTTGGCCTTATCTGTGGTCATTTGTGCATTGGTATGATTACTTTAGGACAAGAGGATGGATAATTAGAGTGCCTGGATAGTCAGTTGTTGGAACTTGCAGCATGTTTATCACGATGTCATGGAGAGCTTGGATGCATGTTCTTATGTTAGCTTTTGATAGTGATGGTTTTATCTTCTTGTTTGGAGATTTTGGTTCACTCGACCTTTTGGGAATGGTTGATGTTATAGTGGAATTCCTTGATTGGTTGGGGCCATGGATAATCTTCATTTAGGAGATGGTTATTTTGTCATCATGGATAGCTTGGTATCATGGTTCAGTGGGAGCTTTGGCAGCATGTTGGATTCATCATACGTGATGGATGATCTTCTGCAGTGGTTGTGGGTGTCATGGAGGAGCTCTTGGTTTTGAGAGTTCTTTGACAATTTCAGTTCAGTTGTCAGGAGATTGTTATCTTCATGTGAGTGGAGATGTTGACATCTTGGTTTACCATGGAGGACTCCTTTAAGTCTTTGGTTGAGATGTTGAGTTTATGATTTGTCAGTTTGACATGTTTATCCTTGATTTAGAGATGTTGATATTATGTGATGGTTTACTCTTGATGCTAGCTTAGAGTATTGCCACGATACATGTTCTCTTGAGACAGGATGTATGCATCATTGTACGCTTTGTTGCATGTGATCTTCTTACGAGGAGATGGTTAGATCATAATGTCATGATGGGCTTCTTGATTATGCAGATATGCAGTAGGAGCATTGACAATGGTCTTGTTTGTTCTCTTGGTATTGAGTACTTTGGTCATTTACTTGATTAGTTCATGATGGTGCTATGTTGCATTTGGAGTTTGGCATGTATTGGTCAATTACAAGTGCTCATGGATACATGGAGACTTAGGTAAGGCTAGAGTTCTCTTTTAATTAGAGACACTTGTTGGAATAGTTACTCTTTAGAGGTTTCAACAGATAGACTAAGGAGCTTTATACCTAGATATGGACATGAGTTCATTATGGACCTAGAGGAGATTGTTCTTGTAGAGAGTTGTTGTGGCTTGGTGTATTCTGGAGGAGCATTCTCATTCCCCACTCTTGGTCTACTTGTTAGGGTTAGCCAACAGAAGATATCAATTAAATGCAAAAAAGATTAAACAGAGGAATGGAAATACATAGAGATAATAATAGCGAGAGACAAGTTTTAACGTGGATCACCCAAAATCGGGCTACATCCACCAAATAAAGAGTCCAATATTATTATCCAGTAAATCAAACCGATTACAATAAGCAATCCCTACAACTCAATACCGTTGCAAATGCTACAATACAATATCAATTGAAACCCTAACCCTTAGCCGCTTTTATCAAGATTTTTGTTGGTTATAAAAATAGGGTTAAATAATTTGGGGGGAAACCGCACCGATAAAAGTGGAGAAAATTTAACCTCCGAGTCTGATTAGGCTCCATATAACAACAATCTCCCACTTGGAGACTGATCATAACACCACTGACCCTGTAGCTCCCACTGGAAATAAGCACCCTAGACTTTGTTGTTCTATTTTTATTAGTTTCACTCTAGAAGACCAACTGAAGTTGAAGAGGAGCTCAGCTTCTCCCCCTTTGTAAACATATCCGCTGGATTTTCATCTGTATGTATCTTTTCCAGCTATAATTGTCCATCATCCAACACCGACCAAATAAAGTGATACCTCAACTGTATATGTTTGGTCTTTGAATGCAATGCATAATTCTTTGCAAGATGTATGGCACTCTGACTATCCGTAAACAAATAACTGTTAGCTTGTTGTTTGCCTAATTCTTTCATGAAAGATTGTAGAAATATCATCTCCTTGCTTGCCTCTGTTGCAGCTACATACTATGTCTCTATGGTGGATAAAGAAACCACTTTTTACAACCGTGAGATCCAAATCACCGCTATCCCACCTACAGTAAAGACATAACCTGTAGTACTCCGCCCGGTATCAATATCCCCTACCAAATCTGAGTCTACATAACCTGCTAAATTAGTATTAGAGCCCCCAAAGCATAAGTGTTTATTGGATGTACCTCTCAAATATCTAAGAATCCATTTTACCGCATTCCAATGCTCCAATCCGGGATGACTCATATACCTACTAACGACTCCTACAACATGTGCAATATCTGGTCACGTGCATATCATGGCATACATTAAACTTCCTACAACTGAAGCATATGGTGCCTTGGAAATTTTTTCTTCCTCCTCTTGTGTCTTAGGACACATCTCCTTAGTCAATTTCAAATGACTAGGCAAAGGTGTGTTGACAGCTTTTGCATTCTCCATATGGAATCTCTGCAATACCTTTTCAACATAATCAGCCTGAGATAGAGTCAATTTTCTGTTCTTCCTATCTCTGCAAATTTTCATACCAAGGATTTATTTTGCTGCCCCCAAATCCTTCATAGCAAATAATTGTGCTAACTGTTGTTTTAACTCTCTTATGTGATCCATGTTAGACCCAGCTACAAGCATGTCATCAACATATAAACATAAAATAATGTAGCTGTCATTATCCAACCTCTTAAAATAAACACAATGGTCAGAATTACACCGGCTGTAGCCTTGCTAACCATAAAACTATCAAATTTCAAATACCATTATCGAGGTACTTGTTTCAGGCCATACAAACTCTTCTTCAATCTGCACACCAGTTTCTCCTTACTTGTGACCTCAAATCCTTGGGGTTGTTCCATATATATCTCCTCCTCCAAATCACCATGGAGAAAGGTAGTTTTCACATCTAGCTGTTCCAAATGCAAATCTTCAGCAGCCATAATACTTAAAATAGTACGAATAGAAGTCATCTTGACAACCGGAGAAAATATCTCATCAAAATCAATGCCTTTTTTCTGTGCAAATCCTTTTACAACTAACCTGGCTTTAAATCTTTTCTTACCTCCATCTTCCTCTTTCAGCTGATAAACCCATTTGTTTGGTAAAGCCTTTTTACTTGCAGGCAACTTACATAATTCCCAAGTCTAATTTTTTAGCAAGGAGTCTATTTCTTCTTTCATAGCAAGCTCCCACTGAACTTGTGTATCCACCTACATAGCTTCATCATACCCTTCTGGTTCACTAGCATCTATTAACAAAATAAAATACAAAGAGGGAGAAAACCTTTCAGGGGGTCTACTTAGTCTTGTTGACCGTCTAACATTCACTAGAGTTTGTGGTATTTCTGGTTGTTGTTGTGGAGCATGAGGAACCACTGGAACATTGCTATTTGGAGTATCATCCAACACCACATAATCCTTTTCTTTCTTCTCATGCTGCTGCAATTGATCTTTGTACAACACTTTCTCATTGAATATAACATCCCTGCTTCTCACAATTTTTTGATTTTTAAAATCCCAAAGCCTATAACCAAATTCATCAATGCCATATCCAACGAAAGTACTTTTTTTTATTTTGAATCTAGCATTGTTCTATTTTCAGAATCGACATGTGCAAATTCTTCACATCCGAAGGTTTTGAGAAAAGAATAACTCACCTTCTTATTTGTCCATGCTTCCTCTGAAATACCATAGCCCAAAGGAACTGAAGGACCTCTATTAATTAAATATACAACAGTGTTGACAGCCTCTGCCCACATGTTTAAAGGCAGCCCAGCATGCAATCTCATGGTCCTTGCATGCTCCATTATTGTCCTATTCATGCATTCAGCCACTCCATTCTCCTATGGAGTCCCTGGAACCATTTTCTGCCTACGAATTCCATTAAAGGAACAATAATCCTCAAATTCTTTGATGCAATACTCACCACCATTATCAGATCTGAGACATTTTAATCTTTTACCCATCTCATTCTCAACCAAGCTCCTCCATTTCTTAAATGTTTCAAATACATCAGATTTCTGCCTAAGGAAATAAATCCATACCTTCCTAGTTGCATCATCTATGAATGTATCATAATACTGAGAGCCACCGAGAGAAGATACCTGAGATGGTCCCTATACATCTGTATGCACAAGCTCCAACTTTTCATTTTTCTTTTGCTTCCCATCCTTGAGAAAACTGACTCTCCTTTGTTTGCCATACACACAACTTTCACAAAAATCTATATTAATATATTTCAAACCTAGTAAAAATTTATTAAAAACAAGTGTACCTTCATACCTTTTTCACTCATATGCCCAAGTCTGTTATGCCACAGTGTTGTCTCAAAACCTGCAACAATTGTTCCTGAACCTGTTTGTTTTTCTTTGTAACAGCTAAAGTAGAAGGAATAGTATGACCTGTACAAAGATATAAGGTGCCTACTTTCACACCTTTTGCTACTATTAAGGCACCTTTTGAAACCTTCCAATTTTTATCAGTAAATGTAACAATGCAACCTTCTTCAGCTAGCTACCGTGCTAAAATTAAATTCCTACTGAGCCTTGGAACGTGCCTTATCTCTTGTAGTAGCCAATGATTCCCATTCTGCAACTTAATCTTAATTCTTCCCTTTCCAACAATCTAACAGGGTTTGTTATCTCCCAAATAAACCAGCCCAAAATGCCCTTGGACATAATCAAGAAAATAACTTCTATGGAGTGTAGCATGAAATGAGGCCCCTGAATCGAAAACTCATGAATCATCAACATTATCTAGGGAAAGAATCAAAGCATCATCTTCAGACTTATTACTTACCACATTTGCTTCCTTATTGCCTTCTTGTTTGTCTCCTTCTTTATTCTTTCGAGACCAACAATCTTTCTTCAGATGACCTGGTTTCCCACAGTACCAGCAATCCTTCTATCCTCTGGATTGGGATCTTTGTCCTTTGATTTTCCTCGTGACTTCCCATGACCTCCAGAGCCTTTTCCTCTCTCTTTTGATCTGCCCTTGCTTTCTGCATTCAAAACACTACCTGATGTAGATCTACTTGAACTTTTCCTACAAATTTCCTCACTCAGAATAACACCACCAACATCATCAAATTTTAGGGTATTTGAACCAGAAACAGAGTTACTAATCGCCATTACCAAACTATCCCAACTTTTTAGCAATGAACATAATATCAAGAGAGCTCTAACTTCATCAAATTTTACATTTATAGAAGTCAATTGACTGACAATCATATTAAATTCATTTAAATGATCTGTCACAGAACCACCTTCAACCATTTTTAGATTAAACAAATGCTTCATGAGAAATACCTTATTTGAGGCTGACGGTTTTTCATACAATTTAGCCAAAGATTTCATCAGACCATCTGTTGTCTTCGCTTCCGTTATATTGAATGCCACAGATGGTGTCAGGCATAGTTGAATGGTTTCTAGTGCCTTTCTGTCAAGAAGATTCCAATCCTCATCAGTCATTGTTACCAGTTTCTTGGCTACTCCTTCCAACGCCATCCATAAATCCTTTTGATAGAGGTAATCCTCCATCTACATCTTCCATAATTGATAGTTCTGCCCATTGAATTTATTGACCTTCAATTTACCCTCCTCCACCATTGCTCCCACTCAACCGTGAGACCTTCTTGCAAACGATAATCGAACACAACCTGGCTCTGATACCACTTGTTAGGGTTAGCTAGCAGAAGATATCAATTAAATGCAAAAAATATTAAATAGAGGAATGGAAATACACAAAGATAATAACGAGAGACAAGTTTTAATGTGGTTCACCCAAACTCGGGCTACATCCACCAAACAGAGAGTCCAATATTATTATCCAGTAAATCAAGCCGATTACAATCAGCAATCCCTGCAACTTAATACCGTTGTAAATGCTACACTACAATATCAACTAAAACCCTAACCCTTAGCTATTTTTATCAAGATTTTTGTCGGTTACAAAAATAGGGTTAAATAATTTGGGGGGAAACTACGCTGACAAAAGTGGAGAAAATTTAACCTCCGAGTCTGATTAGGCTCCATATAACAACACTACTCAGCGATTTATCATCTATGAGGTATCGCCCATCCTTTTACATGTGTTTTACTTTATGTTTCATCTTCTCATAGATATGGATCTTGAGCTATAGTTATTGGTTCTGGAGGGTTCATTCGAGGAATGTTAGCATGGTTATCTCCTTTTTCATATGGTTTGATTTATGATGTTCATTACGAGGAGTTTAAGAGATGTGATTGGGCTTATTCCTTGTTATGGAATGGTTATGAGTTTGATCCACCTTGATTAGAGAGGCTTACATCCATGTTGATTACATGTTATATATGTTCATTTGATCTTATGAGATTGAATGGTTGGGTGTTGTTGAGGCTTTTCTTTGGGGTTGTAGAGATCATACTTGACAGAGCTTAGCACTTTGAGGTGTTTGTAGAAGGGCATTATGATCTACAGGTTTTCTCTCTTTGTCTTATTGCTACTTCTTGGAGGATCATGTTGATATGGTTGGACTTTTGAATAGTTATGGTGACATGTTGTGAGAGAATATGCAGTGATTTATCATGCATGTGTGGATCATTGTGATTGTTCTTGATACTACATTGGCTTGTTGATTAGCCACACCTTGTTTCGAGTGTTGATTGATAGACTTGGTATGCCTTGGATTTATTTTCAAACTTGATATTACCCATGCAGTGGGAGTTCCTGGATGTATGTGTTCTTTATTGATAGGTTTGATACATGGAGCTTGTTATTGCAGTATATGGGTTGGATATGTTGTTGGCATGAGTTTATTGATGTTGTTTATACCTATGAGGTATGGATGGTTGGATGTATTAGCATATGATGTGGGTTCTATTTCCAGTCATGTGAGTTTTTTACCTTTGACAATAGCTTGGAGACTTATATTATCATTTGGATTTGATGCTTGTGTTCTTTGGATTGGTGCATCTTCACCTTGACATGTTCCTTTTCTTCCATAGGTGGCATGTTGGAGGATGATAGTTCTTTCTTGAAATGGTGGTCACTTTGTTTTGTTGTAGGTATTTTGTTGGAGCATGAGAGCATTCTGGAGATTCATGTGATTTTATTTTTTGCCTATGATGATGTATTCATGTATTGACCCTTATGCAATGTATACAACAAGTGGGAGAATGTTGGGATAGGTGTTGTACACCTTGCATAATATTGTACTATTTTATTTCGGTTACCACTTGTATAAGTTGTATTGTAACATTGGGTTAGTTACTGTATGTCAGTGGGACACATAGAGTAATTAATTATTATTTATATTATTTGATTAATTGAGAAAAGTTAGTACCAATAGTCAAATGTGGGGTCAAGTGGTTTTGTGTAACCCATGGTTCTAGGGCACATGGTTTTCTCAATGTAATGTGTGAGCTTATATTATAAAAGCAGGCACAAGGTTATTATTTGAGGTTGGCTAAATTATTCATTGTAGGTGAACGGGGGTTTTGTAAGAAGTTGTCATTGTATTGAGTTTTCTCCTGTAAGTGCATATTGTGAAGCATGGTAGGTGATGTGTGGATTTCTGATTGAACACATGGAGGTTGCATTGGAGGTGCTTGATGATTCAGAGGTATTCATGGAGGCTCATGGATTGTATTGTAATATTTGATATTACTGAATAATACATGTGAACATGGATGCTTTTGGAGGCTGAGTTTTTCCCTACAAAGGGTTTTCCCAGGGTATATTTTGTGTTCCCTTGTTGCTTATTCATTTGATCTTTGCAGTATGGTTTGTTTCAACATTTTGTTTCTCTTATTGAGTTATGTGGAATTGGTTTAATTAGACCTGCAAATTCCTAACAATTACCTCAACCATTACCTCATTTGGCTTTGCTTCATATTGTTGTACTATTGTCTTCTCACTTAACAATAAGCTTTCAATTCCTATGCACTCATCTTTCAAGGCAGTTCATGCAATTTTCATCCCATCTTTGTCCAACTCATATGTGTTATTTTTCTTGTTATACTTTGCTGCCCTGTTATAATGTCACAACCTTCCAAACATGATATGACATACATCCAAATGCATAATATCACAAACTATTTCATCCTTATAAGGGCCTATTTGAAACTCAACTTTGCATTGTTCACTTACGGTTACCTGGGTACCTGTTTGAAGCCAGGTCACTGAATAGGGTGTGGGGTTTTGTATTCTTTTCAAACCTAATTTATCTACCATATACTCAGAAACAATATTATCCATGCAGATATTTGAAATCACAACTTTACAATATTTACCTTTGGATTTGCAGTTTGTCCTGAATAATCTTTCTTTTGTCATCTTGCTTGCTTTCTTGGCTGCCATTTCTTCCTCCACCATGTCTTCCTCCTCTAGCTTCTTAGCTAACTTGAACAATGTATTTAACAATGATGATGCCCTTTTCCTATCTTTCTTCTTATTAAAAGCCATCCTTAAACATCAAATCTATTGAACCACATTATCTAAATTAGTCAAATAACTTCCCAAAATCTTCTAGCTCTGATACCAATTTGATGCAAAGCAGGGGTGGATGATCTCAAATCAACTCAAAAACTGATTCAACAAACCAAACTTTACAAACTTAGAACCCTAACTCAGAGGGTTTCTCTCACAATCTTCCTATTCCCCTAGTAGTACTTTAAAAGAGTTTTTTCTAACACAATTCTTAGGGCAGACATGATACACAAATTATGAACAAAGTTACAGATGTCCTTTTGGACATTTAACAACATATCAAAATCTTAGGGGTGATCCCTTTGTATGGAACCCTTCAAAAGTGGGCTGTCCTACTTCTTGACTAGACTTAAGGTGGTGCAGTAATTCGTGTTTTTTGGTCATAACTTTCAAACCAGATCTAATCTCCAAGAAAACAGACTTGATTCAAATACCTATTTGCCCCTTATTTAACTTATCTCAAAATTAGGATAAGTTATTTTGTACGGAGATACTCAAATTTGGACTATTCTCACTCAAACTAGGCTTACTAGGGTTTCATATCTATTTTAGTAAAATGGACACAACTTGCTTAAAACTTGATGAAATTACATGAAACCAACATCAATAGAAACTAGATTCACAGCTTTACCAAACACAATTGATTTGGAGCCAAGATATGGTCATACAGTACCGTACTACATCAAGAAACGGTGATGTAACATTTAGATTTGCAGGAAATCAAAGAAACTTTATTGCTCAAACTTTAAAATTACAACTTCTCCCCCTTTGCCTCGACCTCCCAAGGCATTTTTAAACCTTTCACAATCTTTCCCAATGGTTCACAACTAATTTTTCAAGTTCTAACTGTTCAACTTCCCTTATTTACAACTTATGACTCTTCATATTCCATGTTTTTGTAACTTTTGACAACTTGTGCAATTAGACACTTCCACACACCAAGCAACCTAATATGGACTCCAACACACATAACATGGTCTTAAATGACCTTATTTACATCAATCATTATCAAAACAAGACAAAACCCAAAATTGATTAACATGTGCATGAGGGTGCCCCTGCACCAGTCTGGATGCCTATATGTACTTGCTTATTGAGGTAATTTGATCATCTCTTTTGCTTTTCATATTGCATGTGTTTTGACATAGTTGAGTGCGCAATTATATTATCACTCGTGACTTAGTACTTGCATTCTGCCAGTTGATCCTGATTTCAACATGGTATCAAGCTTGGCGCAAAGTTATCATCTTCGAGGAGGCTTCCTACTCCTCTTCTTTTATCATTTTCTCTCTTTTTGGAGGGGAGTTTTTCCCACGTGGTTTTCTTCGTTTCTCTATTTTTATGAGAGATTGCATTGTACATGATACCTAATCAGGCCTAATTGCCGAAACCTATCTTCATTTAGCCCACCTAAGCTATGCTTAAGGGGGGTGTTGGTGTTTATTAAGTTTGCTTAAGAGTGCATATTTAGGAGACTATGTTTAGTCTTGAGCTTTACTTGGCATGCCTAGATTAGCTTTGTCTAAGTTAAGTGGTTGCTTTTCCTATTCTTGGAGCACCACTATTCTTAGTGAGCTTTTCCTATTATTGGCTTGACTATTCTTAGTCGATTATGCCCTATATGTATCTCACATTGTGAGCTATTTCACTATCCCAATCAATTCATTCTTCATTGATGTATTTGCCTTGCATATTTGTGTTTTGAATCTTTTCTGCAGGATAAGCGTGCCTTTGCTTGTCTTAGGTGGTTGATTCGGTGTAGGCAATCATCCAAGGATCCTGCAGTACTTTTGACCCATTATTCATGGTGTTTTACTTAATAGTTTGATAATTAGCATTCAAATTATTTTTAAAAAGATTGTCAGTAATTTTATTGATCATTTTTTGTTAGGATGGTGATGTATATATTTCATGTTAGATCAACCACTCTAGCAAGTAAAAGCATGTCAACTAATGTGTAAAGAAAAAACTTATTGTACTTTATTGAAAAATTGGGACAATTTTGTATTACAAATTATAGTGCAATAAATGTGGATATACCAAAGAGAATAATTTTCTAATTTAAGGAGGCAATTGGTACAATTTAGATGTGTTGGGTATTGTTATAGTTTTAATAAAAAAGAGAAGCTTGGATGGTTTTGCTAGTGTGTATTCACATAAATCTAACTTATTATTGTAGTTGTTTAGTTTGTAGAATCTTACTTGTTATTGTAGTTGTTTAATATGTAGAATCTTCATTGAGATAATAATGAGAAATGGTTAGTACCTTGCTCTAATTTATTATTTAGATACTAATTATTATTATTAAAATAGGAAAATAAAAATTAAATTACACAAATTTAAATACAATTAACACATATAATTATAGTATCCACAAAGTTATTGAGTAGAAAATAAATTCCCCAAATTTAATTTGGTCTTTTTAAACAAATAAAGTTTAAAATCTAAAAAACTAATTATGAGAGACTACTGATAAAGAAAATCATATAATACTCTTAAACATATATTTATAAATTTAATCCTGTGGCATAAGTCCTGACCCTTGTCAATAGATTCTTTCATGAACTGTACCAGGAAATACATAATAATTTATTTAAGAAGTTCCAAACAATAATATTGCAACACAATATTAAAATTCATTGGCCTTCCAATCCTTAAAATCGAACCGAAAAATAAATTGACTGTAAGAAGCTTCTCCAGAAGACATATCAGTAGCTGTGTGAGCATTCTTAGGAACTAATAACTAACACGCAGATTAAGTATTGACATATAGGCACCAAAGATGAGACAAATGCATGGAAAAAAGATGGATAAAGGAAATTACCAATAATATGGTTCTTATTTCCATCCAACTTTATCTCAATTCGGCCATCTTTCACCAAAAAAGAAAACGCAAAGATGTTATCTACTGTCCGGGAAAATGACAATTTATTAAGCACAGATCTGAGCTCGATCTCATGACCTTCCATAGCCCGCTTCTGCGCTTCCTAAACGCACTACTCCGTTTTCTTCACGCAACCATCTTGTCCTTGAATTCCCAACACGACCAACTATTTCGGTGGGTAGTGGATGTGTTTTTTTTAAAATATGGCGCTTGCTTTTAATTGACCGCGTGGTAAAATAAATTTAAAAAATTTCAATTGGGAGATAACTGGTCAGACAGAAAAGGCAAGGTTAAAATGGCATTTGCAAATGGAAAATGACAAGGTCACAACTTTATTGTTAGCGTTTGTTGTGGTCCCATCATCGATGCTATGAATGAATATGGTCATGATGTCTTATGATGCTATTTTGTATGTTGTGATGTCTTAGGCATGCTGTTTTGTATGGAGAATCGCTGATTCCTATCTGTACTGCTAGATTTCACTTATATGTTTACCACGACACTTGCAACTAAATCTAACTAAAATATGTCTTTTATTATGCTTTGATTGATGGTCATACTTTGTTCCAAAGCTCTCATTATTGCATAGGTTGCATTGAATAGAAAGCTAGGGACTACAAGTTGGAGGCAATATAGGTGGAGCTGTGACCATACTATTAGGGTTGCTAGACTTGATCAATGTGGTCAGCATAAGGATGGCACTAACCACAACACACAATGGCTAACCCAAATGGGCAATTAGTGGAATTGGTCACTAGGTTAAGACGGTGCTTTCTCTAAATATAGAAAATGATGCATAAACAAGTGCACACCCCAAACAAATCAAGTGCTAATGCGATTTTGCCTACTAGCTCATAATAGTGTGACGTGTCCAACAATGGGGTTGGCAAGAAAGTCTTAAGTGCTTGTAGTCAACCTCTTTACCTCGCTTCTATGTCTACATGGCTACAAGCCATATGATGGATCTGGCTAGAAGTACCCCTATGTCATCAACAAATGTGCACATAACGTCGATGAGCCTCCATGTGTCATCAGGGTATTAATCCAATTGTCATCGAAAGAACCTGCATGGAGGTTTTTAAGTCAACGTAGGGGTCACATACATTTGGTTAATTGCCATTGCATTATGTTGAGGGATGCCCATAAACTTTTTGAATAAGCTTATTAACATGTATGTAAAGTGTAGAAGTTTGGTGGGTGGCCATAAACAAATAGGTATCCAACATGATAGTTCACATTTGGTAGCATACTTGAGCTTGTGCCAAAATGGGAGCTTTAGATTAGGGTATCGACATCCATCAAAGCATAAAGGGTAGAGGAATTTTGTTAGATATTGTAGTTGCAACTACCCTCCTAGACATGTATGCAACATGTGAAAGCATAGACAGGGCACTTGAACTATTTGACAAAATGACTCAAAGTAATGTGGTCTCATGAATTGACATTATTGTAAGATACACAAAAAGGAATTTGTTGAAAAGGATTTAGAAACTTTCAAATAAATGGGATTCACAAGTACAAAGCCAAATTCTACATAACATATGAACATCCATCAAAACATAAATGATAAAAAAAAAATGTTATATGTTATATTTATAACTGCCGTAGTAATATGTAAATAACTGCCCTAACTTCCAAATTGTGGAAATAAACAAGGCACATGAACTATTTAATAGAATGCCTCAAAAGAAATGTTGTCTCGTGGACTTCCATTATCACAGGATATGCACAAAATGGATTTGTTGAAAAGGCTTTAAAAACTTTCAAACAAATGCAATTGGCAGGTGTAATGCTAATTCTACAACCATTGCCTGCATCCTCCCTACTTGTGCCGAAATGAAAGGTTTGGAATAAGGTATGGACGTCTACCAAAGCATAATGCAAGAAGGTGTTTTTTTTTGGGTCAAACATTGTGGTTGTAAATGCTCTCGAAGATTTGGAATTTTGGAAAACCGCAAATGCGTTGCCGAAGATAATGTCTACATTGTGGTGGATGTTACACTCTTTGTAGAACTCGTGGTGGTCAGGATAACGGTTAGCTGGCTGTTCGGAATGGGCAATTAAGTAAATTTAGCCGCCAGTGTGGTAATTAGGGTGGCAGCAACTTAGCCGAATAAATGTGCGGTTTATAAAATTGACATGCCAGTGAATATTAAAAAAAGATTATTGAAAAATTTGTACGTTGAAAAAGGTTGATATGACACTATATGGAACTATGGAGATTCATGGACCTTTCATTTTCAGCTTTGATGGACAATTTATTAATATGTCACAAATTCATTAATAAATTATAGCTGTCAATAGTAAGATGATGTAATTTTAAGAGTACACAGTTGTATTGGGACAGGTAAATTTAATGGATTGATTTTTATGCACATGTAAGAAAACTGTGTAGAAATTTTTAGGAGCAATATTTTTTGGGAAAAAAAATAAATATATTAATTTAGAATTTAGAAAAAATTATAAAAAGACTTCCACACAACAATAATTGTCTTAAGTCTATAGAATAAAAATTTGAGGTTTTCTACAATTTCTCCGAGAATCAAAGGAAATTTCAAAACCATAAAAACATATAAAACCCAAAAATAAATAAGAACTATCAACTCAAATCATTCTGAAGGAGCTTTAGAAACTCTGAAGAATGAACATAAGATAGAGATCCCCAATCTATAACATTCCACTTATGATCAACATTGGACGTCCATTTACCAAACAATTTGTAACAACATTCTACTCTCTAGGAATATGAATAAAAGAGATGGAATCAAAATCTACTCCACTTAAGAAGCCAACCTCCAAGAAAACTAAAAAAATGTTTCATTATTCAAAAGGGAAACCAAAACCATGGAATCTATCTCACAAATTACTGTCTTCTAACCTAGCTCACAGGGTTTCTCCAGAGCCACCAGGATGACTCGAGCCTCCATTTGATTATTAATACCAAACCCCGTAGTAGAAGAGAAAAAGAAGTGAACCGACCCAACACTCTCTCTCCCAACTCCATCAATCCTTGTTGCACTCACAAGAAGAACCATCAGTATTAATTTTTAAAAACCCAACGAAGGAGACCATTTACCTACTTTGTTCACCTTATTGGAAGATGTGATCATAGAACCAAGATTAGTAGAGCCAATTAAATACGCCAAATCTAATTTCTTTAAAATTAGATCATTAGAAAGAGGTAGGACTACATCCAAAGAGTTTCTTTTACAAAGTCTAAAGCTTTTTATCAAACATACCCAATAGAACTCTCATAACCTTGGAAAATTCCACAATTTCTTTCCAATCAAATTTGCTAAAGAATGAAAATAGGACCAATGTCCCAAGAAACCAACACGATCGAGCGCTGGGCTTAAACAACATACACTAAGCTTTGACTTGCTTAGGTCGCTGGTGGGCCCTTTCTCTTACTCTGTTTGTTAATGTGTCAATAAGAGAAGGGGCCCACCAGCCACCTAAGCAAGTCAAAGCTTAGTGTGTGATATTTAAGCCCAGCACGATAGAGTCCAAAGGAAGAAGTCATGGCAAGCTAGCCCAAAAATAAAATAGGAAAGTATCATGAATAAAAGGTTGATCTAAAAAAAATTATGTACACACGACAGACTTCAATAATTTTTGGAAAGATACTCTTAGAAAGTTAGGTATAATTTAACTACAGCCTTTTTCACGTAAGTTTTCAACTTGTCCATCTTGTTATCTACAATATTAAGAATAAATTGAGAAATCTGAAATATTATGAATACACATATATGCTGAATAGCCGCTGCCAAACACACATACCTTTTCCTTTAAAATGGATCTTGAAAAGAACAAACTTTTTTTTACCCTTACAATAGTTAATATTATATTATTATAATACTTATATGTATTTTCAATGACATCAACTCATTGACACCGACAGCTTTTCATCAAACCCCATGTGGAATGACATGCATACGCAGAGCATTTACTTTATAAGCCCGTGAAGTCGTTGCGAAATTTAAATATATGCTACAAGTCTTCAGTCAAAAAGTTATAAGTGCCATATTAAATTCTGCCAGAGTCAAATTTGAAAAGCAAAAGGTCTTAAATGGAGGAACAATTTGTTAACCGTGCAAAGCTCCCAAACATTGTGAATCTCTGATAAAGTCTGCACAGAGTCAGGATTCCTTCGGTACTCGAAACAAAAAAAAAAAAAAATTATGGAAGTGACCGACTGGCCAGCTGAGAGAAAGGACTGCTTGGTTTTATTTGTTGACTGAAGCTTTTATTATGTAGGAATTTTTTATGTTTCTGTGATGCTATATCAGTCCACCAACAAACATGATTTAATGCATATTTATTGGTTCATTCTTTTTTGGGGGAACTATTTGACACCTCAACAAAAAGCATGTTGCTGTGGCATCATATTTGATAATGTGGCCCTGAAATTTTAGTTATAAACAGGGGCCTTGTCAAATAAGCTACTGTAAAAATTTGGGAGTGATTCGAAATTACCACATATGATTTTGAGAGGCACGAAGTTAAGATACTCAACTACTGAATTCTCTCCCTTAGAAAGAGTAAATAATAATAAAAATTAATTCAATCTTATACAATTAAATTTGAACAAATTATCACACAATAATTTTTCCTCTTCACTATCATATACAAGCACTATGAAATGTAGGAGGGGCATTAAAAAACAAAACCCTGATTACAAAAATGTTTCGTGAACTCTTCATTGCTGCCAAAAAGGGCGATCTCAACACCCTTCAAGATATATATAGGCAGAATCGGCGGCATGTGACCCAGGGGCTTACTTTTGAAGGAAATAGTGCTCTGCACATTGCTGCAAGAGAAGGGCATCTTGCGGTTGTTGAATGCATAGTTGGTGTCAAGTGCTGTTTGGCTTGAGCTCGGAATTCTGATAAGAACACACCACTGCATGAAGCCGCTAAGAACGACAATGCAGAGGTAGTGAAAATTCTGCTCAAATATAACAAGTATGCTGTGTACAGGCGCAATCAGTTTGGAGAGACGGCGTTGATAATAGCTTCAGAGTACGGTCAAATGGAAACAGTTAAGCTTTTGTTAGCAGCCACGCCATTGTTTCTGGTTTTCTGGCCAAGGGAAGACCGTCGTGTTGATTTTCTAGCTTGAAAGGTGGAGTTGCTTTAAAGCAAAGCAACTCGAGTTGGATTTTCAGCAACAACATTTTTTTTTAATCTAAAAATAGAAAGTTTTTGAGTTTGCGAGATTGAGATAAAATCAAGAGTGATTTTATGTGTGATTTAAAGCTGAATAAAGCAAGGAAAGTTTCTTTACTTGCACATTAAGTAAAGCAGCTGGGCTCTATATATAAGATTGCTGTAGCAAACTCATATTGTATCTTTGAAAACAAAGTTTGTTGTTAGGCTGAATAGAAGATCCAACAGTTGTAGGTTTTTCCCCACAGTGGGGTTTCCTGGGTATATCTGTGTTATTGTCTATTTGTGATTGGCTTATTGTTATTTTTGCTTTCGTTGTTATTTGTTGTTATTTAACTCAGAGTATTGATTGTTATAAATTAGATAGAGGTTCTATTCTGTGAATTTATTGTGCAATTAACCTGTAGTTGGGTTATAAGAAATTAACATGGTATCAGAGCTCTAAACTCTGAATACAAAGCCAAGATTTGTGACATAGATTTCGAAAAAAAAATTAAATTTTCGTCTCCAATTTCTTCTGTGGCTATGGCAACCAGTGTTCGATATGAGGACAGGCTTGAGGGTGCGTCTAACTTTTTACAGTGGAAGGTTCGGATTACTTTTGTTCTCAAGGAGAACAAAGTGTGGATCTATGCTGGTACAAAGGTGACACCACCAACAAATGAACCTGTTGCCCTAGATTCGCATGAAATCAAGGAGGCCAAGGCTCAGAGGATTATCTTGGACGGGGTAAGAGATTATCCAATTCCTCATCTATCGGGGAAAGACATCGCTAAGGAGGTGAGGGATTCGCTCACAAAACTTTATCAAAGCGACTATCAAAGTCGTAAGATGATGCTAAAGGACAAATTGCATAACACCAAGATGTCTAAAGGAGAGAGCGTGACCTCTTACTTGTCCACGCTGACACAGGTCAGGAATGAGCTGGCTACTATTGGAGAGACGATTGCTGAAGATGAGTTGGTGCATATAGCCTTGAACGGTTTTTCGAAGCATTGGGAAGTGTTTGTCAAGTGTGTTATCAGTAGAGATCGGCTACCTGATTGGGCGAGGCTTTGGGATTATTTCATTCAAGAGGAGATTCGTGAAGGTGCTCATCGAGGAGATCAGACAAAGAAGAGTTAAGACGAAGAAAATCTTGCTCTTGCAAGCAAGGGCAAGCAAAAGTCCAATAAAGAGCAATCTGAAGGTTCTTCCAAGTCTGGGAAGAAGAAATATCTGAGCAAAATAAAATATTTTTGCTGCCATCAGATGGGTCACTATGCTAGTCAATGTCTGAATAAGAAAAATAAGGACAAGCAAAAGAAGCAAGGTGCTGCCACAACAGAGGTGGACAAGTTTGCATCACAATTTGAAAATGAGTTTTCGCTCATTGCCTGTCTCTCAAGTTCAATTGCCAACAGGGTATGGTATATTGACAATGGGGCTTTTTGCTACATGACGGGAGTCAGAGAATGCTTCACCAAGTTGGAGGAGAAGAAGCTGGATTTCTATATTGAGCTTGGAGACAATGCCAAGTACCATGCAACTGGTATTGGCACCGTCAAGTTTCAGAGGGAGTTTGGCAAACCTTTGTTGGTGGAGGATGTGTTGTATGTCCCTGGCATGACGAAGAATTTAATCTTAGTTTCTACTTTGGAGGACAAGGGTTACATCATAACCTTTGAAAGGGGCAAAGTCTATATTCGTCCCAAGGATTCCAAGGTTGCAAAAGTAATTGGAGTCAGACATGGCAGCTTGTTTCGGTTATAGTTTGAGCCAGCACATGCATTGGTAAGCAGTTGTAGAGGGCTAGGAGAATTGTGGCACAGAAGGATGGATCATCTTCACCATGGACCACTTAATGTGCTCAAGGAGATTGTGACGGGGCTGCCTGAGGTGAAGACAGAAAACCATGAGGTGTGCAAGGGTTGTGCTCTTGGGAAATATGTCAAGACCACTTTTCCAAGCAGTGACACTAGATCCTGTCAACAGTATCCTTGAATGGGTATGAGTATTATGTTACTTTCATTGATGACTTCTCCAGGAAGACATGGATATATTTCTTGAAGAACAAAGATGAGGTCTTCAGT
The DNA here is from genome assembly GCA_027924645.1 of Cunninghamia lanceolata. Classification (NCBI taxonomy): domain Eukaryota; kingdom Viridiplantae; phylum Streptophyta; class Pinopsida; order Cupressales; family Cupressaceae; genus Cunninghamia; species Cunninghamia lanceolata. The sequence continues at coordinate 1,486,332 of BSBN01001455.1, forward strand.
AGGTTCAAAGAGTTTAAGGCTCTTGTGGAGAACCAAACAGGGAGGAAGATCAAGATACTGAGGTCTGATAGTGGAGGTGAGTATACCTCGAATGCCTTCAAAGATTTCTATACTCAGGAAGGTATCAAGAAAGAGTTGACAGTTCCGTACAACCCTCAGCAGAATGGGGTTGCTGAACGGAAAAACAGGGCTATAGTTGGAGCAGCTAAGGCCATGCTTCATGATCAGGATCTACCTTGGTTCTTATGGGCAAAAGCTTGCAATACGGCTGTGTATTTGCAGAATAGGAGGCCTCACAAAGTGTTGGGCAAATTGACTCCAGAAGAGGCGTTCAATGGTAAGAAACCAGATTTGGGGCACATTCGCATCTTTGGATGCCTTGTGTATTGTCACATTCTTGTGGAGAAGAGAACCAAATTGGAACCAACTGCAGAGAAGGGTATCCTTGTTGGGTACAGTGAAACTTCTAAGGCCTATCGAGTTTACATTCCTGCTCTCAGGAAAATAGTTGTTCGCAGAGATGTGAAGTTTGAGGAAGAGAGGGCTCTTCAGAAGTCTAGCAGCTTGATAAATGAGGAGAAGCAATCTCCCATGACTGAGGTAGAACAAATCCCTCAAACTTCAGTCCCACAAGCTGGAGAGCAAAGCAAGCAGGCCGAGTAAGTTGATCAAAAAGAGGAACAAATAATTCCTCAGCCTCAAACTCTTATTACTGAGAAGAAGAGAAACAAGGTGGCTGAGCAAATGCTAAGAGAGGCCCAGGAATATGTTGGTGACCCACAGGATTCGGTCAGACAAAGAAAAGCTCCCAAACGTTATTCTGATTATGTGGCACTTATGAGTGAATTAATTAAAGAGGAGCCTTCCAGCTTTCAGGAAGCATCTAAGCACCAAGTATGGAGGGATGCTATGGTGGAAGAGTATTCTTCCATCATGAAGAACAGCATGTGGGAGGTAGTACCTTGACCAAAAGATAAGTCTGTGGTGGGCTCAAGATGGTTGTATAAAATTAAGCATGTTGCAGATGGTAGTGTGGAAAAATTCAAAGCCCGGTTTGTGGCTAAGGGGTTTTCTCAGAAGGAAGGAGTCGACGATGACGAGACTTTTGCTCCAGCAGCCAGGTACTCATCCATAAGAGCTATCATTTCTATAGCAGCACAGATGGGTTGGAGGATTCACCAGATGGATGCAAAGACGGCCTTCCTCAATGGAGAGATTGAGGAAGAAATTTACATAGAACAGCCAGAAGGATTTGAAGCACATGGGAGGGATTCTCATGTATGCAGGTTGAGGAGAGCACTGTATGGGCTCAAGCAGGCTCTCAGGGCATGGTATTCACGTATTGACAGTTACTTGTAGAGCGTGGGCTTCATCAAGAGTGAGACAGATCCGAACCTGTACTATGTTCAGGTGAAGGATGAACTTCTCATATTGGTGTTGTATGTTGATGACCTATTTCTCACAGGGTCAAAGGAGCTCATAGGTCACTGCAAGCGGGATCTTGCAAGAGAGTTTGAAATGAAGGACTTGGGTTGATGCACTACTTTTTGGGATTGGAGGTATGGCAGAAAGAGGGAGAGATCTTCCTTGGACAAGGGAAGTACATAATTCATATACTAAAGCGATTTAGGATGGAGGACTGTAAGCCCATGTCCACGCCACTTGTGACCAACTGGAAGAAGATTGATACTTCCAAATCAGAGGCAGTGGACCCCACTTTATACAGACAGTTGATAGGCTCTCTTATGTATCTGATTAACACCAGGCTAGACATTTGTTTTGCAATGAACTCACTTAGTTAGTTTATGGTGGAACCTAAACGTGTGCACTGGATAGCTACGAAACATGTTTTGAGGTATCTCCGAGGCACAGTTGATTATGGGCTGAAGTATGTTCAGCAAGATGGAGTGAAGCTCGAGGGGTTCACCGATGTAGATTGGGCAGGCAGTACAGCTGACCGGAAGAGAACTTCAGAGTGCAGTTTTAGTTTGGGATCAGGAGCAGTCTCTTGGTAGAGCAGGAAACAAAAGTCAGTTGCACTGAGTTCTGCAGAGGCCGAGTATGTGGCAGCTAGTATGGCTACATGTGAGGCTATCTAGCTTCGAAAACTTCTAGCTGAGCTCTTTGATCAGGAGCTAGATCCTATAGTCATTTACTGTGATAATCAGAGTTGTATCAAACTCTCTGAGAATCCAGTGTTTCATGACAAGTCAAAGCATATTGAGATCAAGTACCACTTCATCAGAGATTGTGTGGAGAAGGGGACAGTGAAGCTCCACTACATTCCTATGGACGAGCAGATAGCAGACATCCTAACCAAGGCCTTGATGAATAATAAGTTTGTATTCTTCAGGGATAAGTTGGGTGTTGTGCAGAACACCTTCCTCGCTAAGAGGGAGTGTTGATTTTCTAGCTCGAAAGGTGGAGTTGCTTTAAAGCAACTCGAGTTGGATTTTCAGCAACAACATTTTTTTATTATCTAAGAATAGAATGTTTTTGAGTTTGTGAGATTGAGATAAAATCAAGAGCGATTTTATGTGTGATTTAAAGCTGAATAAAGCAAGGAAAGTTTCTTTACTTGTACATTAAGTAAAGTAGCTGGGCTTTATATATAAGATTGTTGTAGCAAACTCATATTGTATCTTTGAAGACAAAGTTTGTTGTTACGCTGATTAGAAGATCCAACAGTTGCATGGTTTTTCCCCACACTGGGGTTTCCTGGGTATATCTGTGTTATTGTCTATTTGTGATTGGCTTAATGTTATTTTTGCTTTCGTTGTTATTTGTTGTTATTTAACCCAGAGTATTGATTGTTATAAATCAGATAGAGGTTCTATTTTGTGAATTTATTGTGCAATTAATCTGTAGCTGGGTTATAAGAAATTAACACGTCAGACATGCCTTAATGCTGCAGCTTATGCAGGACATCTAGGTAAACCCTCTCACATACATTTATACTTTTGTTTTTTATAAATAAATTAGCAAGTACATTTAAGAAAACCATAGAGTAGCAAAAGTATGATGCTACTTATGGCTAGAGACAAAGTTAACTGAAACATAAGATTCTATCAGGAATTAGATATAAATTGGTAACAATTACCATTCAAACTCCTCCATAATACTCTCTCTGCCATATGATTTACAGTGTGGTGAATCATTTGAATGTATTGGTAGTTAGCATAGTTTAGTTTGAAGAGAGGGTTTAAAGAATCACCAACAATGTGCAGGTTATTTATAGGGGACCAGGGTTCTACATAAATAATAACAAGACAACTTGAAAGTAGCTCCTAAATTACATAGATGTAACTATTTTTATTAAAAAAATCACTTGCTTGGCCAAGTTTTTATGATTATTTTCCAGCCACTCAACTTACAAATATTGTCCACCTGGCTTTTTCTGGTATTGAATAAGCTAGAAAAAAGATACAAATACTGTCCACTTGGTTTTTTTGTATTGAATAAGCTAGAAAAAAGATACAAATATACAGTCCACTCTACTTAAATATCATCGAGTTTAATGGTCAAACAGTCAATAGCAATTTTACACCTTATTCACAACAAAAAGTGGTAAATATTTGTCCTATTTTATTGGTCAAAATTGACCTTTCACTGTTGAAGTGGATGATATTATATTATATGTTCTATTTTATTTAATCTATAGTATGATTTATAAATAAATTTAATAATCATAATTATAATTTTAAAACAAATAATAAAATATTGTACCTAGGGTCTAAGTCTTTATACCTAGAGACTAAATACTAAAGAAATGCTTCTAATCTCAGATTCTGTGAATGACATACCTCTTTTCAAAGATGATTGGTTTGTTTGACTTCCCTTTGATATAGATTACCAAAATTCATTGTTAGAAAGCTTTCCTTACGTAATATGTAGAGCTTTTGGAAGAAACCGTGTGTGCTTTTTTTTATCAACGTTTCGGATCACAATATGTGATCCATCATCAAGATGAAAAGAAGAGAATTAGTGAGTTACATGATTGTAAAGATACTTCCTTAAAAAGAGAGAGTGAGGTGTGGGCACGGAGTTTAACCTAAGGGGAAGAAACCAATAAAGGGTTCATGGATCACGGAGTGTGATTTGAAATGTTCATCCAAAAAAGCACACACAGTCTCTTCCAAAAGCTCTACATATTTCATATCATGGATTGTGGAAATATCATGTCTATAAGCTTTCCTTATGGCAAAAATTAACCAAACAAAAATAGTTATAGATAGAGATTAACCTTTATTTTTTCTATTCCTTGACAAGTTGTTGCTAATTTTGTGTCATTCTGTAAAAGAAACAATGCTAACTTGGAAGGTAATTTTATGCTGCAACCTCTCTAATTGCTTACAACATTCTCATTATGCTTAGAGTTGAAGAACTTGTAACATTCAACCAATTTTGTTATGTGTAATGGCTTCCAATGCAAATATTTGTGAACCTTGGTTTATCTAAATTGACAGGGTTGAATTTATCTCGTAGAAAATATCCAGATGTTTTAATTAATTAAGGAGAACACTTTCTAATTCCCGAGGAATGGATGATACATAAACAACAGGCAACACTCCCCTTCTACACTCCCTTTCAACTCACCTCAAATCCTGTGATTTGATATGTTGGTTCTACATTTGAAAAAAAATTAAGGAGACAATATAAATAGATTGAATGTGCGTCTTTTGATATGCCATTCGGTAACATTTCTTTCTTTCATATTAGTGCATAGTGATGGCTTCTTTGAAACTGCCATCCACCTTTCTTTCCATCTAGCATGCATTTTTTTTTTCTTTTTTTAATTCCTTTCACCTTCTTTTTTTTGGTTTTTTTAATTTGTGGAGTGTGACTATTTCATTTTTAATAAAGATTCTAGATTGAAATCTTATAAGTTTACATAGAAATTTCATAATCTTTCAGCTCCCATCCATGTTGTGAATGTAGGAATGCCTCTCAGCATAATTATATACAATGTAGCAGAAATTTCAAAGAAATATAGCGGCCATATCTTCAACTATGGGCTATTGTTTTTATTTGCCCTTCTACAATCTCCTTTAATAACTTCCCCTTAACCTTTTTTTGACTGTGGATGCTTCTACAATCTAAATAGGTGTGATTCCGTCTTTTTAATCTTGGCGTCCTCTTTTATTTTCAACAGCCTTCTCTCCTTTGGCATTGGCTTTATAGTTGTTGTGAATTTGCCTTTGCAGTGGCTTCCTAAGATGGTGATTTGCTTTGCGACCTCCCTTTTCACTATGTATTTATTTAGTTAGTTAACTGCTATAGCTCTTTCTTTGGCAATAATGTTCCCATGATCTCTTCTACTCTAATACCACTAATCTGAATCTGGTTGGAGATTCACAAAACAATGCTTGGTGAGCAGGTCACCTACGGTATTATAGAAACCAGTAGTAATTGGTTTGGAGCAGTATGGCAATCTCGTTGAGAGATGTATGCCTTCTCTTGTGTCTGTCTTCTTCATTGTGAAGGAAGTAATATTTATTTGTATCTACTCTTAATCAATTATTTGTAAATTTAATTTAATGACCACACCTGATAAATGCACGCACCCTTCTTGCATGAAAAATATAGATCTGTATAAAAAAATATAATAATAAATCAAACCAAATCCTAATTAAATTTATTTAATTAAGATGTTTTTCTTTTCCATAAATTTAACCAATCTTTAAAATAGGGGAGAGAGGGGCCAATAGCCACCCACCCTAACTTCGCGCACATCAAACATATAGCTAGACATATTGAATTTTGATGATTTTTTTTGGGTTTTTCCATATGCGACTGAAGAGCTTAAAGGTATTCTTTCAGCTTCTTAGCACTTATACATTTCAGATTTTGTAGGACACGTTATGTGCATCTCGATTGTTGACCATCCAAATTCAAGTCTCGGCGAGCCTCTAAAATATAGAAGAAAAAGTATCTTCAAGGAGCTTAACCTCCAACCACAGACCGTTGGTCTCCCGCACTCCTTCCTATCCAGAAGTGGCCCTACCCTACTCAAAGAGGATAGACTTAGGATAACCAATGGTGTTAGCCATCTGAGTTCTGGTGTTGTGACCTATGTAACTTGTTATCATGCATCCCCCTAGATACCCTCTAGTCAAGCATGACCACTCCACAAGCTACGCCATCTAGTCACGGTGAAATATCAATGCACATGAGGCAGGTGCACTACCTTGGCCAAAGGATTTGAATATAATTAGCATTGTGTCAATGCAAGTAGTAAGTTCACCCACCCCAACTCAACTTGAATTAATCGCAATCCTACAGTTACCTATGTATAAGTTCAATGTAACGACCACGATAACCTCTTGGTGTTCCAAACTCATCATGCAATAATGCATGGTAGTTAGGTTTACTTCTCTCTTTTTAGCTCATGGAGACATTTTCGTCCATATGTTAAAAGAATGGGACTCTAGCTTACCGGTTAATCAGTTAAGGCTATAAGTTTAACAGTTGATCTCTAAGTTAGTCCACTACTTTAAATTATCCAGTCAAGAGTGGACACTAAACTTAACTAAGTTGTTTCAGAAGGGTTTAACAATAAACCAATTTATAGAATACAAATATTCGAAGACCCAGAGTTAAAATTTAAATACTCTTAAGAATCTTCTTCGACCTATTAAACCTTCGACAAAGCTTAATCTTTTGTCATACCAAGCATTTAGAAATCCTATCATTTTGTTTCTATCTGCAAGAAGAATGCATGCAAGTTAGACAAACACTTAACTATAGACTCATTATGTTTGTTCTAAAACTTCATTATTTAACTTGTTTGATTGTATAAACTGATAATAACTCTATCCCTCCTTCAAAAACACAACAGTTTGAATATTTTAAAGCAAAAAGAGTTATATACAATAAATAAATGGACTCTAACTAGTTATCATTTGCAACAAGAAAATTATATTCTCTATGGTCGGCCAACTATTTATAAACTCAGAACTTGTGGAGGACTGAGTAGTCTTACATGCATCGACATACATTTCACACTATTGTTTCTCTTCTGCCGACGGTTAACACATTCTTCAAGTCTTCTATAAAACTAGTTGTTTTTAAATATGACAGGACCAACCAATTATAGTTGGCAGGCCAACTGAGGACACTTCCAACGTCGACTTGGATTTTGTTATTATGGCTTGTGATAACTGTAAAGCTAGCTCTTGATCAAAAACTCAGTCTACTATGTGCTCTTCGCATATCCAAATACCTCTTAAAGTTAAACAAAACAACTACACAATTTAAATCAACTTTCGAGATGCTTCGAGGAACAATGTATTACAACTATGAGTTTTTCGACTACAGTGTGATTCAGGGGACAAATAACATTATTTCCATTTTGAAGGAAGTGAAAACACACAGGTCTAAAGTTGGTACTCAAATCACACATTACAACTTCAATGAAATACTAAATTCCATCGTATTACAAGTAGAGCCAATACTATTAAAACATGCCTGATAACCGTGACTGCGTAGAGAAGAGATGAAAAGAAACCTGAAGAAAATCTCCAGTAACTTCTTGAAAACTAGTCTAAGAGCTCATTCTTTTCTTACCCGCTCACATTCACTTCATGCTCGGCCTCCTCTCTGCTTCCTCTCTGCCTTCTGTTTCCAAAACTGGCTCCCTACTTCCTCTATATCCCGTTCTCCCTCCAAAAGAAAACTAAACTTCCCACTCTCAAGACCACGTCCTCACAACTGGGTAACTACCCTGCATGGCTTAACCATCTCCTCCTTTCGCGACCACTACCAGAAATGGTTTAGTTTTCCCACTCAATCCATGACTACTCTGCAAAGTGGAGCTCCACACTACGCGAGGTGGTGGTTAACAGTTTGGACAAGCTGTCACACTACTCATAACTGATTATGAGTTTAAATCGAAAGCAAAACTAAAAATAATGGCTGAGCCGACAACCCATTCATAAAGTTTAAAGCTCAAGAGAAAATAGATTGTTTTTGGAATATAAAACATCATAAATAAAGACTTAAGTGAGCCTTTTGAGTTACTACCCACTTACTAACATCATAAAAGAATAAAAGAATTACCCCAAATGACTATTTAAATATAACTAATATAATTTTGTATATTCCATTACAGTATGACCAAAGGTATTACACACAACGGTCTAAAGATTTAAAACATTATTTAAACCTTTTATTATATGATAATAGCCCAATATAGAAAACAATTCTACATCCATCAAATTTTGCAAGTAAACATTTACATCATACACTCATAGAGCTTTATGACGACGATGACGATTTGAGCGTAAACACAAAACAAGGTTTGGGGTCGACTTACACACAACTTTCAACTTTTACGCTGAACCACTAAACAAGACACAACATACAACTCATTCTCAAGTGTATACATTTATATATAAATAACAATATATCGGTCGTCCATGTCTGACGACATGATACTGAGTATTACGACACAGATGTCGATTTCACATACTCATTACAACAACTACGGAAAGAAGAAAGACCTATTCTAGCAAACCTTGACATCTCATCTAAAATTAACTTAGCTCGAAATCAATACTTAACTCAAGGATACTAGGTTTATCTACCTGATGTTCATTTTCAGTGGCAAGCACCCATGGGTTATTCCAAAGTCTATTCTCTCTCTCTCAAAGATACTTTCTCTTCTTCTTTCTTCCTGGCGAACATGTTCCATCTATTCCTGTCATTGACAATCTCACATACAATTTGTGGTTAGAGTACCAAGGTTTTGATCAAAACACATCTACATCAACTCATTTCATTTTCATATTGAAAAGACATTTTAATTCATAACATTAAATTGATCATAATCAAGTAAAATTCCATAATTTCATAAAATTAACCTTTTCTAATCATATCATCATTTCTATGATGTTAAAACATATCCACATAACTGTACTATTTAAGAAAAAGTAAATAGTAATATTGAATCCAAAAAGGGGAGAACAAATCTTATATATACGTATATGTATATGTATCACTATATATGTGTGCAATATATAGTTGTATCATTGCACATCGATTCTATTACATTTTTTTCTTTTATATGAATGTCTTAAGATGGATTTACATGTAGTGCTTGAATTTATTTGGATAATTTAATATTTGTTCATTACTACCCGGATGACTACCCGACATATGATTTCTATGATTGCAGGCATGTGAGAGGTTTGTAGAGCACCTTGCATTGTGAGCACTCACTAAAGGTAAAGTCTTATCAAATTTTACTTACATCACTAGTTGTCAAATTGTACTATGCAATTGTGTTTGTTAACACACTACTACTCATGAAATATTTTTCTCTAAGGGCCCCTACTTGGATTATATAGTCTTCTTTTGCAATTGCATGTGACTATTTAATCTCCTCAGTTTAGTGAAAGTAAATGTATACATATGTGAACAGGTAATATAAATTGCACATTATATTTACCTTTTTCAGTCAATCTAAAGTTTAAATGTCTCAATATCATTTAATGAATTCATGTATATGTGTATGTATATATATATATATATATATATATATATATATATATATATATATATATATGTCAATCTATATGTCATTCTGATTTAATTGGGTGTGGTTCTAATTTATATCAAGTGTTAATGTATTAATGAAACATTAATGAATTTAAATACAAGATGACAATATGGATGTGTAAAGGAAAAATACATTTTCCTTTTGGTGTGAGATTAAAATTAAAATGTCTAAATGCAGTTTATATTTACAATCTTATCTTATTTGTTTACAATAATCTGCACACACATACACACACGTGTCTGTTGTGTTTCTCAACACAATTGCATATAAGATGGCAGTTTAATGAAATTGTGTTTGTCAACACACCACCACTATTGGGATATTTTGCTCTGATAGCCATTACTTGAGTTCCTTACATTATTACTAAATGTGTTTAGATAGATGCACTTATAGTTCAATTTAATTTATTTGATTATTCAGTATGTTCGTTACTGCGCTAATTATCATATGTGTCTCGATATCATTTAATGAATTCATGTATATGTCTATGTATATCTATATGTATACATCAATATGTATATGTATATTTATGCATGCATATACATGTATATCTATACGTATATGTCAATCTATATGCCATTCTGATTTAATTGGGTGTGGCGCTGATTTATACCAAGTGTTAATGTATTAATGAAACATTAATGGATGTAAGTTATTTACATTGTTACTAAATGTGTTTATATAGATGCACTTGCAGTTCAATTTAATTTATTTGGTTGTTCAGTATGTTTGTTACTTCCCTGATTATCATTTATATGTATGCAAGCGAGCACTCCTTGTCAATACTTTCTAGAACACCTTCGATCGGGAGAAATCAATTCAGGTAAAGTCTTATAAGACTTTACTCGGGCAATGACCCACTAGGCTTTAGGTTTTTCTTCATAGTTGTTTTAATTTACTTTCAATGAATCAATCAATTTACTTTACTTTAGATTCTTTTCTATCAATTTAATTTACTTTACTTTCAATGAATCACTCAATTTACTTTACTTTACTTTAGGCTTTTTTCAATCAATTTAATTTACTTTACTTTCAATGATCAATCAATTTACTTTACTTTACTTTAGGTTCTTTTCAATCAATTTAATTTACTTTACTTTCTATCAATCAATCAATTTACTTTACTTTAATTTAGGTTCTTTTCAATCAATTTACTTTCCTTGTTGCTTAAATCGTACTACATTTACATTGATGCTTGAATCAATTCAATTAAGGTATAATTACGTGAAAAGAATGCTAAAACAACATGCTACTACAAGCAAATTATGTAGAGAACTTGTAGTACCATGTTGATTTAACCATTCAAGTCTTTCATTTTTCCAAAACATTTACAATCATATAAACATACAAACAAACAAACATGAGATCAATGCATATATATTTCAGAAATAACCATTTAACTCTTGCTTTTTTTCTAAAACAATTACAATCATATAAACATAAATACATACAAACATGAGATCAATGCATACACATGCCAGAAATAACATGAGATCTACACATAGAAACACTTACAAAATGTTATTACAAAATATTTTGACAAAATGAGATGTACGTATAGATATTTCAAAAATATCAAATATCTCCATCCAAAATAAAACCTTCTTCTTCAATTCTCCATAAATCCAAGAAAAGGAGTAGGTTGTTCACCATCTCTAGTAGCACATTCATTTGCAGTCTATGTTAAACCATGTGGCTCAGTTATAGTCTGTAGCGATGCAGCAATCTAGGTAAGCAAAGTTTGATTAGACTTTGCATTTACAAGCAAGTCATTTGAGCTTTCAGGGCTAGACCCTACCTAAAGATTGCTTAGAGCTACAAAGACTAGGCTCAAGATGTTGAACATGTCCATTAGAACGGGACATTGCACTGGTAGAGGAAAATTTGGGGTACTCAATCATCTTTCATTTACTGATTGGTCCACTTTCTTTTTTCCTGTATTCGTCCCCTGAGCAATTCTTGTCTGCTCACGCTAAATTTCTTTCTCCAAATTTTCCTCTGCCACTCTCTATTTTTTAATAATTTTTCCAATCTTTTCCTCTCTTTCTCTTGTTGCATGACTTCTTTTTCAGCTTTCATCTCCTTCATTTGTTCCCTTTTCCTCAACTGCAACTCTTCCTAGTAAACTTTCTCTCTCTCTCTCTCTCTTGTTCATTGAGCATTTCCATATATGCATTGGATGTTAAGATCTTGGACTTACTACTTTAACGTAGTACCCCAGTCCTATTCTTACGACCCCTTGCTTGCACCCTTCGAACCAGGAGCTTGAGAAATCGAGTAATCGGTTGTGGCTACAATTGTGTATCTTGGGTGCATGACACATAATCTTCTTCCAGATCACCTGTACATTCTTCTTCTGCATTGTCCTCGTTTAGTGGATCCCAATTTGATGCAGTAGTGAAGTAGTGTACAATGTCAACTGGATCATGATCTGGTGGTGAAGGCCTTGAAAGGATGACATCTGCTTGACTAAAATTTATTTCCATCCCCATGTTTCTAGCAACTTCAGCCATCCATTCTAGTTGGGTAACTTGAGTTAGCAAACTAAGACCATCCAAATTAGAAATTGTATCGGCAACATTAGGAACTGTATCAGCATCATTAGGAACTGTATCAATAACATTAGGAACTATATCAATAGCATTAGAAATTGGCTGTAGAATATCAGCAGTATTAGAAACTATTTGACCAATAAGTGTTTCAGTGCATTCTTCTTATACTTATGTTGGGTTCTGTTGACTTCCACTTTTATTGTATGTGGTGATGAATTCCATAACTTGTTCATCTGTATATCTAGCAAATTGCAAGAATGTTTCAAGTGTAATTATCTCGAGATCCTCATCTACTGTGAAGGATCGATTATCTGCTACACTAACCATAGGTTCTGGACTACCTTCATTTGGTACTTGGAATCCGTCACTTGGCCTCATGTCTTATTGAAGCGCAAACCTATTCAATGGCCAAATGCCTATCCTTCAAAACCCACTAATTATATTGCATGGGGCCAAGGCTTGCTTGAATACCTTGCTAGCAAGAGTGGCCAACTCTTCTCTTCCAATTTTAATTTGTGGGTGGCTTACCATCCATGCAGACCTTTGCTATTTGAAATAGGTTTTGAATGGTGAAAAAATACTCACATCTAGTGGCTGCAATTTGTGGCTTGTATGTGTTAGGAGGGTGATGAGGTCAATCCCTAAATGTCGCGCTTCCTCTATGGTCTTGAAGGCAATATGGCTGCCATGACCATCAAATATTAGAAGAGCTCTATTGGTTGGTGAAACCCCTCCAGAGATAGATGCAACAAAATGTTGTAACCAATTCAAAAATAGTTCTTTTGTCATCCACGCATGTTCTTGAGCTACCATGCATGCACCGGCTCATAGTTTGCTATGTAGTTTTTGATATGCCTTTTGGATTTAAATAGATAAAAACTAGGTATACTACAGCGTGATGCACTAACACATGCCAAAATAATAATCCATTCCCTACTTTTTGAGATGAAGTGGGGCACACCACGAGATCCCAATTTTTCTATTACCCACATTCCGCAGTTCCTGCCAGCTTGTACCCTTGTTTCGTTGCAGTTCCATATTTTGCTGGATCCATATTAGTGTGTCTTGTAAAGATTTTCTAGATTGTTGTAGAATGAAGCCACTATGCTTGGCCTTAGCATAATGGCTCTATCGATGTCCACACCCTCTGCTATGCGAATTTAGTTAGATCTGGATACCTTTTCTTAAAACCCTCCCACCATGACTTTCTTGGCATCCCATCTGTGAAAGGATTTGGCCTAAATTGAATGACTTGTGCCACAGTAGATTTCAGCTATGCAATTTGAAGCCCATGGCCTATGTCAGCCATGTCCTTGCACCACTGAACTATTTTTGCCTCCTCCTCATCAGTCAGGATGGTGTGTGGCCCCATCAGACTTAGTAAGGAAGGACCATCAATTTTTCAAGAAACCTAATATCAAAGAAGATAGTGAATTGTCAAATCCATATTTTGGAGGGTGTGAGAATATATATTCTGGAAATCAAATCTTTATATTGGACTTTGTGGTATTTGAGAATCTTAGAACACTGAACCTAATTAGGTAGACATCTACACTAAAGTTTAAACCTATGTAGACATCTACACTAAGGCTTTCAATCACAATAAGTGAGAAAAAAACAAAAATATAATGCAGTATATACACCTACACTATATATATTGCAGTTTTCATAATATATATTTTTGGATTCACAAAATTAACCAACATATATAATTTTTGAATTCACTAAAAAATAAACCTATACTCAAATTGTTTCATAATATATACTCAAACTATGTATGAATATATACTCAAATTGTTTCCTAATGCTACTGAAATTGTTTCTAATACTGCTGAAAATGTTTCTCCATATATTTAATGTAGTATGTATATACACCTACACTAAAAAATAAACCTATATATTTTTGGTTTCACTAAATTAACCAACAATAATATTAATATATTTCTAATATTTCTATCAAACCTTTATATCATAGTATTTTTATCATATTACGGCACTTCTTGTCAAATAATACAAAAAATGCAATGCTGAAGATTAACCACCCTAGACTTTCACTATGCCTTCTAGTGGATCAATACCCAAAGGCCTTGAGCCACTTCACTTGCTCTCTCAATGTGTGCAGGAGAGAGAAAGTCACCATAATTACTCAGATAAAATTGAAATGTTTCCAAATTGTTTCTGAGTATTCCTTCTTGGAATAGTTGCATGGCTGTTGTTGTCACGTTATTTTTTTTTACAACCTCAACTTCAAACACACCTCCAACCATACCTTCTTCTAGAAACTCGTCGAAATAGGAGATTGCATTAGTCACAGTGTCTTTGTGTTCCTCCTTCACGAACTTGTTGGCCAGGTTATTTCTGTGACTTTTGTTGCCTAGGATTTGAACAGATGTGGAGAAGAATTTTTTATAGATCATGTAGTCGCATAAATGGCCTCCTTGGAAGTGTTGCATTCCTACAACTTGCTGGATTGCAATGACCAATTGGTCTGAACCAGCATTGAACAAGCGCTTAATTTGGGTCTTGTGATCTTCTTGTAGGCAACCACATCCACTGGCCACGTCTATTGTTTTGTGTGTTTGGAGAGTTCATCATGTCCAAGGGGTTTTATAGGAGGAATAAGCAGTTGGTTCACGGGCTCCAATTCAATTAGCATGAGACTACTGAAAAAGCTTGTGTAATCAGATTTGGTGTACTTAGAATATTTGAATATCTAGAATTTATTAAGACACATTTTCTAATGCAAGAAGACTTAGTAAGGAAGGACCATCAATTTTTTAAGAAACCTAATATCAAAGAAGATAGTGAATTGTCAAATCCATATTTTGGAGGGTGTGAGAATATATATTCTGGAAATCAAATCTTTATATTAGACAATGTGGTCTTTGAGAATCTTAGTACACTGAACCTAATTAGGTAGACATCTACACTAAAGTTTAAACCTATGTAGACATCTACACTAAGGCTTTCAGTCACAATAAGTGAGAAAAAAAATATATAATGCAGTATATACACCTACACTATATATATATATATTGCATTTTTCATATTATATATTTTTGGATTCACAAAATTAACCAACATATAATTTTTGGATTCACTAAAAAACAAACGTATACTCAAAGTGTTTCATAATATATACTCAAACTGTGTATGAATATATACTCAAACTGTTTCCTAATGCTGCTGAAAATGTTTCTAATACTACTGAAAATGTTTCTCCATATATTTAATGCAGTATCTATATACACCTACACTAAAAAATAAACCTATATATTTTTTGTTTCACTGAACTAACCAACAGTAATATTAATATATTTCTAATATTTTTGAATGGGGTTAAAAATATATAGAGGGGTTGAAGCTATATATATACTCAAACCCTTAATATATTTTTAAACACATAGAGAAATGTAAACTCTACATTAATATTACTCATATTTAAAACACAGATATATATATTTAATAGATATAGATAAATGTCATTTCAACAGATTTAACATTAATATTAAGTTAACAAATACATTTATTTCATATTGATAGTTACAAGTTATAGATTTAACATTAATATTAATAAATACATTTTCTTCATATTAACATATTTAAAATGATGGCATGTGAACAGATATTACATTTGCTTCATATGAACAGATTTAACATTAATATAGATGACACATGTGTGAAGAGGGAGTAGAAGACAAAGGAAATAAACATAACACAAACATATGCATGAACATTAATATAGATTTAACATGAACAGAAAAATATGCATAAAGAGGAAGTAAAAGACAAATAAAATAAACATGAACACAAACATATGCATGAACATTAATATAGATTTAACATGAATAGAAACATATGCAGAAAGAGGAAGTAAAAGACAAATAAAATAAACATGAACACAAACATATGCATGACCATTAATATAGATTTAACATGAATAGAAACATATGCAGAAAGAGGAAGTAAAAGACACAAAAAAAATAAAGAAAACATAGCATAAAGAGGAAGGAATATAAGAAGGTGATGTACCAACCTGAACCTAATTGTGGAAGTTTGAAAGTCTAGAAGTTTGTGAAATTCCTCTTGGCAGCAGACAGGTTTTGCAGCGCTCCTTAAGGAAATTTATGTTGTACGCTGCATAGTATTTGTCTTATAATGAATTCAAATTTGAAAAGGAGTGCATTGAATCTGGTTTTTGAGTTTGTATTTAAATTAATGCGTAGAAACTATTGTATTCGATGATATGATACACATAATTGAATTTGGTTGTTGAGTTTGAATTTGATTAAATGCGTAGAAGCTATTGTATCCGATGATGTGATTTATAAATCTCATCGTTTTTCGTATGATTCTATAATTAAATAGGTTTAATTTTGTTTTTTAATTTAATTTATGTCTGGTTGGGGATCCTGACACCTTTTTGTATTTGTGCAGGTGCTTAATGTAAATGGATAGGTACTTATTCTAAATAGAGTTGGTGTAAGAGGATGTGATAGCAAGTATGGGAGAATGTGACAACAAGTGGAGGGGATGTGATAGCAAGTATAGGAGAATGTGTGATTGATAGCCAAAATGGATTGGAGTGTTGTGTGTTTATGGTAGCTTAGGTACCAATAGCTATGCACAAAAGTATGTCAATGTAACCAGTTTGACTTTATTTAATATCCAAGTGGGTAGTTTTTTTAAACATTACCCATTGTGCACTAATCAATAAAGTGTATATTTAAATTGGAGTTTCTCCAACTTGCATCATGTTGCCTTGTAAATGCAAGTGGAAGAGTATGTGTGTTGGTTTGTTGAAATGGCGAACTACACATGGATTTGTGAACATGTATTGGTGCATTTGTGTAAATTTACTAGGTCAATAAACATACATGTACTGGTTCATTTTAAAAACTTTATTGGGGGGTCAAGTGCACAAAAACATAACAGTTATTGGGGCATGGGCGACAACTGGCCCCTTTCCCCTAGTTGTTTGATATGGATTAAGACTTCCACGCAAGTGAAGGAAATAATCTGCGAACAATGTTAAAAATTAGAAGCAATAACATGAGAATTGTTGATCACGTTTGAGAAAAATTTATGATACTGTAAAGACAAGCTATTTCTATGAGGCATCAAGTCCTGACCATTGTCAATAGATTCTATCACAAACTGTACCATAAAATACATAGTAATTTACTTAAGAAGTTCCAAACAATAATATTGCAACACAACATTAAAACTCATTGGCCTTCCAATCCTTAAAATTGAACCGAAAAATAAATTGACTGTAAGAAGCTTCTCCAGAAGACATATCAGTAGCTGTGTGGGCATTCTTAGGAACTAATAACTAACACGCAGATTAGGTATTGACATATAGACACCAAAGATGAGACAAATGCATGGAAAAAATATGGATAAAGGAAATTACCAATAATATGGTTCTTATTTCCATCCAACTTTATCTCAATTTGGCCATCTTTCACCAAAAAAGAAAACGCATAGATTTTATCTACTGTCTGGGAAAATGACCATTTATTAAGCACAGATCTGAGCTCGATCTCATGACCTCCCATAGCCCGCTTCTGCGCTTCCTAAACGCACTACTCCGTTTTCTTCACGCAACCATCTTGTCTTAGAATTCCCAACACGACCGACTCTTTCTGTGGGTAGTGGATGTGTTTTTTTAACTAATATGGTGCTTGCTTTTAATTGACTGGGTGGTAAAATAAATTTAAAAATTTTCAATTGGGAGACGAATGGTCAGACAGAAAGGGAAAGGTTAAAATGGCATTTGCAAATGGAAAATGACAAGGTCAAAACTTTATTGTTAGCATTTGTTGTGGGTCCCATCATCAATGTTATTCTGTATGGTGAATATGGTCATGATGTCTTACGATGCTATTTTGTATGTTGTGATGTCTTAAGCATGTTGTTTTGTATGGAGAATAGTTGATTCCTATCTATGCTGCTAGATTTCACTTATATGTCTACCATGACACTTGCAACTACATCTAACTAAAATACGTCTTTTATTATGCTTTGATTGATGGTCATACTTTGTTCCAAAGTTCTCATTATTGCATAGGTTGCATTGAATAGAAAGCTAGGGACTACAAGTTGGAGGCAATATAGGTGGCGCTGTGACCATACTATTAGGGGTTGCTAGACTTGACCAATGTGGTCAGCATAAGGATGGCACTAACCACAACACACAATGGCTGACCCAAATGGGCAATTAGTGGAATTAATCACTAGGATAAGACGATGCTTTCTCTAAATGTAGAAAATGATGCATAAACAAGTGCACACCCCAAACAAATCAAGTGCTAAGACGATTTTGCCTAGTAGCTCATAATAGTGTGACATGTGTCTAACAATGGGGTTGGTAGGAAAGTCTTAAGTGCTTGTAGTCAACCTCTTTACCTCGCTTCTACGTCTACATGGCTACAAGCCATATGATGGATCTGGCTAGAAGTACCCCTATGTCATCAACAAATGTGCACATAACGTCGATGAGCCTCCATGTGTCATTAGGGTATTAATCCAATTGTCATCAAAGGAACCTGCATGGAGGTTTTTAAGTCAACGTAGGGGTCACATACATTTGGTTAATTGCCATTGCATTATGTTGAGGGATGCCCATAAACTTTTTGAATAAGCTTATTAACATGTCTGTAAAGTGTAGAAGTTTGGCAGGTGGCCATAAACAAATAGGTCTCCAACATGATAAGTTCACATTTGGTAGGATACTTGAGCTTGTGCCAAAATGGGAGCTTTGGATTAGGGTATGGACATACATCAAAGCATAAAGGATAGAGGAATTTTGTTAGATAATGTCGTTGCAACTGCCCTCGTAGACATGTATGCAACATGTGAAAGCATAGACAGGGCACTTGAACTATTTGACAAAATGACTCAAAGTAATGTGGTCTCATGAATTGACATTATTGTAAGATACACAAAAAGGAATTTGTTGAAAAGGATTTAGAAACTTTCAAGTAAATGGGATTCACAAGTACAAAGCCAAATTCCACATAACATATGAACATCCATCAAAACATAAATGATAAAAAAAAAATTGTTATATGTTATATTTATAACTGCCCTAATAAACATACTTCCAAATTGTGGAAATAAACAAGACGCATGAACTATTTAATAGAATGCCTCAAAGGAAATGTTGTCTCGTGGACTTCCATTATCACAGGGTATGCACAAAATGGATTTGTTGAAAAGGCTTTAAAAACTTTCAAACAAATGCAATGGCTCTTCTTAAATGTCATCCACTTCCACGGTCAGCGTTGAGTCAATGCTGACGTGGAAGTGGTCCCTGCTCATCTTCTTAACTTCCTCCGTCCATCCCTCCGCCAGTCTTAACCGCAACCTTCAGTAACGGCTTAACATCATAGAACGATTAACTTTCAAATACTTTCAAAATGGTTCCGCGTTCTAATCTAGCTTTTTCTATTTGTCTTCCCGCATTCATATCTAGCTTTTTCTATTTTTCTTAGCCCGCCTTCATGAACTGATTTTTTTATTTGATTTGTTTTTTTCGTTTACCGCTGCGTGCTATTTTTTTCATTTAAAGAATAGGATTTTTGGCAAACCATTTTGGACTATTGCAGTGATTCCCAGTCTGTACTTCCTCCTCTTAATAACTGTGAGCAAATTGAATTCTCTATAACTGCGAGCAAATCAAATAAAAGGCAATAGGAGACGCAGAACATCAGCTCACACAGACTTCCATTTCCTTTCTGCTCTGATTGTTGAAGGAACAAAGGAGTGAGCAAGCGGAAAATAATCCAAAAACGCATCTGCTCTTTTAGTCATGCTTATATCTTCAACTATAAATTCTTCCAGCTTGCCCAAGAAACTCTCGTCTTGGAGGTCCGGGCCGAAGCGTAAGGGGGCAATAAAATTCATTGCCATCATTTTTAAGGAATGAAATGGCCGCACCAAGCCATTCTTCTCTTCCATCTCCTTCTCTAATTTGTTTATGAGTTTTTTCACACTTGCCTGGTGAGAAGAGCTCTGCAGTGCAACTTGATGAGTTTTATGTGTGAAGGGTTCAGCGATCACAAATCACCTAGGAAGGAAGCATTTTAGATGGTTGGCGGCCTATGTAAACTACTTGTGAGAAGGAAGATTCAATGGTCACTATTTAAAGGCCGAGGGAGGCACGAGCACAGCCTGCTATTCCATGGTAGCCTGTGATTATAGAAAGGATGAATGGCTTGTATTGTCTTGCAAGAAGGTAGAACGACTTGTAATCTCAAGGATTCACCCCCATTTATTCTCAAAATGTCTAGATAATTTGTTGATGAGTTTTTTCACACTTGCCTGGTGAGAAGAGCTCTGCAGTGCAACTTGCACAGGGCTGAGAACATTGTTGTTGACAAGTTTTCTGAGCTTAATCCAATGCTCATTGTAAATTGCCTGGAGTAGATCGGCGGGCGACTAGAAAAATTGGCAGCCTGGTTAACCAATGTCATGCAAAGATCCCAAAACCAAATTTTTAAGACTCCCCATGCATAGAGGTTTTGTTTATACAGAGATTGATGTATTCTATAGAATGATTGGCCACAAAATGTCTATTGATACAAATTATCCAACTATTATGATCCTACAAAATAGTTAATATAACATAACATTTGCATATCTAGTCAGGAAAACTTTAAGACACCCCATGAAAGTGTGCTCTTTAATTTCATAGACTGGTATTCCATAAAATCTTTGGCCAAAAAAGTTCTAATTATTTTTTTTATTTTTTTGGTGAGACAATTGAAAATGATTCCATGTAAACAAACTTAATCTTATCAAGATAAATTCTTATAATTATAACTCTATACTCTTAGACATGTCAAGACATATTTATTTATCTAATAAATGAAATTAATTTATATAAGTAATTTCTACGTTTACCTGATTGGTAAACAACATATGAATCATAATGAAATAATCAAATACATATTTCTATTCTTATCAACTCATATTAAATGCAAAATTTATATCTAAAGAATCAAGATTCTATCAAAATAAAGTTATAATTTTCCATAGGCAAAACTCACTGAATCATAACTCCTAAGTAAAAATGGTGTCAAACTGAAATAGTTTAATTGAACCAAAGAAATCCTTAACAAATCACTATGTCAATTTAATTCAATCTAACATATACAATTATAGCAAGAATATATATAGATATTGCATAACACTTCCCAGTCAACATTGTCATCGTTGGACAACTTCTTCTTCAATATAGAAAAGAAAGCAATAGACACTTCAAAAGATCTATTTCATTTTGATAAATCTTAAATGTCATGTTATTGGTTTGCATAACTAGAAACTTGCAAAATAAAATTATTATCTTTCAAATTATAAGTTGACGTTAAATATACTCGGATAAGAATACTGCTTGTTCACATAAACAAAAATCTAGCATAATATACATTTGTCTTCGACTAAATAAAATCTCTTGCTACCTAATTACTTTTGTGTCCATGAAATTAGAAATATAATAAACTCATAGTTATCCCATGGAGTACTAAAAAACATGTAACGACTTAATAAGATAGTAATTCTCATTTAAGGGGCAATTCAATATCGATTAACTTTAGTTGCCATAATCTACATTAAGTTCCATAGTTGCATTACACTTATCTTGGCATCCTCTATGTTGATCACTTTGGTGGTGAAGTCAATTGAAATTCTTGCTAAAAAGGAACTACAATAATGTAACCTGTGTGAATAAGATTTAGTGAAGGTCCTATTTATAGATTAAGGTATTATCGGTTTACTGTGAGTGACAGCTAAGATACCAAATTTAACTGAATACAGGCGTATTTAGATATTATAGTCTGAAATGCGCTGATAGACATGAATGAGAATCGTGAAGGAAGGAGCTGAGTTGTTTGGCTAAATCAATGACAGAAATGGAGCCTTATGGAGTACGATGAGTACGAGAGACACAAATCAATTTGTTGAATAGGATTCTAAAACTTTCAATGTAAATGTAATGATTAGGTGTAAAATAAAACTCCACCACTTTGTCAGCATCCACCCAGCTAGTGTCAGTACTGTTGATGATTGTTTTTAGACAAGTCAACAATAGAGTAAAATACTGAGTATCCAACTCTCTCTTGAATAAAGCTCTCCACAAGCTGAACTATGTGATCCAATGAAGCAACTCAAAGGTTCCCTTTTTTATAACTTATGGTGGATAAACTCAGTGATTACATGTGATCTTGTTGATAATCACAAAGGGACTTATGTTAGACTTCTTCTTCATTCAGCTTATTTCTCCTCTTAGTGTGGATGATGTATCATTAATAAAGAAAAGACAAAAGATAAGGGTTCAGAAAGGCTAATCTAAGGTCAATGAAGTAAATGATGATGCTTGAATAGACAAACTCCTTAATAAACCTAACTCCACTTCGCCAAGGATGCCTACAACTACATGGAGTTGGTGCAATCTCCTAAGGCAAATGAACGGTTTTCAAATCATGAAGGCTCACATAAGCACCCATTAGACGGCGTAGCTCAAACAACCATCCACAATTGAACTTAAGCAAATGATAAGGCTCAGACTAGCTTTACACAACACTTCACCAATGATGAATGTCAAAAGCATGAGCTAGGAGTTGATCAAATATTTAATACAACATGCATTACATCAATGAACGTCTAATCTACTTTGAAACATCTCTCCACTTCATCAAGATACAAGAAACCATGTCATTCCACAAGACAACACTTAACACCAAAAAAGCTCCAATATCTTTGCATTAATCTTGAGAAATATTTACAACAACTTCAAGTACTCTCAAAGAATTTTGAGAGTCTCTTCTATTCTACTCTTCTACTTTATCTACCTACTGACTAATAATTTACAAATGAGGCAACAATGCCTTTATATAGAGTCCAGAATTACAATGAAGGGCTCGGATCAATTCAAGTAGCCAAGGGCTAGGATCACGCCACCTCAGCAGGTAGATACAACAACTTGCTATTTTTAGTACAAAAGAGAGGCGATGAAGGCATGTTTTCCAAGAAGAAAAGGATAAAATGCAATCTTCAAAGCATCTTCCACATGGACGTCCTCTTTGGCTTATTTCTTGTTAAATAATACATTGAATGTAGTCATATGATGTGGCTAATTATGATTGAACTAATAATAGGTACATGCCACGTAGGTGCCACCTCAACATACTTGTGGATTTCAACTGTTTATTCAATTTGTTTTGTGGGCATATTTCCAATTTGTATCCTCTGTAATGTCTTTGATGTGATTGCTTGAACTTGAATGTTTGAACATTTAGGAATGTATCTTGTTGATCTTGCCTTGTTCATTGTAAATAGAATGTATATGATACTTGTTGCTTTATTTGACTAACTCCTTCTTCTTGCAAGTAAGATACATGTTGATCTTCTTTGGATACATCTTCTTGAAGAGTAATGTAGTAAGAGATATGATAATGATTCTTCTTTCATAGCTTGAAGTAAGAGACTTCTTCAGGAGACTTGAAGATTGAGGAGGAACTTGAAGTTGAATGGATGAATGCCTTGGAATGTTTGATGATGAAGTGTTTCAACTTGATGATCTTAACATGATGTCATTGATAAGGATGAAGATGAAGAATGTTGGTATGTTGGACTTGATGTGATCACTTGGAGCAGCTATCTTCTATCTTCACTTCATTCCTAGCATGAAGGTGACTCTGGATGCTAGCTTCTCTTAGCTCCTGCAACACAAACACAGAAGCAATATCAATCCTTTGATAATACTTAATTTCATAACACATAAGAAACATTTCATGCATATAAGAAGCATGCTTAAGCATTCAACAACCCTTATCATCAAATTGACTTCACTTTTGATATTTCAATGACTTCAAGCAATAAAAATTTTATCCTTCGCATAGAAATTGTGTTTTAACAACTAAAATTGACTCCTCCAGCTTAGGCACAATGGTTGGCAGTTTTAGATCCTCTAGGTATTGGCGCTTTGGATGACAATTTTGGATCCTCCAGAGTATTGGTGCACTAGTTGAGTATTTTAAATCTTCTTCTTAAGACTCATCAAACCTTCATTTTACCTTTGTGTATATGGCGCATTGGATGAAGCGCTTGAATTGGGGTTTTTGGATCTTATTCTTGCTTAAATTTCACTGAAATCCATCCAAAGTGGCGCAATGGTTTGGGCGCACCAGTTGAGGGTTTTGAATCCTCTTGAAATGACTTTCAAGATTTTACTTTTCTTTTCAATATTGGCGCAGCGAATGTGGCACAATGGTTCAACATGTTGATAGCTTCTTGAAAAGTCTGTAAACCCACTTTCCCTTGCATTTATCCCTATCTTGAGGTGGCGCATTGGTTGAGGCGCAAGAGATTATCATCATGAATGCTTCTTGTAACATGCCTTCAAAATGTCAATTTACCTTGATGTCCTTAATGGCGCTAAAGTTATGGCACATTAGTTAAGTGTTTTGAAGACTTTTTGATTCAAACTTAAGACAAAAATCTCCCTTCTTCTATGGGCGCACCGATTGAGGCACATTGGATCATGATTTTGAATCCTTATCTTATCATACTTGTAAACTTGACTTCTTCATCACTATTGGCTCAATGGTTGAGACTTTGGATCTCTCTTTAAAAACTTCACAAGATTTAATTCAATCTCCTTCATGAGTGACGTTCTAGTTGAGGTGCTTGAGTTGAGACTTTTAAATCTTCTGACTCTAA
Source organism: Cunninghamia lanceolata (assembly GCA_027924645.1). Lineage (NCBI taxonomy): Eukaryota > Viridiplantae > Streptophyta > Pinopsida > Cupressales > Cupressaceae > Cunninghamia > Cunninghamia lanceolata. The sequence continues at coordinate 1,511,169 of BSBN01001455.1, forward strand.
TCAAACTCCCTTCTAATGATGGCGCATTGGTTGAGAGAATTGATTTCATCTTAAAACTTCACAAAATTTGCATTTTGGTACTTAACACTATCCTCTCCATCTTGGCGCATTGGTTCAAGATTTTGAATCCTCTGGAAATCCTTCACAAAATTTCAATTTTACAACTAAAACAAGCTTCATCAACTTGGGCGCATTGGTTCAAGATTTTGAATCCTTTGGAAATATGCCTTGGTGCATTGCTTAAGGCGCATTGGATCATGTTTTTAGTCTCTAGTTGAATGTTCTCATAAGGGCGCATTGGTTGAAAGTTTAGATTGCTTCTTGATCTTGGCCTAAATCTCATCAAATGAGCGCACTAGATAGGGCGCATTGATTCCACATTTTGAATCCTCTTAAAATTACTTCAAAGAAACTTCACAAAACTCATCAAAATTGGCGCACTAGATAGGTCGCTTTGGTTGAGGGTCTTAATTTCTTCCTAAAAGATGCCAAAACTCAAGTAAAATCACCTTTAAATGATGGTGCATCAGTTATGGCGCATTGCTTAAGGCGCAAGGGATCATCATTCTGTGCTCTGGTTGAAAGTAGCACAATGGACCAAGATTTTGCGCTCCCCTCTTCCTTGGCACACTGGATGGGAATTTTGAATCCTCTAGAGTATTTAGCCATTTTTTAGTGTCCTTTAGGGTAAGTTATATTAAAAAATATATTTAAGTATAAGTTGGAATTATACTTTAAATATTTTTCGATATACCTTTCAGGATGTTTGAGATAGGTCTTGAATCTGTCAGATGTAACATATAGAATCTAGAATTTGGAGGATCCACCAAATTTCAGACTTAGTCAATTTTTCAAGATTTCAGGATATTAGGCTACCAGACTTAGTCATTTTCAGGATCTCAAACATACATCAGGATTGGTCTCAGAATGAAAGCACATGACTCCTGAATTAGAAACTAGACAGAGAACTCAAACAAACCACTGACTTCATCATGCAGTAAACTAAAGACATCATCCAAGACCTAATGCAAAGCATCAGAGCTAAAAAAAAAGGGGGGTCCCCATTTGCAATGGGGCGATGTGTGATTAGGTCACAACAAGTACGACCATAAATCAAGGAATAACGTAAAGGATTCTTATCTGATATTTCAATTGAAAACTTTCTGGCAGAAATGTGGGAGACATGTTGAAGCATAAACAAGGTCTGTGAACTATTTGACAGAATGCCTCAAAGATTGCAGGATTGTTCAAAATGGATTTATTTAAAAACAAAACTCTAGAATTTTATAAGAAGAAATGAAAAGCAAGCCAAGCGACTATAATGATTGCAATTTGATAGGTGTTAAGCAGATCAATGATTGTCTGACTCAAAATATGGTTAAGCGACTATATATCAGTTTTTGGTCTAAATAAAAAAGGTAAATAAATACTACTCGCTAATCCAAGAAAAAGAGTTACTCAGGTTGTTAGTCTTTTTGCAGACCGAAAGAGCAATACAATTTAATAGAAGTTAAATTTGATGGCATATTTCAGGTGCCCCTACATGCCACAACAATACTACATCAGTGCATGATGCAACCAGTATATATCAATCAATAATCCATTCACACAATTCTCAAAACATCAGCCATCAGCTGAAACATTGGCAGCATGATAGGTACACAACCATCATCCCCAAGGTTATTAATTTATACCAGCCTTGGCAATTAAAGCCACTGTTTATACACATGCTTACATCTGAACTCAATTCACTACAGATAAGGATTTTAATCTAGAAATTATTGAGAACGTCTATAATAAAAAAAAATAAGCCAAACTGGGCGGCTACGCTGGCCCCAGTTGGCATTTATGGCTAAGTGGAAGCCATGTTCCTCCACTCCCACGATCAGGTCGTGGGGAGCCGTGGAGACACAACATCCCTTAACAATTTTAAAACTTGCAATTAAAACTTCTTAAAAATCTTTCCTTTGAATAACAACATAGGTGGATAGCTAGTGAAGATCAAAAATAAATCATAATGTCGTAAGAAACAAAAGTAGTGACAGACATACTCAAAAATAAAGCCCGATATTACCAAAGACCACAATCTTAATTGAGGTTGAAATTAAAATGCAGAAGAGTAAATTTATTGTTCCAAGAAAGATTCCAAGAAATCACCATCACAATTCAACTCTGGTAAGAGCGTTATGAGCAATCTTAAAGCAAAGAAATGGCAGACTTTCAAGACCGATAAGATACTATAGAAAGCATTTGACAAGCAACAACAAGAATGGTCAGGATTAGCACAGAATACTCCAGCAGTTCCAACATCGCCTTCATTACCTGATATAATCTTAGGTTTGTCTCTAAATTTGACAAATTTATCTTTTACCAAATGAATTAGTCATTATGGCAGCAGTTTGCTCAATCTTCTATCAATTTATTCTTACTTGCGCAGAGATTCTCCTCTTTCCCATTCTCGAATTCTTATTTCCTCTCCAAGCCGCTGAAAATATTAGCAACTCTTCCTTATCGAGTAAACCATCCGATGGGATCCCCCTAAATGCCACTGTCTCTTCATTATATAACTAATCTTTTAAAAATTAAACAACACGACTCTTTGTCTACCTTAAAAGAAAATGTCTTTTCATTTTCAAAAACTAACACCCTTTTCTCATTTTCTAAAATTGACTCCACTAATTAAATATCAATCTCATCTCTTTAAAAAGAATCTTTATAAAATCTATAACAAGCACCTCCAGATTTTAGTCATAGTGGTCAAAGTCTGGTATTGGCAGGAAAAGAGCTTGGAATTGTTGAAGTAAAATGTTATTTCTTCCATAATAATTAAATGGCGTGTTTTATGAATGAATATCATATAGATGACCAATTTTTTTAAATTTTTTGACAACTAAAAAAATTAATTTTTTGTACTACCAAAAAAATGTACCAAATTTTTGGCAGTTACAAGATGTGTGCACATATAGAATGGCCTATCAGCGAAAATATGTCAGAAATTCATTAATAAAATATAGCTGTCAATAGTAAGCTGATGTAATTTTAAGAGTACAAATTTTTATTGGGACAGGTAAATTTTATGGATTGACTTTTATGCATATGTAAGAACATTGGGTAGAAATATTTAGAAGCAATTTTTTTTTGGGAAAAAAAATAAATATATTAATTTAGAATTTAGAAAAAATTACAAAAAGACTTCCACACAGCAACAACTGTTACTAAAGTCCATAGAATAAAAATTTGAGGTTTTCCACAATCACTTTAAGAACCAAAGGAAATCTCAAAACCATAAAAACACATAAAACCCAAAAACAAATAAAAACCATCAACCCAAACAATTAGTAACAATATTCTACTGTCTAGGAATATGAATAAAAGAGATGGAATCAAAATCTGCCCCACGTAAGAAGCCGACCTCCAAGAAGACTAAAAAACGTTTCATTATTCAAAAGGGAAACCAAAACCATGGAATCCATCTCATAGATTACCGTCTTCCAACCTAGCTCACAGGGTTTCTCTAGAGCCACAAGGATGACTCGAGCCTCCATTTGATTATTAATACCAAACCCCATAGTAGAAGAGAAAAAGAAGTGAACTGACCCAACACTATCTCTCCCAACTCCACCAATCCTTGTTGCACTCGGATGCTGCAAGAAGAACCATCAATATTAATGTTTAAAAACCCAACGAAGAAGGAGACTATTTACCTACTCTATTCACCTTATTAGAAGATGTGATCATAGAACCAAGATTAGTAGAGCCAATTAAATATCCCAAATCTAATTTCTTTAAAATTAGATCATTAAAAGGAGGTAGGACTGCATCCAAAGAGTTTCTTTTACAACGTCTAAAACTTTTTACCAAACATACCCAATAGAACTCTCATAACCTTAGAAATTTCCACAATTTCTTTCCAATCAAATTTGCTAAAGAATAAAAATAGGACCAATGTCCCAAGAAACCAACACGATAGAGCCTAAAGGAAGAGGTCGCCGCAAGCTAGCCCAAAAATAAAATAGGTAAGTAACATGAACAAAGGGTTGACTTCAAAAAAAATTATGTACACATGACACACTTCAATAATTTTTGGCATTTAGCTAATGTTAGTTGGCATTTAGCTTTGGTTGTTAAACAGATTCTTAATCTATGTGCTTCTTTGGATTCTGTTACTTTCAATCATATTCCTAGAGAATGGAACGAAGTAGCGGATTGGTTGGCCAAATGGGCCTCTGATCACATGCAAAATTGAAACATTGTGGATTGGAGTCAATTACCCCTAGATTTGTCTCAAAAGTTGGACCACTTAGTAGAGCTTGACAACGCTATGTAAAGCCCTTACTTTGTACTTCTTCTTATTTGAATAAATTTTAATAAGTAATTTTTATAAAGATACTCGTTGGAAAGTTAGGTAAGTTTTCAACTTGTCCATCTTGTTATCTACAATATTAAGAATAGGTTGAGGAATCTGAAATATTATGAATACACATACATGCTGAATAGCCGCTGACAAACACGAGTATTTTCAAGACATCAACTCATTGACACCGACAGCTTTTCATCAAACCCCATGTAGAATGACATGCATCTGCAGAGCATTTACTTTATAAGCCCGTGAGGTGATTGCGAAATTTAAATATATGCTACAAGTCTTCAGTCAAAAAGTTATAGTGTCATATTAAATTCTGCCAGAGTCAAATATGAAAAGCAAAAGTTTTTAAATGGAGGAACAATTTGTTTACGGTGCAGAGCTCCCAAACATTGTGAATCTGTGATAAGTCTGCAGAGAGTCAGAATTCCTTGGGTACTCGAAACAAAAAAATAAAATAAATTATGGAAGTGACCGACTGGCCGGCTGAGAGAAAGGACTCCTTTGTTTTATTTGTTGATTGAAGCTTTTACTATTTAGGAATCTCTTTTTATGTCTCTGTGATGTCATATCAGCCCACCAACAAATATGATTTAATGCACATTTATTGGTCCATCCTTTTTTGGGGAATTATTTGACACCTCAACAAAAAGCATGTTGATGTGGCATCATATTTGATGATGTGGCCCTGAAATTTTAGTTATAAACAGGGGCCTTGCCAAATAAACTACTGTAAAAATTTTGGAATGATTCGAAATTGCCACATATAATTTTGAAAGGTGTGAAGTTAAGATGCTCAACACCTGAGTTCTCTCCCGGGTAAATAATAATAATAATTAATTCAAACTTATACAATTAAATTTGAACAAATTATCAGACAATAATTAAGAACAATCTCCCTGCCCTTCATTTTCTAATTAACAAGATAAGGCTTCCTCTTCACTATCATATACAAGCACTATAAAATGTAGCAGGGGCATTGAAAAAACAAAACCCTGATACAAAAATGCTTCGTGAACTCTTCATTGCTGCCAAAAAGGGCGATCTGAACACCCTTCAAGATATACATAGGCAGAATTGGCGGCATGTGACCCAGGGGCTTACTTTTGAAGGAAATAGTGCTCTGCACATAGCTGCAAGAGAAGGGCATCTTGCGGTTGTTGAATGGATACTTGGTATCAAATGCTGCTTGGCTGGAGCTCGGAATTCTGACAAGAACACACCATTGCATGAAGCCGCTAAGAAGGGGAATGCAGAGGTAGTGAAAATTCTGCTTAAATATAACAAGTATGCTGTGTACAGGCGCAATCAGTTTGGAGAGACGGCGTTGATAATAGCTTCAGAGTACGGTCACATGGAAACAGTTAAGCTTTTGTTAGCAGCCACGCCATTGTTTCTGGTTTTCTGGCCAAGGGAGGACCGTCGGACATGCCTTAACGCTGCAGCTTATGCAGGACATCTAGGTAAACCCTCTCACATACATTTATACTTCTGTTCTTTTATAAATAAATCAGCAAGTACATTTACGAAAACCAGAGAGTAGCAAAAGTATGATGCTACTTATGGCTAGAGACAAAGTTAACTGAAACATAAGATTCTATCAGGAATTAGATATAAATTGGTAACAACTACCATTCAAACTCCTCCATAATACTCTCTCTGCCATATGATTTACAGTGTGGTGACATCATTTGAATGTATTGGTAGTTAGCACAGTTTAGTTTGAAGAGTGGGTTTAAAGAATCAGCAACAGTGTGCTGGTTATTTACAGGGGACCAGGGTTCTACATAAGTAACAATACAACTTGAAAGTAGCTCCTAAATTGCATAGATGTAACTTTTTTTATTAAAAAATTCACTTGCTTGGCCAAGTTTTTATGATTATTTTCCAAATACTGTCCATCTGGTTTTTTTTGGTATTGAATAAGTTAGAAAAAAGATACAAATATACAGTCCACTCTACTTAAATGTCATCCAGTTCAATGGTCAAACAGTCAATAGGAATTTTACACTTCATTCACAATAAAAAGTGTTAAATATTTGTCCTACTTTTATTGACCAAAATTTAACCCTCAGCAGAGCAGCTGGAACATGTATATGAAATCCCTCAAAAACAGAGCTGAAACAAGTAAATCACTGACAAGGTTAGAGCAGATACAGGAATAAACACCATAAACAGCCATGCTGAACAGCAACCATTCCTCACAGATTAATCACAGTATTCAGGCATGAGCAGCTTGATTCAAGGTACAAAACCACACAACATTGCCTCCAAATGTATCCGGTGGTATCCAAGGAGTCCTTCCATAAAGAAGACTCAAGAAAATCAATATACAGCTACAATCCATAATTAAGCATCAAAATGCAACCTCTGTCTTCCCAGCATAAGCCTCTGCCCTTGAAACAGAAATCCAAAACTCAATGAAGGAAATAAAAACTATCTTCTTACCGTAATCTGTCCACCTGTTAACAAGATCCTTGTACCTTTGAAAAGTATTATAGCAATACAACATATTTTTTAAGCAGGGTACCTAAAAAAATTATAATAGAATTCAAATGCGTTGAAGCAGATTATCTGCCATTTGTTTGAATGTTAATACCAAACGTTCTATAAATTTATTCTGTATCCCTTGTTACAAAAGAGAAGATCATGACTTCAAGCAGGTTTTTTGAAATGGGGTTTTATGTCAAACACACATAATTGTTTAGCTATTTAACAGGAGAGCAGAGCACAAGGCATAGGCTGAAACTTGTTCTGCTGGGAGTCAAGGATTGAGGAGTATCCATGCCGCCAAAGTAGTCTGGAGCATGATCATGGCCTCATCCCTGCCCTCATCCCTTATGATGTCGGGACCATGCATTCAACAAAACTTAATCCCTAATGAGCTCATTCAGAACCATTCAACCATAGTTTTGTCCCTACAAATCTTTTATATAAAAACTGTTTTCATAATATTTAATTTTAAATTATTTATAGGTATTTCATTATTGATTCTTTAAAGAATGTTTATTAATATGTCTCTCTAAGTCATTATAATTAATAAATTAAATGAATCATTAAGTGGATTTTTCATTTTTTATGGATTAGTTTAAGTTTATGTATAGTGTTTTATTATTATATAATTAATGTTTTTTAAGTTTTAGTTTGGTGTTCAAAATTTATGAACTCTGTTTTATATTAAAATACAAAACTTTGGACTTCTCATTTATATGTTAGAATGCTCCAACTCTTCCAATAAATTTCTTAATATTATTATTTATGTGTGACTCATACCAACACATTTCTTACTATTTTTATTTTTCTTAATAATATTATTTTTATTTTTATTTTTTATTTGTAATTATAAAATTTATTACTTTGTTTTACTCTTAACATATAAATATATAGATAGAGTTAAATGTTTAGTTCCTGCTCTGCAGATGTAGTAAGGCTGATACTTGGTGAATCTGGCTTCTGTTTCAACATAATAAGTCTCATGCTGCTGATAGGGGATGAAAATGGTGTCACCCCACTGCATGCAGCTGTCCATGGAGGACACCAGGAGATTGTCAGTGAGATATTAAACACTCAGTTGAATGATTGATGTTGTGTGGATTGGCACAAGAGCTTAATGACAAAGAAGGATAAGTGTGGAAGGTGTGCAGTTCATATAGCAGCCATGGAAGGCCATGAAGATATTATAGATTTATTCATGAGATTAATGCCAGACTGTGTTGAGATACGAAGCACCTGCCTTAAAACCGCTGTGCACTTTGCTGTGAAATATGACCAACTTTCTGTGTTGAAGAAGTTACTGTTTGACAATGAGGATGAAATGAACGCCAGATTGATGAGCTATGACTATGACATTTGGGGTAATACAGCCTTGCATTTGGCCGCCATGAATGGAGTGGATCCCCAGGTTAGCTATATTATATGCTCACTTGTTTTTCCTACTCAAATACTTCTTTTTCTCTTCTATCAATTTATGCCATTGCTTTTGGTAAATGTATGTCAATTTAGATTATTTAAAATTAGTGCTTTATAATATGTCCAATATGCACATTGTCCCGGTCTAAATTTGACGATCGTCCATCAAACAATTTTTTTGTGACGGTCATCTATTTGAAGTTGCCTTTCAAATATTAACATCTATCTATTTTAGCAAAAATATATATATTAGAATAATTACATAGAAATTTTGACAGCCTACTTGAAATCTTCCCTTTCAAATGATACAGTCTTCCTAAAATTTTAATTGTAATTTACTGTTAAAATGATTAAATATGACCATAGGCCATCAAGGCCCTGCACATTGTGAGTGACAATTGCTTCCGTTTATAAATATATTTTTGAATTGTAAACTACTATTTTCTTAAGAAAAACTATTTAATTGCTGGCATACAGAATATCTTGGTTATTTAAACAGTAGTTTTAAATAGAATATTTAAAAAATTAAAATCTATTTTTTCAATATTTTATAATTTCAATATATTAAATTTTTTAAGTTTTTTAAAGTCAAATTTTAAGATATATCATGTTTATGTTATATTATAGATAAATTAATTATTTTGTAATTTACTCTTTTTAATATTTTTCAATTATTTATAATTTTAATAGATTAAATTTTTAAGTTTTTTAAAGTGGAATTTTAAGATTTATCATTTTAAATATGTTTATGTTATATTCTAAGATAAATTAATTATTTTACAATCTATTATTTTTAATGTTTTTTTTAAAGTTTATATGTTGATTTAATATATTAAATTTTTAAAACCTTTTAAAGTGGAATTTTAAAATGCACCATTTAAAATGTGTTTATGTTATAATCTAAAATAAATTAATTATTTTACAATCTACTCTTTTGATTGTCATTTTGGAGTTTTCATTTCAACATCAAAAGATATGGGTCATAAATAAGTGCGTTGACTTTTCATTGAAAACTTTAAATTATTATTTTTAATAATTTTTTATTTTAATAAAAAAATTAAATAATAATTAAATTTTAAGCATGTAAATGGATAAGGATATTTAGTTTTGGGAACAACTATGAAGAATTAATGTTAATGTCACATAAAATTCATTCATCCTAATACAAAAATTTAATGCTTGTTGGCTAATGTATATAATTGTGCTAGAAAAAACACAAAATTTTATGTGGATTAGTTCTAAGCCACTTGAATTCAAACCTAAGTCATGTGGAAATGATCTATGTCGTGGGATTGATCAATAAGTCATGGTATCAACCTAGTAGAATATAAACTATTGGAAACTACTTCACCCTTATCTTTGGTATATGAATGCTTGTAAGGATAGATGATATTTAAAAATACTTTTGGGGAAGTTGTTAGATATGAAAGGTCAAGTTCTAGGTAAACCCCCTATCAGACTGGTTTTATGACTCTAAGCAAATAATCAAAGACAACATTCTCAAGCATGCAAATGGCCTAGATGATTCAGATGCAAAATTTGATTCTAATGTAGATGTATTTTTTAAGATCCACATCAAGATGTTTTCAGAATGATTTTCTCTTGGATAGACCATATGAATTAATTGCATATTAAATGTCTTTATATACAAGCACACAATAGTAGGTGCATAAACTTGTGTCAAGTCAACCTTGATCTAAGTGCAGTGTTGTACAACCTAGCATATCCTCTTCAATAGTTTCAGCGATGCACTCAATGTCATTCAATGTGTGTGGCACAATGTTCATGCATCCAAATGCAACGCTATCACACTTAAATGTACAATTTTCACACACAACCACACAACACTACTCATGCACATCTTGCAACCGTATACATGGTTACACATGCAAGTGCCCAATTAGTCCATACATGTGTGTCACACGAAACATCAGCAACCATATGTTATGATTCTATATGCATGCACCACCTAATGGCCTTTGCACCACAAAACATGGTTGTGCAACTAGTACCATACACATTTGACACATGGCGTAGTCCACATCACATATCACTAGAATACAACTGGCACCATATAGATTTGACATTTGTCATCACCCCACCACATAGTCAATACACCACATGTGCTTGACACTTGTTAGCATATATGTGGAACCTAACTAATGGCCTACTTATATAAATACCTACTTTATACATTTTGTAAAATAAAAGAGGCATAACAAATTTTCATCTTAGCTCTATGTGCATTCATCCTATTCATTCTAAATAGAAGTGGCATTTCTACTAGAAGCCATTTGCATTTGAATGTGTTTTGGTTTGCATATTTAATTTCCTTAATGCATTCTATGACCTTAGTTCTATGCCAACATCAATTTACAAACCCACACAATCCACATAGGGACAAGCTATACGTACATCACATGTAGACACAATGATTATCTCATGCATAGAACATATGTACACAATGTGACTAACTCATGCATACATCACATATACACAATATGACTACTTCATACATGCATTCCACATACACGATGTGATTAACTCATGCATGCATCTCATATATAGAATGTGACTAACTCATACATGCATCACATATACACAATGTAACTAACTCATGCATATATCACATATACCCAATGTGACTACTTCATGTATGCATCATATATACATAATTTGATTATAACGCATGTATATATCTCGCTTACACAATGTGACTAACTCATGGATGTGTCGCATATACACATAATGACTAGCTAGCAAAAAGGAAGTGGTTGCAACCTTACTGCAAGTATCATCAACACATAAGCCCTTAAGTACGTCCCAATCAAAAAGAGGAATGTTGGTGCATCCCATACTACACTGTGGTTCCCATCCCTTTTCCTGATTCACTCATAGTTGTGATGACAAGACAAGCATCCCATACTACTTGTGTCATCATCAGCAAGGGCATACATGTATGTTCAACACACAACAAGTGCAATCATTAATAATATTTCCATATCCCACTAAGCATCGAAGGCATCTTATAACTGGATAAACATATTTAGAATGTCTTATGGTTTTACCTCACTTAAGACTAGTGCTTGTACTGTCAATCACCTAGATTGATTTAACAATTGGAACCTTGTGAACCATAGCTCAAGAAAACACAACACAAGAGGTGTACATGCATTCCTTTCTAATTCACTAATGTCAATACTAAACTCTTGAGACAAGTAGATCCTAGCATCTATTGCAATTGGTGAAAGCTGATCTAATCTTAGCATTCATCGTCTACATGCCACTGGTGAAAGCCTGTCTAGACCCTATGAAATTGAGTAGCTCCTAGCATCTATCACCTGCATGCTACTAGTGAAAGTTGGCTAACCGTATGATATGATCAAATGCTTCTTTAGGAAAAGCACACTCCCTAACGCATGTCATGTTGGAGCAACAATAATCTTATATGTAAGTCCCAGTCATAGGTTTTACAATTTTGGTGATCACCTCGGGATGAGTGGGACAACAACTACATTAAGAGAACAATTATCCTCTACTTATGTTCTTATAAAGTCCCTTTCTCAATCCTAGTTGTGATGCTAAGAAGTCAGTTCCTATATCAATCTCAGTTCAACATTTTAACATTTAGAAAGTACAAGAACATTGATCTAAAACATATTGTCCTAAGGATTTACACCTTAGAATAGTTAATCCAATTACAATACCACATAGAGGGATACATTAACCCATACACATGGTCCTATAGGTCTTGGGCTCAAAATTACCAACACACTAGTAACACATTGAACCTATATGAGATGGCTTCTATATGGTCACAAATACAAACCCATAAAGTAACCTTAAAGGTCATTCACTTCATTCAATTGTTACTCAAAAACACAATATTTATTAGACAAAAATTAAACCCACAATAGTAATATTAAACAATATTCTACTTTTGAGGGCATAACAATTTGTCTATTACCAATCATAAAGCTTAGCATACAATTATCCATCAAATAGATATAAAGGCAAAAAACCATACCATATTGACAATACTTACTGTTAATTACCCACATTTGAAAAGGCAGTCATAAGGAACTCCATCTTAAACTCAACACAAATCTAGGCACATAGTTGGAGCAAGCAAATCCTCCATAAAGATTAAGTATTGTTCACACCATTAGATCATAAATAACTTAATTTAGCATCATCATTAGATACAAAGTTAGAAAGTTTCCTTACCTCATTTGTAGTCATGCCATGGCCAAGTTTAGCATACCCTTATTTCTTGGAAGAATGGACCTCACTAGTTTCTTGAGGCTAACCTATATATTCCATACTTATTGTTGATCCAAGACACTATGCCATATTGTTAAGAACACAAAAATTTGATTATTTTAGTTCAGACAAGTCTAGAGGCATTCTCATACATTCACATCAAAGACAAACCATGAACTTGTGGTGACTCTAATGATTCATCCAAGATTGAAGTAGATATTGGAAAGCCAAACACAACAATCCTTAGAGAAGATAGCTTGATGATGATGATTTGTCTTTATTGGCTCAAACATATATATCGAGGACATATTAATTAGAAAGGTGAATTCACAACCATCAGATGCAAATTTCAACCTCAAGATGAAGCATACTAAAGAGGGAAGATTGATCAATTTTAGGAACAACCCCAAACCTTGGAGCTGGTCCCTAAACCCCTCCCCTATAGACTTGGGTCATAGAGGCATCCTTCACCCAAGGGCCACCTACATACCTGCTTCCAAACAATATTGAAACCCCATGTAATTCTTCTAAGATTTTAACTCTAAGGATGAGAACTTGCACTTTCCCAAGTTAAGATAACCTATACAGATACTAGACACCACAATTTTGTCACATACATTAGCAATGTATAGCCCTCAAGGATTCCCAGCTTTGACAAATAGTTTCCCTAAAGAATCCAAGGACTAGCTTAACTAAGGAAGATCACATAAATGAAATATATATATATCATTTTACTCTAATGAATTAGTTCAATATTTTAAGATGGTGCATTACTAAGAACAAGGTTCCTAAACTACCTTTACATACAATGGTCCCATTTATCAACCATCTTTACACTTAGTTGAGCATTAAAATATCACCCATCTTAAACGACCTACCTTAGTCCATAGTGTCTTATAAGGAAAAATTGTCTGAATCAAACCCATATGTGGAAATTATGCATAACAAAATAGTCAATATAAAATAAATCCTATAATATCTTAGCATGTGGTAGAAGTCAAAATATCATCACCATGCAACAATTATACAAAGCCCTGATATGGCTCCAAGTGAGGTCCTACTACAATATGATTCAATGATATCAAGTATCATAATCATATTATATTATGACATCCTTCTTGACAAAACACAACATGCATCAACAAGGCCACAAAATAATCATCTAAACTTCAAAAGACATACAATAGTAATTATAAACTTACTTTAAGCATGATCAATACTTGATTCATACTCAAGATAGTTGGAAACACTATATCCATCATATCATCATATAAAGATTCACACTCAATAATATTGGTAATAATAATATTAATTTGCCCTCTTGATTTCATTTATTGTATGGTGCAACCCAATATCCTTATAATAGTCCCATTCACAAACTAAATAATATTTGCACTTGCCATTTATACTAAATATAATATTTGCACTTGCCATTTATACTAAATATAACCTTAACCTCTAATAATTGGCCCCTCAACTTCACTCTCTCTCTTAGAGCGCTCCCCAGAACAGTTTCTGACCACAACCCTATTGTCTTGGAGTGGGCAGAGGATAGAAGAAAAGGTCCTTTTCCTTTTAGATTTGAAGCAATGTGGATCAAGCAACCTGACTTCTGAAATCTCCTTTCTGGCTGGTGGCAGATCAAGGTGGTAGGTACTCCTATGTTCCGTCTTCACAAGAAACTCCTCCACACCAGACATCAGGGTTATGGCTGGAACAGGTACAGCTTTGGTAATATTTTTTCTAAGAAGAAGTTCATCTCTGACAATCTTGAGGACATCCAACTTAGGATTGCTCAGGGGGATAGGTTTGAGTCTTTGGCTACTTCCGAAGACAACCTCATTAAGGATTGGAAGAATATCATGTACAAGGAAGAAATTTTTTGGAAACAAAAGTCCCGCATCCAGTGGCTCAAAGAAGGGGATAGGAACACGGCCTTCTTCCATAAATCTGCCCTTAAACATAGAAAATCTAACACTTTATCTTCTATAAAATTGGAAGATGGTAATCCTATTACTGAAGATGAGGAGATTGGAGATAATGCTGTTAGGTTCTTTCACAACCTGCTGTCAGAGTCTAGGCCAATTGCTGACAATTCGCTGTCTGTTTCTCAGTTGTTAGAAGATATACCTTCTGTTTTGTCTGTGGAAGACAATGCTGACATCTTGAAAACTGTTACTAAGGAAGAAGTCAGGGCTGTTGTCTTTTCTATGGGCCCTTATAAAGCTCCTGGTCCCGATGGATTTCCTCCGGTGTTTTTTCAAGAATTCTGGGATATCATTGGGTTTGATGTCACCGTTGTTGTTAAAGACTTTTTCAGAACTGGTAAGCTCCTTATACAATTTAATAGCACCTTTATTGCTTTGATTCCTAAACATCCTAACCCTGATATGTTCAAGGATTTCCGGCCTATAAGTCTCTGTAACACCTTTTATAAAATTTGCACTAAGTTATTGGTTTTCAGATTGCAACCTTATCTGGATAAGATCATTTCCCCCATGCAAAAAGGTTTTGTACTCGGCAGACAGATTTTGGATGCTGTTCTTGCTACTCATGAGACTATTCATTCCATGGAAAAAAGTCGGATACCTAGCATGGCTCTCAAACTCGACATCTCTAAAGCTTATGACCGGGTTTCTTGGCAGTTTCTATTCAAAAGTCTTTACAAATTTGGGTTTAATAATAAACTCCTCTTTCTTATCAAGGAAGTTGTTACTACTGCTAAATATTCGGTCCTTGTGAATGGTATCCCAAGAGGTTTCTTCTCCCCTTCTAGGGGGATTCGTCAGGGAGACCCTCTCTCTCCCTACCTCTTTATTATGATTGCTGAGGCGCTGGGTAGATCCTTTTTACACAAGGTCTCTTCTAAAGTTATCACTGGGACTAAACCTGCCACCTCCCTTTCTCCTTTGATGATCCAACAGTTTGTGGATGATACTATTCTTTTTGGCATCTCTTCCGTGGTGGAGGCTTCTGCTTGGAAAAGGTTACTGAATGAGTATGCCAAGGCTTCTGGGCAACATATAAATTTTTAGAAGAGCAATGTTTTTTTCTTCAATACTCCTGATGATCTTCAAAAAAAATTGTCAAGATTCTTGGTTGTGCTGCTGCTAACCTCGCTTCTGTTTATTTGGGCCTTCCCCTCACTGTTAAAGATGTCACTCCTGCCTTTTGGCATAGCATCATTGAAAGAACTCAAAGAAGGCTCATGGGCTGGAAAGGCAAACTTCTCAGCAATGCTGGGAAACTTCAACTCTTACAAGCTTCCCTTCAAGGTATCCCCACGTACTTCCTATCTCTTTTTAAGATGCCTAGATACCTAGCTGAGAAACTGGAACAGATACAAAGGACTTTTTTATGGACTGGAATGGAGGAAAAGAAAAGGATTTCTTTGGTCAAGTGGGAGCAGGTCTGCTGTCCTATATCTCATGGGGGTCTTAACATCAGGACTGTCCACCGCATGAACAAAGCCCTGCTGTCCAAGGTAATGTGGAACTTCATCAGCAAAAATAAAGATTGGGGAGATATTATGAAGGCCATATATCTTAAAGATTCTAATAGTTACTCGGTACTTGTTCAAGAATGTATTCCGCCAGGTTCTGCCATTTGGAACAAAATGCTTAAAACTAGGAGTATCATTAGAAAAGGTATGAGATGGAAATTAGGGGATGGTTCTCTCATCAACTTCTGGGAAGACCCCTGGTTAACTAATCAGGCTCTCTCAGCCCAAATTGACAATAAAGATATTGTTGCCTTGGCCAAGCAATTTTTTGGTTCTAAAGTTAGTAATTACCTTACCCATAACCATGGGTTTAAAAGGTGGAAGAATCTGTCACAGTGCACCATGAACAACCCTGAGTTCCATCAGAAACTGAATATGGTTCAACAATTAATGATGGATATCAGACTTCCTTTATTCCCTCGGAAGGATGAACTCCTATGGTATGCTGACAAAAAAGGGAGGTTCTCGGTAAAATCTGCTTACCTTCTGCTGGTGGAGGATGTCAACAAAGATGAGATATGGGAGAAAGTCTGGAATTGTAAAAGTCTCCCTAAAATCAATTTCTTTTAGTGGACTGCCACCCATAATAAAATTTTGACTCAGGATAACCTCCAACGTAGAGGGTTGCAACTTGTCAACAGATGTGTTCTTTGCTGCAATCAAGAAGAAACTATGGCACATCTCCTCATTCATTGTGTTTATGCCCGTGAAGTCTGGAGCAGAATTCTAGAAAAATTTGGTATTCATTGGGCTTTTAATAGAGAGATTTGTGATTGTATCGCCAGTTGGAATGTTCCCCTTAAACACCCTTGGTTGCAGGAATTGTGGAAGCAGACCCTTCCTTCCCTTGGGTGGGCCCTGTGGAAAGAAAGAAACAATAGGATTTTTCAGGACACTCATAGGTCCTCGATGCAGGTTTGGATCTCTTTATTTAAGGCTATTGTTGAAAATATTTCTAACATTAACATTAAACCTGCAAATCAACCTTTGACCAAACAGGAATCCTGGGTGGCTTCTAACTGGGGTTTGTTTAACCAAATCCTGGCTTTTGATGATACGAAACTTCGGAAAAGACTTAATACTATTTGGGCACAACCTGAGTCGGGGTGGTTGAAACTTAATTTTGATGGTGCGACCAAAGCTGATGGTTGCGCCAACGGAGGAGGTATAATAAGGGATGAACATGGTGATCTCGTTGCGGCTTATGCCAGAGGAATTGGAAAGCACTCTAACAACATTGCGGAGGCAATGGCCCTCCTCTGGGGTCTCAAAGTGGTGATCTCTTTAGGGATTAGCCGCCTTCACATACAAGGTGATTCTAAAATTATTCTGGATGCGGTTACTGGTCTCTCTACTTGTGGGTGGAAGCTGAGTGACATTATTTCTGACATTCAAACCATTCTCCATGGCATCCCAAATGTTTCTTTCTCCCATACTTATAGGGAAGGCAACTCGGTTGCTGATGGTCTTGCCAACATTGGTCAGAAATTTCAAGGTTGGCAGGTTTGGCGCCAAAGTAGTAGCATTCCTAGTCACATTGGAAGGCTTATTCATAAGGAGAAGAACTCTATCCTACATGATGCCTACTCAAGTGTCGAGTGATGAGGTGGCGTGTTTTACCACCCTGTATAGGCTTATGCACGACCCCCGTGCGAATTGGCAGCAGCATCTGTACTCCTCTCATGCGAATTTAATACTCATTATTTGGGTTGCGCTTGGGAACTTAAAGTGTCATCATTGGCGTCGGCTGGGTTTTGTTAACATGAATACCGCTTGGTTTCCTCAGAAGGGTACTCTGCATTTCATCTGTCTTCTCCTGCTGGGTATTGCGGCGTGGGCTATCACTATGGGCGGCCAAAGAATTCGCACTGAACCAAACTCCTGCAGTGAATTCAAAGACAATGCCATCATCTGGCATTATTGCAAGGAGGGGGCATTATTCCGTTCCTGGAATGCCTTAACGAGCATGATGAGTCGCTATCCATCTAGTGTGCTTCTTCGTGGGTTGACAGACGGGTCACCATTGGCAGTGTCAGCTTTGAGCTCTCAGAGCAAAGTATTACTGAGGCGACAGGCTTATCCCTTAAAGGCATTAAGCTGCTGAGGAAGTTGAGGCTTTCCGACGCGCAGGACCAGAAGCTTTTCTTGGGTGACGGCGAAGAGCTGGTACCCTACCAGGGAGGGTTCGAAAGGGCGAAGCTTCCTCAGCCATGGGCGGACATGTGCTTCTTGATAATGAAGTACCTCACCTTGGAAGGCCGTTATGCCAGGTTCTATTATTACCATCTTCCCCTGCTTAATCATTTTCGTAGAAATATGGCTGTTTGTTTCCCTTACTACCTGCTTTCTTCCTTAGAACACTCGGTTAAAAGGGTTCATAAGAATTTAACCACTAGGCCTTTGGAGAAGCCTGTGCCCCTTCACCAAGGCCTCATTCATAGACTCTACCAGTTTCACTTGGCCCTAAAGGCCCCTGCCACTCTCCATCTCCTGGCTGTGGAACCCTCCCCCAATTCTCTGTCGGCTTCTATCAATTGTGATTCCCTTCACACCACTGTGAATAATAGTCATGATGGCCCGAGTTCGGCGACTGGGAAAACTAATACCCCCACCCCTGGGCCTACCTCTACCCCTAAGTGGAAGGACTCTGTTAAGTCTAGGAAGCGGCTTCATCACCTCTCTGAGCTGGCCTTGGAAGCGGCTATTCTGAGCTCCCTTAAAGATAGTCCTGTGACCCCTAAAGGCAAAAACATGTCCGCCGCGAACCCTGCTAAAAAGGGCAAAGGGAAAAGCACAACCCCTGCTATCAGACGCTCTACCAGAATTGCTGGGAAGCTAGCCCCCAAGGTTAAACTTATAGACTACTCTGAAAGCAACACTGAGGCTTCTTCCCATGGTGAGGAGGCTGAGAGTGACGATGATTTGAAGGTTATCTGCATGGATAATCCTGTTTCTGGGGGGAAGGTTGATGGTCATGACTCTCTGCAAAATGACTACAGGGACAGTCCCGTGATTGGTACTGGTAGTGATAAAAATGATTTTGACAGTCAGAGCCCTGTGGAGGCACAGTATGATATTGGCGAAGGAGAGGGGAACATGAATGAGCAAAATCCAGTCGGCGCTAAAGAGGTGGAAGTGAACAATCAGTCTGTTCCTAAAGAAACTCATGATGATGAGGACAGGGTTACTGCTGAGGATGGCAAGGTGAATGAGGGTAGGGACAGCAACTCTCTTTTTGCTGAAGTGACATAGTTAAAGGACAAGATGGTGGCTCTGCAGCTCAAGATGTCTACTCTGTACAAGTTCATTACCCGCATGCTGTGCAGGTCTTCCATGCTCAACTTAACCCTTTTGCAGGATATTCAACTCTTCTCCCAAGGAGCCGACAATGACAGAACTCAGGAGCTGGAAAAAGTTTTTGAAGTTCTTGCTAAAGATTTGGAGGACTCTATGTCCTAGTTTGTCTTCGGCTATCTAGTTGCTGGTTTTTTGCTGTTGCTTACTTTCTGCCGTTTGCTGGCTGGTGTTTCCTAGTTTTTGGTTCCAGGCTCTTTTTGTTTCCTGAGCCTGTGTTCTTACTTATGTAATCTCTGTTAAGGGTTCAGCCCCTTGTTTTTTGCCGCCTGTTGTAATCAAAAACAATAAGTGATTCCATATGGTAGCAATAGGTTTTCATTTAAATCAACCCTTATACTCATATTTCAATGGTCATAAGATGTAGAAACACAACTTACAACACATCTTTCAATATCCAACACCATACAACCAATGAGCAACTAGATGCAACAATAATATAGTTGCAAGGTCTTTAAACTCCATGAGTAGTCCTCACAATTTAGTACATAATAACTATATGAGCATTTCTTGGTTCAATCATTTTAGAAGGATAGAGATCATGAGGGCATTAGGCCTCAAATTAATCAATAATTCACATTGAGTTAAATCCATCACAAGGTTTCCTAGTTTCCAACAGCTACAAGTTACCTTATCATCCCTTGTATATCACAACTTAGCACTGAAAGATTCCTACACCTCTGCCATGCCTAACAATGGCTATTAATGATATAGTCAATCTTTTTCCAACTATAATGATATTAAACAAGATCAATGTTGGCAAGGACCTCATAGAGAGTCAAAGGATATAAATTTGTCGCAATATTTTTTGGACAAAATTGGCTTCCATAATCCTTTTCCTAATCACATTGATAATCCTTTAGTGTATCAATCATACCAATGATATGATCAAAATCAAGACCAATTACCACTATTGCACTAGATAATGACAGTCAACAAGTTTATTCATAACCCCAAATTCAAAACATTATTACACATAATATTGTGATGGTACAATTTTTCCTTTTTACTCATCCTTATTGCAAAGACCTTGTCTAAGTGATTTTATACTAACTCCATTCTAGTTTGCAAGGGCAACACATAAGGAGGGTACTTTTCTTCAACCCCTTCACAATGTGGGTAACAAAGCCTTACCATAGTCTATTAGATTCCACTTTAAATACTTAAAGGTCTACACGTAATTCCAAACCTAAAACTCAAGTTTAATTGGGCGTCACTATCTAGTATACTAGCTAACTAGCTACCATTGATTCTTTTTACAAAAGTCTGTGACTCATCTAACTGAGCTCTTCAATATACTTGACAACGGTTCCCATCATTCAAACAAGGAACTGCTTATGTATTTAATGAAGCGTTACATTTTGTAAGGGATGGAATGGTTCGCCGCCTCCTATCATTCGTGTCCGCTCATGTCCAAGCAAGATCTTAGGTCATAATCCTTCCTCAATGTTAGGAACTTTTTAGGTAGTTCCATGACTTCATAAACCACCTTGGACCAACAACATAAAACCCATAGCTCACATATTGCAATACTTTCAAAGTTCAAGTAAATCTTATATATTCCTACATTCAAAGGAAATTTTGACACCTCCACACTAGATGCCTAGAATCGATAGCTCAAACTATACTTCTCCATCAATAGTTTCACTGACATTAAGAAGATCTCCTTTGCAGCACTAAAAATGTCCATTTCGGTTTCAAAATGGTGGAAAACACTCAACACACAACACATGATAGGGATCAACAACTAATTCTAACATGGAAAGCCTTTGTCAGCACTCTATAGGAGGAATTTTACCCACTCACACACTATGAGGAAGAATACATGAAGTTTCAACAATTGCACCAACGAAAAGAATAGTCTATGGAAGAATACACCAATGAGTACCATGACTTCCCTACAAATATACTAGTGGGTTATCCCCTACCACTCATGCTAAAATGGAGTTCCTAACCTCAAATACATTGGGACAAGCTTTTCACAATGTGTCCAAGATTGAGGCCAAGGTGAAGATTAAGAAAAAGTTATCATGTGCAAGTATAAGACTGCACACAAAACTAGCTAGAATCCTTTTGCACAGAGACAACAATCCTCCACAAAAAAGCATTCATGGTACTCCAAAACAACGATGCAAATCTCTAAGCCATCCCTATTATCTTCACCAAGATAGGATAAGGATAAGAAGCCATAACAAGGTGGTAAATTCTATCATCATCATGCATGATGTTGTTCGATGCCTAGGTCTCTCTACCACCTCACATCCAAGCCCTTACTCTCTAGGATGGTTGTAGCATAGTAAGGACATTCAAGTAACCAACCAATGCACTTTTAAGTATGCAATTAAACCTATGCAAGATACCATCACCTATGATGTCATGCCTTTGGAAGCTTGCAATATACTACTTCGAAGACCATCTGTGTATGATCAATATGGCATCTACCATTCTAACCCATAATGGTGGGTGGTGTACATCAACAAATAGTATTTCAGTGTACATCAAAAAATAGTACTTCAACCTCCATGTGTCTAAATCATAAGTCAAACTAGCTTTGGTCTTTGCTAAACAATGTCGCAAGGTCATTGCTCACAAGCAAAAAATTGTGCTTCTCCACCCAAAGGCACCTGCATAGGCAAGCTTGCAAGCTCTATCAATGCACATTCATGCACCCAATCTATTGCAATAATATATGCTCAACAATGTTTTATAGTGGTATGGAGATGTCTTTGTAGATCATAAAGGTCTTCCAACACACTACACAATACAACATCAAATGGATTTGGTTCCCAGATGCCCTCTCCCAAATAGATCATTGTATTGTAGGTTTGCTTGGGAAATGATGAGGTTCAGTGCCAAATCCAATAGCTACTAAATCAAGATAAGATCTGACATAGTTCTTCACCCTGAGGTAGCACAATGGTCGTTGCACTTAAAAGGACAACCATAGATGCCTATGCAATGACTATTACACACTCAACAAGATCGCAATGAAAAATAAATATCCTATCATGCATCAACAACTTACTCAACCAACTTTGAGATGTGCAATACTTCACCAAGATTGACCTTAGATCAAGATATCATGAATTACCAATCTAGACTAAAGATATTTGAAAAACAACTTTCAAAACTTAGGAAGGACTATACAAATGGATGGTTGGGCTCTTTAGCTTAACCAGTGCTCCAATCACATTCATGGACCTAATGAATGGCATCTTGGGTGATAGTACAATACTATGTCCTACGTTTTTACCTAATGAGACACTAAAAATCAACATTTTTTAGTGTCTTTCAATTTGTGTCAATTATACCAAATATATGGTCAGGAATTTAAGAATGATGTAAACTAATGGGTTGTGGCATTTTTTATGTAAATTCAAATTGTAATTTTTAAAGATTTATTTCTATTATTTTTTATTGAGTGACATTTTGTTGTATCGCATAACTTTCACTATAAATAAAAACTTTTCATGATTTCTTGGAATTAGATCATTAACTCCAATGTCTAGGGCACAAATATTTTTTGGTAAATTTTTATTGAATACTTATTTATCATAAATTTTTGAATTAGTACTAACCAAAGTTTCATACCTATATTTTGTCATAACACATTTCTCATAACATATTTATCAAAACAATTTCTTTCTTTTTTCATTGAAATAAGGACATCCATGTGGGGAGGGTAGTGCATTATTTTTGAGATTTTTCTAACATTTGTTATTTTTCCTAGTGTTTGAATAGGGATCGATTTTTTTTCATAATGGACTTGCATTCATTATAATATTAGGAAAATATAATACATATTATAATTTAAAAAAAGCTAACACTAAGGGCTACATACTTGCAAAATGGCCTTTTTGAATTATTTTGTTTGATCCAAAAGGTGAAGAAAAATTACTTTTTTGTCAACATTTTGATAGGCGCAGAGGATATTTTGTCGGAGGTTTGATTTAACCTTGGGGCTCCTATCGAAAAGGGTTTGATCTAAGGGGGTTCGATATAACCCCTTAGATGGAACCCCTCTAGGCTTAAATGATGCATTTTTTTTTAAAATACATGATTTCAAGAAAAAAATCAAGATGCCCCACAAGTGGGACACACTATTGTGGGATCACCCTCATATGGCCCTTCACTAACTCTTTCAATATCATCTACTTAGATGACATCCTCATCTACAAAAAGACTTGGGAAGAGCATGTGGAGTAGGTCTTTCATGTGCTAGATACATTACACTAAAACAAGTTGCAAGCCAGCCTTAGTAAATGCACTTTTGGCACCACACAAATCCAATACCCAGGCTACATAATCAACCAATTTGGTATACATGTAGACCTTGGCAAGATCAAAGAAATCCAAGATTGGCCAATAATGCAGAGTCTCATGGACTTGCACAACTTCCTTGCACTTGTCAACTTCTACCACAAGTTTGTACTTGGCTTCTTACATATCGCCTAGTCACTCAACTAGATCATGTGCATCAAGAAACCATTCTCATGGACAGCGACATGACAACATGTTTTTGAGGAGCTCAAGTAGTGCATATGTGCAACATAGGTTATTATAATGCTTGATATTATGCATCTCTTTTAAATCTAAATCGATGCATCTAACTATGCACTCAATTCTAATACTCATGTATCATGGATATCTAGTTGTTTATCATTCAAATACTTTCATCTACATAGTTTGATGCTACTCCACCTACAAAACGGAGATGTATGTCATCATGAAATTCAACAAGCAATGGTGTCACTACAGCTTAGAAAAGGAGACAACCATCCATTATGATCATAAGCTATTGTAGTTCTTGCACCCTCAAAGAAAACTAGAAAATGCATGCCACATGAAGTAGGTGACATACTTATAGTAGTTCTACCTGGTAATCAAGCATAAGAAGGGAAAAGATGTAACAAGGCAGTTGACTCCCTTAGCTGACCATCCATTCATGTGCTCATCATAGTGTCAAACTCACACAACCAAACTTCTCTTACTAGAAGTCACTCTACCTAGCAGATGTAAACTTCACACAAACCTACACCAAGCTCTTGTGAGGAAAATAGGTTGGCAGGTTTTACATGTCTAACAAGCTTCTTTACAATCCTAGACATCTATGTGTTCCAAATGAGTGTCAAACTAGAGACTCATTTAGGACGTGCACTACATTGAAACAATTAGACTTCGGTATTACCAAAACATTGGTAATACTTTAGCAACACTTCTACTAGCCTCACATGCACCTAAGAATTGAGTGCAACGTTGTCTTGCATTCCTCATAACTTTGCTAACCATGCGAACAGGAAGAATAGACTCTACACCCTTCTCTTGGTTCCAACGTGACCTTAGGAATCGATCAGCATGGATTTTTTGAGCGAACTACCTACAAAAAAGCATCATGGTGTTTGTTGTGGTAGATAGATTCTCCAAGATGATGGCCATTGTGATCATGTGTAAGAAAAACCACATTACATTTAATGTCACATTTATTTTCTTGACCCATGGTTGGGTCCACTTTGGCTTACCAACATCCATTATTTCTGACCGTGAAACATAGTTTATTAGACACTTCTATTAGACTTTGTGGACCATATTAGATATGCAATCGGATCAATCTACAACATTCCCTTTGTAGATAGACATCCAAACAAAGGTGGTCAATTGCACTCTCATGCATCTACTACACATATACAACATAATCCATCTGTGCACGTGGGATGACAATACCCTCTACATCCAACATGCCTACAATAAATCTATTTGCAGTTCTACAAGGTATATAGTCAAGTCAAGTTCCAACTTGCGGTACCCCTTGACATACCCTATCGTGCACCATCCACACTAGAGACATGCAAAGGAACGAGAAGTTGACAAGGCATAAAAGTTTCTACAACACATCCAAAATATGCACCAACATGTTCAATAGATCCTTGCATGCCATAGAAAAAATATAAAATGTGTCATGATACTCACCGCGTACCTCACCATTTCAAGTAGGTGACAAAATCTAGTTACATTTTCAAAAATAATGCTTCAAGAGGCCGCATCAAAATATTATACCTCTATGCTTGGTCCTTACACCATTCTTTGTGCACCTAGTGAGAACACCTTCATTCTTGACCTTCGGTGGACAATACTTGGGCATGCACTCAGTATTCAGCATGGAACTCTTTAAGCCATATTTCCCCCCTCTACTAGAACTCACAACTATCCAACATCCACAAAATTGGATCCAATACATTCACAACCATGAAGGATGACATCATCAATACCATTACCCTCTTGTACTCACCATGATGCCCATCCACTCTTTCATGTAGCCAAGACTAGGTAGTAAGTAGATTAGGTTATGTGGCATACTCTTCAACAACTTCACACATTATTCCCAAACTTACTGTTGACACAATGTGGACTTGCTCCTTAAGGAGGGATGAATGATCCAAGCATAGCCTTACACATTCTTTTTAGCAACTTCATCTATGCATTGAGCTTCACTCAACATGCACAACACAATGCCTATGCATCCACATGCAACACTATTATACCTCAATGTATAGTTCTTGTGCACAACCACACAACACTACTCATGCACATATTGTGTTCGTACACATGGCTACATGTGCAAGTGCCCAGTTAGACCACACATGTGCATCATGTGGAACATCAACAACCACATGTTATGTTTCCATACGCGCATGCCACCTAGTAGCATTTGTTCCAGAGAACGTGACTATACAACTAGCACCATATTCATCTTACACATGGTGGCATTCATGTCACATATCACTAGAATACAACTAGCACAATATGGGTTTGACATTTGTCACCATCATGTCCACATAGTTAGCACACCATATGCATTTGACACTTGTCAACATATATGTGGATCCTAGCTAGTGACCTACTTGTATAAATATATCTACTTTATACATTAAGTAAAGTAGAAGAGGCATAAAAAATTCTCATCTTATATCTCTATACATTCATCTTGTTCATTTTAGATAGAAGTGGCATATTTGTACTAGAAGCCTTTTGCATTCAAATGTGTTTTGGTTGCATATTTTTTTTCCTTAATGCATTCTATGATCATGTTGCATTACTAGCTAATCTACAAGATCATCCCTTGGTTCACCCTAAGAATTTAATTAGGCCCAAAATAGCTAGTAGAATAGGGTGGGAATTTGGGAATACAAATTTAAAAAAATAATTTGGGATCAATACAAGTACCTTTGGATTGATCTTGAGTGTTTCAAGAATGACCTTGGCATTAAAGTTGAAATCTCGGGGTAGGGAATGAATGTATGGGATAAGTTCAAACATAGGTGCAAAAAATGATGTGTAGATAATAGTTATGTGGGAAAAAGTGCAAATGGAAGGTTGATAATGTGTGATGAATGAGGAGCATATGGAAATATGTAGAATATGGCATGGATAAGGAGTGGGCCATAAGCCAAACTCAACACAAGAGTATGTGATCACTTATTGATGTGTTATTGCATTAAAAATATTTCACCAAGGTGGGCATAAAACTAAATACGAAATGGCATGGGTATGTAAATTTCACCCTAGAATTTCGCCCCCACTTTGATGTGCATGTGAATCCTAACATGGGCATCCATTTCAAAGTATATGATCATTTTCAGCCATGCATGGAAAGTAAATTCTTATTTCAAACAGTAAAAAGATCTAAGTCCATATAAAATATTGGAGAGAGAGAGAGAGAGAGAGAGAGAGAGAGAGAGAGAGAGAGAGAGAGAGAGAGAGATTCCACCTTACTCCACCCAATACAACAGTTTAATGTATTTCCACTTAGGTGCAATAATGTGGTATGCTCAAGTGCAGTAAAATATGGTAGAACTCTACTCAATTAAGGGCATGTAATGCAATCAAGATTCATCTAGATATAGCAATGAATCTATGTGTAGCACAAGTCACTACCTAAAATCTCAACAATAAGTGTTAGTGACAATATATGCCCACCTTTTAATTAGTTGCCTCCATTAGATGCAAGAAATTGGAGAGGGAAAAATGGTGCATGACATTGTAGTAAAATAAGTGAATCATGTGAGCACCTATAGCATCAAAAATCATGTACAACAAATTTCATAATAATCGTCATGTGACAATCAAATAACATGTATCAAAAAACAAGAATGTAAGTACATTGATCATGTAGTAGTAAAAAGCATATGATAACTATCATAAATAGCATTATGTGACAAGAAAACATTATACATCAAAAAGTAGACATCTAAGTGCATTAATCATAGCAAATATGTGATAATCAAATGGTGATTATATAAGAACATGAAGTGTAAGGTTGAAATGATGTATCATCATGAAGCAAGCAAATGATATCATAAAATGGTGATATATGTCAAGGGATAATGTTGCCCCCAGTAAAGGAGAAACATGAGATAAGGATAGCCCCAAAAGGCTACATAGTGTCAATGTAGTATATCAAAATGTATGGTCAATATCAAGTGATAAGAACATAAGCATAAGTAGGTAAGGTATGATCATGATAATGCATAGAAGGGTAATTGCTTCCAAGGTAATAATCAAGTCATGTTATAAATGTGATAAGTGGGGCTAGACATGTGGCATAAGGATAAAATATATTAAAAATTGACACGTGTGGTCAACAAATGGTGTCTTGTCAATACATAATCATCATAAATCAATGTGATCAATGCAATCTCTGATAAATGTTGTGTGTCATAATATTGGCAATAAAAGCTCAACACTTGGAGATCTCATTTATGTTATTATGACGTTCTAATCATCATTATGATGCAAATACGTTGAGATATCATTTATCATATTGGACATTTTCTTTATTATCTGATGATTTATATGGTGATCTGTGATGATGTTTATGAGATGGTTTATAATTAGTTTCTACTTGTGTTTTCAAGTGTTCTATATGGTTATAAGTGTTTGTATATGTATGTGTGTGTGTGTGAATGCTATATCATGAATAATTAATGCATTTATCTTTGGTAATCAATGAACACTAAATGTATTTATGGAATCTTTATAAAATGAAGGAGGTAAAGTAATCTCATAATCATAATCAAATGTAATTAATGAACAAGATGCCACATTAAGGTTCATGTTAGTTTTAACTTCAGGCTAGTTTCCTTTTCTTTTTTCTTTCTTCTAGCCAACATTCCGCATCCTCAAGTTGGTAACTAATCCCACAATGTCATCTATTTTCTTGTGGCTCTATGAATCTATGCCAAACTTGTTCATGTTTCTCAAGCCCTTTGCCTTTATAGCCAAGCTTGTGCATAGTTTGATATCCAAGACCATTGTTTTCTTTAATGATGTAGGGGGAGAAGATGTTTCAATTGTGGAAATAGTATATTCGATGTCACTATCACGCATGCATGCTTCCTTCTCACCATTATATGCCTCAAGTGTTTTCCAATAAATGGATGGAACCATATAAAGAGATGACATGTTATAAGCTTTAGGATCAACATGATATTCACCAACACCACAAGAAATAAAATATAGTGAATCATATTCATCATCATTTAAAGTATTACAATGTAAGAGGTCATGGTCAATAGCATTTGTATGTCATTGATGATATTCTATAACAAAATTGTTAGACAGTTATCCATTGGTTTGCACATGTGTATGGTTGGTCAACAGATATGTGACAAGGTCTTTCTTTATGCCAAAATTTCACACGATGCAAAGTTGATGGAAGAACGCTAATAGCATGTAACCATGGATGCTCGAGAATGATATTATAAGCCAATTTACCAAGCATCACATGGAACAATGCATCTAATGTGCAAGTTCCAATTGTGATTGGAAGAGTGATTGTACCAACACAAGATCTACCTACATTGTCAAATCTTCTAATGGTAAATTCAGATGATTGAAACTTTGTCACAGTTCTCCATAATGTGTAACAATAATGCTTCATCGATAATCTTCGCATGTGGGAGTTCTTTATTATCAAATGCGATAGCTTGATGTTCATTGTGGCCAATACATTTTATCAAAGATGCCACCAATTGTGGAGTTTTATCAAAATTGATCTTAATTTTCTCTAAGGGTTTTTGTGCAATATCCTTATATAGAGGTGATGTACACATTAGATCCCAAGGTGATATCTTAGCTTGTGTATTTTGAAGTTGTTGAATGATGTCAAACTATTTAGGTGCAAGAGGAAGATCAAGTATAGTAAATGGTAAAGTTGATTGTCTTAGTGTGAAATATTAACCTCTTCCTAATTTTTGATGTGTAAGCCCAGGTATGTTATAATTAGGTGAAGCAAGGGTAGCATGAAAATTAGACTTATATGAAATGTGCATATGTCATGTAAGAATAATAGGCAAGGAAACATCGAAAGATAAATCATAATAAGGCATTACTAGATAATTATTATCCTTATGAGCACTAGGTTTAGAAAAATGAGTAATGAAAGCATGTGCTAAATTCATAAATGCAATGTAAATCAAACAAGATGAATCAAACCCTTGCAAAGATTTACCACTTAGATGAAGTCTAAACTCACTAATCAATAAGATATCATTAGATCTATATGTTGCAAGTATGAGGATAATCAATGTTGTCATTGATGTCAACATACTCATATTGCTCAATGAGATGGATTGGATGAGCTGTGTGCTAAGGATATTGAGAAAATTAGTCTCAATCAGGAACAGTGAAGAACAATGATGATATTAAGGTAAAAGGTCAAGATAAGATGAAGATCAGAGGATGCGGATTAAAGGGTTTGTAGATATAAGTCTTGAGGTGATCCAGTTAAGATTTCAGAGGTCTGCATGAAGAAATGAAGAAGTTGTGATCAATCAAGTAGAACCGGTTCCGGGAGATGCTCTGGAGTGACAGAGTGTTACAAAAAGGTCCGATGAGATCCGGAAGTGCATTGTCCTAATCTACAGATTGGAAGGAGTGTTTGGGATGTCCTTGTGATGTGTCATCTCCATTTGTTCATGGTTTGGAGGTCCGAAAGCACCTTTTTCAGTATGACAATGGCGATAGACTGTGTTCTTGAAGTTCCGGATGAACAAGAGAAGAGATTCTAATAAGTAGAGGAAGTGCGGATGTACCTAGTCATTTAGGCAAGCCTGTGAAGGTTCTTGGATCATGTTGAGGTTATGTTGTTGGTCTGCATCAGTGTTAGAGCCTGGAATTGGAGATATACTTCTGGATGAAGATGTTCTTGTTCAGGCTGGCCGACTGGATGAGTTATTCATCTTGCGAATGTTCTTGTGGTTGATTGCCGACTTAGATGATTGTTCCTAAGTTGATGCCTTGTATAAATAAAGGTTTGTGAGTTCATTTCGAAGTGTGTCATGGAGCAGATGAGTGTGGTATAGCGAAAGAGCAAAAGACAGAGCAGGTGTGTCTCAGGCTTAAATGGAACTGATCCAGACATGGTAAAGATGTCAATCTCTAGTTCAAGTTTGTGAAACTTATCATCTTGTAGACAATGTGTCTCTTGTAGGCAGTGTGCCTCCTTGTGAGCAATGTGCTTAGGCAGTGAGCCCTAATTGGCATGTGCCATCCATTTTTCTTATTCTTCTAACAGAGAATAATCCTTGGGTTAATCACCCTGTGGTTTTTCCCTTGACCGGGTTTCCACGTTAAAATCTTGGTGTCTAATGTGTTGATGTTTATCTGCTCTGATGTTTATGCTTCATGCTTTCATGAATGGTTAATTGACATGCTATTAAACAACAAAGAAGAATCAAGTGTTTAAAGTAACAGCAAGTTTTTGTACAACTGATTCACCCCCCCCTCTCAGTTGTGTGCCCTAGATCTAACACTATATACTCATAATAAGTAAGAAAGAATTATTTAACATATTAACACTCAACCATAGTACCCTTGTAATCATCATGTAATGTAGGGTAAGGCCATGAAGTATCAATATGAACTACATGAGAATCTCATGAAGAATCAAGGTATAACCTATCATCATGTAGGATATGAATATGCAAAAAACTATCATGAGTATCCATAGGTTCAACATGAGATACAAAATAATGGTCATCATCCTAGAAAAAAGAAGGTAGTTCATCGAAAGCACATGAATCTATTGACATAGGGCTAAAATGATATGTAAAAGAGGTATCATCAGAAGATATAACAACATCATGTATAGGTGAAAATGGCATAACATCATCAAAGGCCATCATACTAGATCTATCATTAACACGTGGTAAATCATCACTAGGTATATGATCATTACTATCACAAATAATAGGGGAATTAAAATCAATATGAATCTAATGGATAAGTGAAGTATGTCTAAGAGGAAAGGATTAGCACTAATCAATTCTATGAAGGAGGGAAGAGCATAAACATGGTAGAATAACACTCCATGGAACACATTTTCATCCATAGCATAAAAAGTCATGAGAGCATCAACGGTGGATGGATCGTTTGTTACAAAGTATAGGAACGTGTCAAAATAATTTAAGACAACATTCTCAATCCTATAGATGGCCTAGATGATTATGATGTAGATGTATTCTTTTTGAGGCCCAAAATAAAATCTCCCTAGAATGATTTTCTCTTTGATTGACCATATGAATTAGTTTCACATTAAATGTCTTTAAATATAAGCACATAGCAATAGGTCATGCAAATATGTGACAATTCAATCCATAACAACTAGTAGGAAAGGGAAAGAATATGAGCATTTCAATTTTAAAAATTTAAATATGGCGTTAATCTCGAACACCTCAAGATCGATCTCGAGTGGCTAGGAAATGACCCTTGGCGTCAAAGTGCAAATCTTATGGTAAGAATGAATGTGTAGGAATAAGTGCAAACATAGGCACTATAAATAATGTGTTGGTGATAGGTATATGGGAATAAGTGAAAATGGGAGAGAATAGGGTGTAATAAATGAGGATGTGTGGAAATGTCCAAAATATGGCATGGATAAGGATCAATCCATGAGCCAAAATTGACACAAGAGTATGCCATTTGTAGATATGTAATTGCATTAAAAACATTCCACCAAGGTGGGCACAAAACTAAATGAGAAATGACATAGGTATACAAATTTCACTATTACACTTATTTTGTATACGTTCTTAGTTGAAATATGAAGAGAAATAATATCAATGAACCTATGCAAAAGAAGCAATGCTAAAAAAATTTCAAATGTAATTTAAATAAAATAATGGCACAATTGTGCAATATAACGAGATTGTTTACCCTAAGAAACCCTTTTAGCGAAAAACCCAACAAAATAGTACTTATTGTATTAAGTCAAATGTATTCATAATATAATAAAATATTTCTTGCTTGTGCTTAACTCTAATCCATGTTCAAGTATTTATAAGAATTCTACTATATGAAACTTCTATAAACCGATGCATGAGACACAATGCTAATAGAATCTTGAATGCAGTAAAAAGAAATAATGGCACACTCGATATAACAAGATTATTTACCCTAGGAAATAGTTTCAAAAAAATCCAACAAAAATAATGCTCATTATATTAATTAACTTAACTATCCACAATACAATAAGATATTTCTTATGTGTGCTTAACCCTAATCCATGTGCAAGCATTTATAGGAACATTGTTATAGGAAACTGCTAAGTACTATTACAATATAATGGGCCCTCTTATTGTGGATGAGTGTATGGGTGTAAAACATGCAAAGTATGCAAAACATATCCAACAAAACAAAGATCAATTTGTGAACAACGATTTCGTAAATGTCAATTCTATTTAGTAAATGTATTAAGTTCCTCAACTAGTGTATTAGCCCCTAAATTACTAACTTAATTTAGATTAGTGGTGTGTGATCTTTTGTTCTCTTGTGCATGATATTGAACCTAATAAGGCTATCATTTATTTAACTCAAATTGAAGACAAGAGGTCCATCAAATTATTTTTATGATAAACACAAATAATGACATGGGTATTGAAGAACAAGCCGATGACTCCTCATATCCCTTCAAGGTTTCTAATAGAGGAAGGTCCAAAAATACAAGCATAGATGATCAATAAGTCAATTTGTGTAGATGCTCCAAAATGCTCCAAGCATCTTGTGATTCCTAACAAGTAGACTTTTTGGAAATCAAACTCCTTTCAAACTATATAGGTAAACTTTGACATCCTCATGTTTGAAGAAAAATTAATGTAGATGTTGTTGATTATTACATTTCTAAATTAGATGAATATTTCTCTATAAATAATTTCTCAAATTTAGAGAAATCACATTTTCCCTCCTTAAAGTTGAACCCATATTCAACAATGTTAAGAGCCTATCCTACTAGCTAAGGAGGAATTAAGGGAGCTCCACTATGATGAGGTGATGAAGATGAATCCCATTTGGGGAGATTTTTTGGAGGCCATCAAGGAATTTTTTTGCTAAAAATACATACAAAGAAAAGTGCATCCAATTGTAATTATTTCAATAGAAGAAAGACTAGTTGGTGTATGACCACCCAAATACATGTTATATGTTATTTGTAAAACTAAAAATCAAGGACTTTGAGAAACAATAGGTCCTCAAGTATTGTAGCAACCTTCACTTTACATTTAGATAGAGATGGTGTTTTCTAATATTGAAACCTTGGGGATTGTTTACCATTAAGCAATGAGGATTGATGAGAAATTTAGGCCCAAAAGCATGAAGACTCTTTTGTAGGTATCAAGCCAAAGGGAGGTAGTGACAAGTCCATATAATTACAATAAATAATGATACTTTGACATAGAAGCAAGCACAAAAGAAAAGTGGCAAGAAAACTCAAAAGGATACATGCATGTGGTGTGAGACTAATAAGTGCTCATGGCATGACTAGATTGAGTGGTGCACTAGAAAGGCTCTATGGATAGAGTTGTAGTGAGCTAAGGATAATTTTGCATCATTACTTGCCACCATTGCGACTACAAAGTTCTTGCCACCAAAATACAAGGTGATGTAGGAACATCCCTAGGTGAAGAGGTAATTTTGCATCAACCAAAAATATTTTTTTTCAATTCGTTTGGTTTGTTTGTTTGTTTTCAATTTTTATCCAATCATGGAACAAGACACCACAATTTACCACATGTTGAGATTTGGTCTCGTAGTTTTGAGAGTATGTTTTATAGTGATGGATGGACATTATATTCACGTTTCAAGAAATTTGGAGCATTGGAAGGGCGTAACTTGGTTTGTGAACATCTACTGAGATGATAGATTTGTGTAGTTGCAACTAATTACACTTGCACCAAGTTATTCAAATTTTACACCAACAAAGGCATAATTGTTAGGATTCATTGGATGCAAGAGAGCATATGTTGAGCACTTGTTAAAAATTAGGATCTTAGGATACTAATCATTATGAATAAAATGTAAAATAAATAAAATGAAATTACAGAAGCGTATATTTAACACATTACACAACACATACATGGGGAAAACCCTTCTAGGTTAAAAAACCATAAAGCATCATTTTATTATAAAACACTTACAAACTTGTCTATAAATTTATAGACAAAACCTAGGCATACACTTCTTACTTCCACATGGCCAATAACACTCCATGTTCATAGTGATAGAATTCACTATAAATCCCCAAATTCACACACCTCTCAATGAGAGAGAAGCTCCTTAAATATAGAAGGGGTGGAAAAATACCTTAAGGGGTATTAGTCACACCTATTCAAAACAACCATTTGTAAATAATTAATAATCTAATAGTTATTAGATTATTAATTATTAAATGGTATATGCTTTATTTTAATAAACATAAAGTTTCTATAAACTTATATTAGAACAATATATAAATGTTATAAGAGTATTTAACCCTAATTTAATATTATGTTCTAACGCCCCCCCTTAATGTTAATAGGGGCATCACCATTCAATTTCTATAAAAGAAAAAATGAAGTACCCCAATAATGCATGTCTTCTTTGACAATGATGAATAGAGACACAAATATATGCCAAAATGAAGATCATGTATTCTAAACTACATGAAAGTCTTCTTGTCATAATTTATAATCCTAGTGTTTTAAAAATTATTCTTAAAAGCACGGCCTTATAAAGTTTTTATTGAAGCCTAGAATTCCTCAAGCTAGCCTCCTCTAGGTTCATTACATAATGGTCATAGGTCTTATATAATACAATGCTTTTTCAAGTGGAAAATTTACAAGAGAAGAATTTACAATATGTTTGAAGGACTTATATATAATGCTTAGAGGTCTTATACTATGCATGTTAGGTCTTACATCTAGGATTTAGCCATATATAATGCCTAGAGGTCTTATGTTATTCATGTTAGGTCTTCCATCTCGAGGTACCATTGTAATGCACACTCCCCCTCAATGACAACTCCTTACGACCAAGCATTGATTTGAATTTGGAGAATTTGGTATTGTACAAAGGTTTGGTGTTATATTGCATATAAGAATTCTTTTGTGGTTACTAGGAGTCTAACCCAGGTCACACCTATTCAAAACAACCATTTGTAAATAATTAATAATCTAATAGTTATTAGATTATTAATTAATAAATGGTATATGCTTTATTTTAATAAACATAAAGTTTCTATAAACTTATATTAGAACAATATATAAATGTTATAAGAGTATTTAACCCTAATAATATTATGTTCTAACGCTCCCCCTTAATGTTAATAGGGGCATCACCATTCAATTTATATAAAAGAAAAAGTGAAGTACCCATGCATGTCTTCTTTGATAATGATGAATAGAGACACAAATATATGCCAAAATGAAGATCATGTATTCTGAACTACATGAAAGTCTTCTTGTCATAATTTATAATCCTAGTGTTTTAAAAATTATTCTTAAAAGCAAGGCCTTATAAAGTTTTTATTGAAGCCTGGAATTCCTCAAGCTAGCCTCCTCTAGGTTCATTACATAATGGTCATAGGTCTTATATAATACAATGCTTTTTCAAGTGGAATATTTACAAGTTTACAATATGTTTGAAGGACTTATATATAATGCTTAGAGGTCTTATGCTATGCCTGTTAGGTCTTACATCTAGTATTTAGCCATATATAATGCCTAGAGGTCTTATGTTATTCATGTTAGGTCTTCCATCTCAAGGTACCATTGTAATGCACACTCCCCCTCAATGACAACTCCTTACGACCAAACATTGATTTGAATTTGGAGAATTTGGTACTGTACAAAGGTTTGGTGTTATACTGCATATAAGAATTCTTTTGTGGTTACTTGGAGTCTAACCCAGGTCTTCTTGCTCATAGTATATATGTCATCTGATAATCAATCTAGTACAACTGGAGAATAATTTTATGATGGAAAGATTTTTCCTTGAATGAAGTGCCCATGAACTTCAAATGTACTTTATTTATAGAAATAGGAGTCTTCGATAAGAGCAAATAGCTTAGGTTATCATATAATGAAGTGGGACTTGTTTTAGTACTTAGATGAAAACTCTTCCAATAATCTCCTAAGCCACATTGATTTTTTTTGTGACTATTTTATAGTCATCCTTTTTATTAAAAGTCTATAAAAGGTAGCTATTTAAGCATTAATCCATCCATGTGATAGCACCTGCACCATATTTTGAAGACATAGCTTGAGGTATATATCATATCAATAGGATCACCAACATAGTCAGTAACACAATAATCAATAAAATTTTATTTTTGATGCACACATAATAAAGCCCATAATTAATTTAAGAAGTAAGTCAAGCATTTATAAAATGATGTGACAATACTTAAAAAATGATCTAGAGAAAACTTCTTGATACTTTGTCTTCAACCAATATAGGTTTCTTTCGGTTCAAAAGCCATAAATTTTGACCGTTACTAGAAATATTGTCTTCCCCTGTCATATGGACTTTCTGTGCCACTAACAGAACTTTCACAGACTGGTGGTGGGGCCTCTGCCTCCCTACATTTCCTGGTGGTGGATGAAGGAAACAATGGCCGTGGTGACAAGGGCGAACAAAGGCATTGGTTTTGAAATTGTCTGTCAATTCGCAGAAAATGGTTTGATGGTTGAAGTTAATAGATACCAACCAACTTAGTTTATGAACGAGGGGAAGAAGTTGTAGAATCTGAGATCATCCAGGTGGCCCCACCCGTGGGGTAATAGGTTTTTTCTTCCATTTGGTAGTACTCTCTTAGTACTCAATTTCATATCCCCTGGCTTGGTTTGGGATTATTCTTGCTTATGTTTTATTTTTGATGATATTCAGTTTATGTTGTGATTGCATTTACTCTTCTATTTTTGTGGCCCTGGGCTACCACTGGGGCCCTGCATATACTATCAACTGGCGAGTCATACCCCTGAAGTAATGGAGGGGGAATCCATTGAGGGTGAACCCCCTAAAAAAATAAAGAGGCAAATACAGTAACCACAAATAAAGATGAGAAATCCTTCCATGATGCTCTACTAGGTCAGACGATGGAGGTTCCAGTGAGTGCAAAATTCACTCCCCTCAATGATGGAACCCTTTGTGAGGAGGGGCAACCTCCAAGAGAGAAAGATAAGTGCTCTCCTAGGAAACTGGTCATTTCCCCTAACCCTAATATGGTGCAAGCCATTAATAAAGAAGAGTTTAGACTTAAAAATATTGCCATTATTGTGGCTTCCATTAATAAAGAAAGATTACCGGAAAGAAGGTTCCTTAATGAATGGTTTAACAATGTTTGGAATAAGAAATTAGGGTTTCAGTTTTCCTTTTGTCACATGATTCAGAAAGGTCTTTTTTTGATATTTTTCAAAGATCATGCCATGCAATAGAAAGTAATTGAAAAACAATATTGGACCATTGGCAATGCAGTCTTTAGGTCCATTGCATGGTTGCCTGATTTGATCTTTGAGGAAGTTTTGGCTCTCTTACCCAAGATGGGTCATAGTGAAAAACGTCCCCCACAACTCTAGAACTTTTTGCCACAATTGATTTCTCAATTTGGCAAAGTACTGAGAATAGAACAAACTAATGCCACCCTTATGCACATGGATGTGAGAACTCTTGTCTCGTTGGATCCCAGGGTGGACATACTAGAGATGATTGAAATAGAAATTGGAGATAAATCACTAACCTATTGCATTGAAATCCTTGGCGGATTGAATGCATGTTTTCTTTGCAAAAAAGAAGGGCATCTTAGAAGAAATTGCCACATCATTAAAAAATTCTGATAACCCTAAAGTGAACTAGAGGAATGATAAAAATGGCTTTTCTGTTGATAAGTCCAAAAGCAATCCTATAAATAAAAAGGCTGATATGGGCAATGGTCTCCTAGCCTCGGATAACCCTAAAGATATTACTGCTAAAACTGTTAACCATAGTTCTAACCCCTCTAGATCAGGCACTACTCCTCCTATTGTGGATATTGATATTGTCTTCTCTCAGGATCATGCTCTTCCCGACAATAATACTTTTTTGATTGATAACTCTATTAATGCTCAAGGTGTGGATTCCAACTATATCCCTGTTGTTGCAACTCAAGAACTATTCCTTTATAGAGCCCCTCCCCACCATCTAGACTAGAAATAAGTGTTAGAAATCTCAAGAGCTTGTATTAGACGAAATCAAAGAGAGAATTGCTAAAGCTAGGAAAGAGAACAAGAATAAACAGTCAAATTCTGGTAAGGAGACCTTGACTGGTGATAGTCCCCAAACTCTAAATACTAATAATGTTTCAAAAAGTAAGCCTAACAAGAAACAAGAGAGAACCAAAGTTGAAGAAAGTTCAAAAAAGGTTAAGTCTATTAAAAATGGTAATGATTATGTCCCATTGATTACTAAAGAAAAGTCTTGTGAGAAGAACCCCCACATGGCTCGAAGCTTAGTTTTACATTCACAGAGGCCTAATAAATCTATCCTAGAACATAGGCTTGATTCTAGTGTTGGGATGACTGAGAAGGCAAAGAGAGAGCCTTCTAACAAAATGACAATGGAAGTAAGAGAAGATCCTAATTCTAGCATTTCTATGATAGAATTGTTTGTTGATAATCCTTGACAAAACATCTATGCGAGCTAGACTTAGAAATTAAGGATGCCCCTTATGAGCCCCATTCAGTTAATCCCAAATCCCCAAAATATCTTGATGAGTTCAATCCAATAATGATTAAAGATTTGTAGAATGAAACTAAAATAAATTGCCAAATGGAGCCCCATAGTAAAGAATACTATTCTGGTGGTAATTTGGTGTCCAGAGAATTAGTAAAAGACAAATTTGAGCAAAATTTGGAAGAAGAAATTAGATTTGAAATATAGAAGTTTTTGCCAGTTGATAATGAAAGTAGCATTGCTATTCTAACCATGGTTAATTCCCAAACCTGTCACTTAGATGACATGAAGTGGGAAGTAGATAGAATTGATCACATGTTGAATAAGGATGGAGCTTCTACATATGATCTTAGCAATAAAGATGCTATTGTTGAGATAGGGAACATGCCCATTATGGAATTTGGAGAAATGGTCACATATGCTAGCCTAGAGACCCCTCAAATTAACAGTGAAACTGAAATCCCCATCAAGGAAGGGTCTGAGCTTTCAGATAAGGGCTGGATTAAATTTAAAAAGAATAAAAGAAAGATTAGAAGCAGAGAGGAAGATTTACCTGGTTATAAAAGATTAGAAAAATAAGGCAGGATTCCCAAATGTTTCAATAAGTTTAGGAATTCTAAAAGTGATTCTCAACCATTAAGAAAATGATGATTAACTGTACAAGCTGGAATATTAGGGGGTTGGAATCCCCTAATAGGAAACACATTGTTTAGAAGAGTTTTCAACTAAATTCACAAGGATGTAGTATTCTTGCAAGAGGTGAAATCTGTCAATTTTACTCTTGAAACAAATCTGAGGTTTATTTGGAAGGATGCCATGCAATTTTGTAGTACTGTGCATGATAAAGGCAGATGAGGAGTGGTCATTCTGCTCTCAAATGGTTGGTCCACCTCTGTTACTGAGTATGGAGTCTCCCCTTGTAATAGAATAGTGTGGGTTATTATAGAGAGAGAGAGAGAGAGAGAGAGATAATAAAAAGTTTGGTCTATGTGCAATTTATGCTCCCAACAAGCATTTGGAGAGAATTGATCTATGGAAATGGATGTGTGGGCTTTAAGACATCCCTTATATTATAGGAGATGACTTTAACATGGTGGAGAATCAGGAAGTCAAGTTAGGAGGAAGTAAGATGGAGTGGAAAGGAAATGAGAAATTCTTCTGGTCTAAAATGAAGAAACTTTAACTTCTCAGTATCTAAACAAACTTTAACTTCTCCGAAGCAGATTAAAAATTAAGCATTACAAAATCAACATAATCATGAAAGATTAACACAATGCACATCAACACATAACACCAGATATATGTGGAAAACCCTAGAAGGGAAAAACCACGGTGAGGATTAACTCACAATATATGAAGCTCAAAAATAATAACTTTGTTTTAGAGCTACAACCCAAGGAAGCTACTACTCCCTGAAAACTTTGATTTAGGGTCACTCCCAAGGAAGCTACTACTCCCTAAAGACTTTATTTTAGGATCACTCCCAAGGAAGCTACTACTCCCTGAATTGAGAACACACTTACAAAATATTACAGTATGACAATCCTTCTACTATCTAAAAATTAACATTGAAACTCACACCTTTGATATTGCAATTCTTCCACTTTACATTTTGTTCTGATGATCAAATCAGTTAGGCACACTATATTTTATCACTATCACAAATATGTCTTCAAGATGAATCGGGATAGCATCAACAACTTCTGCTCTTTCTCCTTTAGTCGCACATCATAATGCATTCATTATGCTCCTTATCTTGCATGCGATCCCTATCAATCACTTTGCAATCACACCTCACCTAACTCAATTTGATTTACTATTTATACATGATATTACATTGATTACATTGCTCGTCAACCAAGGACAACATGAGAAATACATTTACAAGTCATCCAGACAATATACAATATGAAACGTGTAGAGGATAAGTCCTAAACAGAACCACATGCTACACCAGTAGAAGACCCATGCCTTGTGGACACAAACACTTGCTTAACCAAGTCCAAAACATCCTTCACAGCTTCAAACACCAAGGAATTACATCCGTACACTCCTCTCATTTGAAAATAGGATAGCTTTAAGCAAAACATATGAAAACTTGAAGCATAACGGCCACAACAACTTAAGAACCTTGTGCGGTACTGGAAATAAGAAAGATCTTCATAAAAACCTTCCAAAAGAGTCTACATGACTCACAAAGCATCTCCAAAAACCCCTTTACCTCTGCACATCAAAGATTTGTGTTGCATATCTTCAACCATGAACACTGAGAACAACCAGTCATCTAGAACACACTGCAACATGTTGTCATTGAAAAATTGAGATTGCGAACCACTAAGAGACTTGAAAGTGCAAGGAAGCATGTAATGCACATCCATAAACATGTTCTCAAAATTGCAAAGGCAACCATTCACTTCTGGAGGAATGCAGAGCTTTTCAATAGGCCTTCAACACTGCCTCACTCTACCAGAACACATGCTAGTACTCTATCATGCATAACTTTCACAGCAGAGTGACAAATGATCTGAAACTTTGGAATGACCTCCTTCACTACACCTAGAACATAGTTCAAGAACCGCATAGCCATAACTGCTAATGCGGAGAAATGTGGAGCATTCTATTGTTGTATAGTAATTATCTTCAACATTGTCTTCAAACTGCAAAACACTCTTCTGATGATCCAATCATCATGAAACTGGAATCAATCCATCAACACATTTGATCATCTTAGTGCTTCTAATTCCCATATTAATATAAATTCATACTCAACTCTGCATTTCAAGGCATGACATCCAACCATGAACACCATCACACATCCAAGATAGTGCTAACATCAAAGAAAACCTTATGACAGTGTTGACATCAATGACAACCTTAAGAACCATATGTGTAACAATCTCCCCCTTTGGCATTGATGGCAACACATATTTACACATTCTCCCCGTTTGGCATCAAGGACAAAGGGAACCACTATCTGCTTAGCAGTGATCACATCCCTGCACATTCTTTCTTATATCATGACTTCTTCTAGAAAACAAACTCCTCCTATCATCAGCAACCACTACGTACCCCCCCTAAGAGGTAGCCACCATCAGTCCAGGAAAAAGATATAGCATGAATGCCCCATGGATAGATGCACCATTATGCATCTAGCAAGAAGGAGGGGCAAGTACCCCTAACCTCTGTCGGAGATCCTCAAAAGTGTATTTTGCAAGAGCCTTTGTGAAAATATATGCAATTTGATCCTTTGTTGGAACATATTCCAACCTTACTTCCTTTTTTGCCTCCTTCTCTCTTAAAAAGTGATACCTGATTGCTATATGTTTGGTTCTAGAGTGCATCACTAGATTCTTGGAAATATTGATAGCACTTGTATTGTCACACAAAATAGGAATAGGCTCATCATACAATACCTTGATATCCTTTAGGGTTTGCTTCATCCACAACACTTGTGTACAATAGGATGCTATTGCAATGTATTCTACCTCTGTAATAGATAGGGATACTAAATCTTACTTCTTACTCTGCCATGAAACGAATCTGCTTCCTAAGAAGAAAGCACCTCCACTTGTACTTCTTATATCATCAACACAATCTGCCCAATCAGCATCAATGTAGGCATCTAAATCAAAGTCATTACCTCTTAGATACCATAAGCCATAATCTGGAGTTCCTTTCATGTACCTGAATATCCTTTTCACTACCTTCTCATGTGTTTGTGTGGGATTAGCTTGATATCTGGCAACCACGCATAATACATGCATAATATCAGGTCTAGAAGCAATTAGGTACAACAATCCTCTAATCATAGATCTATAGACAATCTAATCCACCTCTAGAGACTCATCATCCTTGCTCAAGTGACATCCAATGACCATGGGAGTACTCACTGGCTTTGAATCCTTCATACCAAACTTCTTCAACAACTCTTTGACATACTTAGCTTGAGAAATAAAGATACCACCTTCTAGCTAAGAAATTTGAAGTCCAAGGAAGAAAGACATCTCACCAATCATAGACATCTCAAATTCTTTTTGCATCTCCTCTGCAAATCTCTTACACATACCATCATCTCCACCAAAGATGATGTCATCAACATATACTGAAACT
The DNA here is from genome assembly GCA_027924645.1 of Cunninghamia lanceolata. Classification (NCBI taxonomy): domain Eukaryota; kingdom Viridiplantae; phylum Streptophyta; class Pinopsida; order Cupressales; family Cupressaceae; genus Cunninghamia; species Cunninghamia lanceolata. Next base: position 1,554,686 of record BSBN01001455.1, read on the forward strand.
ATCAAAATCATGTCATCTTCTTCCTTGATATAAAGATTGCTATCTGTAGTACCTTTCTTGAAGCCCTATTGAAGTAAGTACTTGTCTAACCTGGCATACCAAACCCTAGGTGCTTGCTTGAGACCATACAAAGCCTTCTTGAGTCTGCATACCATGTCCAGATCTTTTGATATCTAGAAACCATCTGGTTGGTCAATGTAAACCTCTTTCTCTATATCACCACTCAGAAATGTTGACTTAACATCCATTGGATATACCTTGAAGTTCTTATGAGCTAGAAGAGCAAGGAATGTTCTGATTGCCTCCATCCTGGCTACCAGAGAAAAATTTTCCTCAAAGGCAATGCCTTCAACTTGTGTGTATCCTTTGCATACCAAACTTGCTTTATTCCTTACAACTTCACCTTCTTCATTCAGCTTGTTCCAAAACACCCACTTTGTTCCTATAACATTCTTATTGGCTGGTCTGGTAACCAATTCCCATGTCTGATTCTTCTCAATATGATCCAATTCTTCTTCCATTGCCTTTATCCATCCATCATCCTTGCTAGCATCAGCAAAGGTTTTAGGTTCTACTTTTGTTAACAAACACAAATTTACTTGCTCATGTGCAAACTTTCTCCTTGTCAGCACGCCTTCATTCTTATCTCCAATGATCTAATCTTTTGAGTGGTTCTTCTGAACATACTTTGCTGGAGTCTTAGGTACTTGCTTTGGTTCTTATTCCTTTTCTTCTTTCACTTCTTCTTCTTCATCTTCAAAGCAAGGAAATATGTCAAATTTGGACTCCTCTAAATCTTATGAGATTGAGGATACAAGTCTTCATCCACTTTGACATTTGTGCTTTCAATCATCTTTCTCAACCTCTTGTTGTAGCATCTATAAGCCTTGCTTTTGGTTGAGTAACCAATAAAGATTCCTTCATCACTACTTGAATCAAACTTTCCTAGGTCTTCCTTATCTCTTCTGATATAGCATTTGTTGCCAAAGATTCTGAAGTATTTGACAGTTTTGTTGACCCTCAGTTGCACTCGGTTAATTAGATAGACAATAGTGTGAACTGCCTCCTTCCAGTACATACCAGGCATCTACCTGCATCTTTCAACATTGCCCTAGACATCTCCTGCACAATCCTATTCTTACTTTCCACTACCCCATTTTGTTGAGGGGTCCTAGGAGCTAACAAATGTCTCCTAATACCAAGATCTTCACAAAATATTTCAAATTCATTTGAAGTAAACTCACCTCCTCTATCAGACCTCAAACATTTGATCTTAGCATCTACTTCATTCTCAACCATAGATTTGAACACCTTAAATTATCAAGGGCATCTGATTTTTCTTTTAAGAAAGTAACCCAAATCATTCTAGAATAATCATCAATAAGCAACATATAGTACCTCTCACCTTGTTGACTCTTTACTCTTGTAGGGCCACATAGATCAGTGTGAATCAGATCCAATGGCTTTGAAGAAGAATACTCCTTGCTTTTGAAACTTGTCTTTGTCTACTTTCCCATTTGACATTCTCTACATATTGTGTTTGTAGGCTTGATTATAGGCATGTCTCTCACAGCATGAGTAGAACTGATCTTTACCATATTATCAAAAATGTTGTGTCACATTCTTTTGTGCCATAGCCAAAACTCACTGGATTGAGCCAACAAACATGTTCTTCCATTTACCTCCTTTAGATTATAGATATCACCATATGTTTTGATACCTTTTGCAACTAGTTTTTCAGACCCTCTGATTTCATAGCCTTGGGCATGAAAGGTGAGATTATAGCCCTTGCTGCACATCTGACTGACACTGAGAAGATTGTGTTTTAGCCCTTTGACATAGAGGACATCCTTAGTCCTATTCTTTCCATCAATAGTTATAGCACATTTTCCAGACATTTGTGTTGACTCATCACCACCAAGCTTGACAGCACTACCATCCCACTTCTCAAGGCTGGTAAACTTCTCCTTGTAACCAGTCATATGATTTGAGCATACACTATCAATTACTCAAACCTTGGCTTCTTCTCTTGCATGAAAGGCAGTCCATACAACCATTGATCTTTCATTGTTTTAATTTGTCTGCAAGGCCTTAGTCTTCTCACATTTTCCAACATCATCCTTTTTGTCACCAACACTCAGGGCCATGAAAAGTGTTTCATCATCATGATCCTCATCTTCTGAAGAATAACTACTCTCTATGGAATACAGACTTCTCTTGAACTTGTCTCTTTTGTTACTAGCCCTTGGTTCTTTAAAAGGGCATTTAGAAGAAAAGTGACCAATCTTTCCACAATTGAAACATTTGAAAGGTAATTTACCTTTGTATTTGCCAGTGCCTTTCTTCAGTCTTCTCACAAAGTTTGCTTCAACTTCATCACAGCTCTCATCTTCATCAACATCTTCTTCCTTTGTCTTCATACTGACTTTGAAAGAAGCTTCTTTCTTTGGAGCATCAGTGCCAAACTCTCTCATTTCAAAGGCAGTAAGGGAACCAAACAATTTGTCTACAGTGTATGTATCCAAGTCTGCATTCTCCTCAATGGTAGATACCTTATACTGTAAGATTTTGGAAGGGATCTCAGAACCTTCTTCACAATCTCATCTTCTTTCACTTCTCCACCAAGACATGTGATGCCATTAACCACTTCATTCACTCAAAGCATATATCTAGCAATGTCTTCATCTAACATTTTTAGGCTCTCAAATCTACTCTTGAATATTTGCATCTTTACTTACTTTACTTTCTTGTCTCCTTCATAAATGGTTTCAAGTTTAACCCAAACTTCTTTAGCATAATTGCAACTCATTACCTTTGATAGTTCTAAATTAGTTAACCCAGTCATGATAGCAAACTTTGCCTTGGCATTGTTATCATACTTCTTAACTTCATTTACATCTATAGAAATAGTAGCAGGAACTTTGTAACCAGTCTTGACAGATTCCTAAACACCATACCCTATAGAATTGATATAGGCTTCCATACTTAGCTTCCAAAAAGCATAATTTGTTCCATCAAACCTAGGTATCTTGTTGGATCCATTAAGTTCCATCCTGGACCTTCCTCAAGCAGTTAAGCTTCCTTCAGAGGAACTTGGCTCTGATACCAATTGTTGGACACACAAGGATACTAAGAGGGGGGTGAATTAGTATCTAAACAAACTTTAACTTCTTCGGAGTAGATTAAAACTTAAGCATTACAACATCAACATAATCATGAAAGATTAACACAATGCACATCAACAGATAACACCAGATATATGTGAAAAACTCTAGAAGGGAAAAACCACGGTGAGGATTAACTCACAATATATGAAGCTCAAAAATAATAACTTTGTTTTAGGGCTACAACCCAAGGAAGCTACTGCTCCCTAAAAAATTTGATTTAGGGTCACTCCCAAGGAAGATACTACTCCCTGAAGACTTTGTTTTAGGGTCACTCCCAAGGAAGCTACTACTCCTTGAATTGAGAACACACTTACAAAATATTACAGTATGACAGTCCTACTGTCTAAAAACTGACATTGAAACTCACACCTTTGATGATTGCAATTCTGTCTCTTCACACTTCGTTCTGATGATCAGATCAGTTAGGCACACTCTATACGTGATCATTGTCACAAATATGTCTTCAAGATGAATCAGGACAGCATCAACAACTTCTGCTCTTTCTCCTTCAGTCGCACATCATAATGCATTCATTATGTTTCTTATCTTGCATGCAAGCCCTATCAATTACTTTGCAATCACACCTCGCCTAACTTAAATTGATTTACTATTTATACATGATATTACATTGATTACATTGCTTGTCGGCTAGGGACAACATGAGAAATACATTTACAAGTCGGTCAGACAGTATACAATATGAAACATGTAGAGGATAAGTCCTAAACAGAACCACGTGTTACACCAATAGAAGACCCATGCCTTGCAGACACCAACACTTGCTTAACCAACTCCAAAACATCCTTCACATCTTCAAACACCAAGGAATTACATCCGCACACTCCGCTCATTTGAAAATAGGACAACTTTAAGAAAAACATATGAAAACTTGAAGCATAATGGCCATAGCAACTTGAGAACCTTGTGCGGTACTGGAAACAAGAAAGATCTTCATGAAAACCTTCCATATGAGTCTACATGACTCACAAAGCATCTCCAAACACCCCTCTTTACCTTCGCAAATCAAAGATTTGTGCCGCATATCTTCAACCATGAACACTGTGAACAACCAGTCATCCAGAACACACTGCAACATGTTGTCATTGAAAAACTGAGCTTGCAGACCACTAAGAGACTTGAAACTACAAGGAAGCATGTAATGCACATCCATAAATATGTCCTCAAAACCGCAAAATCAACCATTCACTTTCGGAGGAATGTGGAGCATTTCAACAAACCTTCAACACTGCCTCACTCTACTAGAACACATGTCAGTACTCTATTATGCATAACTTTCATAGTGGAGTGACAAATGATCTGAAACTTTGGAATTTCCTCCTTCACTGCACCCAGGACATAATTCCAAAACCGCATAGCCATAACTTCTAATGCAAAGGAATGCAGATCATTCTATTGCCGTATAGTAATTATCTTCAACACTGTCTTCAAACTGCAAAACACTCTTCCGGTGATCCAATCATCATGAAACTTGAATCAGTCCATCAACAGCACATCTGATCATCTTAGTGCTTCTAATTCCCATATTAATATAACTTCATACTCAACTCTGCATTGATCAAGGCATGACATCCAACCATGAACACCATCACACATCCAAGATAGTGCTGACATCAATGACAACCTTAAGAACCATATGTGTAATATGATAAATTTCTTCTCAATACAAATCTGTTAAAAGATGATGAGTGCAATGATTCAATATTCACTCTAAGAGAAATCAACAAATGGATGTTAAAATACCAAACTCCCATTGAAAGATGGGATAACAATGTCAAAAGTTAGGCCACTATTTTCCAAGTTATTGGAAAAAAAGAGATTCCAGAAAAACTAAAAACTGGTCTTCAAGAAAAACTACTTAACCTAGAAAAGGATCTTCAATCTGATCCTAAAAACTTAAGAATAAATGAAGAGTTAGTCACAACTAAAAAAAATTGAGAGGTCTTCAAGAAAAAAAGATACAAGGGTTATGAGTTAGAGCCAAGTTGAAATAGCTTAATTATGGTGAGAAGGTCTCCAAATTCTTTTTTAGGTATATCAAAACCAAGAATGTTAGAGAACAAGTAGGTAATATTTGGTCTGATAACAATCTGATTAATGATCATGAGGAAATAAAAAGACAATTTCTTAGTTTTTATAAGATCCTATTCACCAATGAAAGAAATAACCCTAAAGGGAATAATGCTAGAGAATTATGTAAAAATTTAATTCCGAAGAAGATTTCTAAGGATATTGCAGATAAGCTTAAGTTGGCAATATCTAGAGATGAAATTATAAATACAATCCAAAAATTGAATAATGACAAAATGCCTAGAGCTGGTGGTCTCCCCATTGAATTTTATAAAAGGAACCTAGAGTGGATTGCAGATGATCTGATGCAAGTATACAATGAACCCATAAGCAGAGGGTCCTTAGGAGACAATATTAATAAAGGTATCATCAAATTGCTCCCTAAGGATGGGGACAAGACTTTAATTAAAAACTGGAGACCTATAACTCTCCTTAATGTCTCCTATAAGATCTTGGCCAAAATATTGGTCCTTAGACTTGTGGATATACTTCCCAATTTTATTAGCTCCACCCAAACTGGTTTCATCAAGCGTAGGTACATTCTCGAGAATCTCATCACTAGCTAGGAGGCCATTGAATGGGCCAAGACATCTAATCAAAACATTGGCATTATTTTGCTATATTTTGAGAAGGCATATGATGGGGTGGAATGGTCATTCCTGATGATGACACTTGAAGCATTTGGCTTCCCAAGTGGTTACTATCAAATGATAAAAATGCTTTTAAATGATGTTGTTGCATAGATTGATGTTAATGGCTCCCTGTCTAATCATTTTCCCCTAGAGAAGTCTATTAGACAGGGCTACCCTTTGGCTCATGCTCTATTTTTTATAGCCTTTGATGTTATTTATTACATTCTCAGGGACTCTAACTTGGTGTTCATACCTAGAGGCCGAGTCTCTTTCCCCAATGGAGAAGACCTATTAAATATACAATTGTTGATGATACAACAAATGTTTGTTAATCTTGAAGAAAGTAATGTTGATCATCTTATGTGTAAACTCAATTTGTTTTGTGAAGCATCTGGAGCCAAACTCTCCAAGGCAAAAACAATAATGCTTAGTTGGAATAGTGACCCCCAGATTGGTTCAATAAGTATGAATTTTAGTAGTGTGGGCCTAACAAAATTGTAAGGTACATGGGCATTCCTTTTGTCATTAATCAATGTTTGAAAGAGATGTGGGAATGGATTAAAAGAAAGATTGATAAAAAATTTTGTCAATGGAATAAACAATATCTCTCTTTAGTTGGTAGGCTTCAAATTTGTCAAAAAAAATTATCTTCGTACAATTTATATTATTCCTCAATGTGGCTATTTAACAGCTACCAGGTGAATGAAATTCAAAAGAAGATTAGGCGATTCCTTTGGTCTGATGGGAGAGGTAATAGAAAGAAACATGTTGTGAAGTGGGATTAGTGTTGTTTAGAAAAGGTGGAAGGAGGTTTATGATTAAGAGATATCAAGAGACATGGCATTTCTCTAGCTAGTAAGTGGATCTATAAATCCCTGAGTGGGAATGAACTGTGGAAGGTGCTTGTCATGAACAATATCCAAGTTGTTCCTAGACAAGCTAAGAGTTGGAAACAACTCCCCTTAAATGACATTCTCTTTGCTAGCTTTCCAATAATATTTGTTGGATCTAATGTGTTTAAAAGTATTTGGAAAGCCTGGGAGGCTATTAGAGGACATATTAAAGGCTGTGAATTTTTGAATTAGAATAGTTGTGCCTTAAATTCTAAGAGATCCATCTAGTGGAACCTTACAAAAAAGGATAAACCACTTGCCTTATTACAAGGCTACCCGGCTAAAACTTGGCATCTAAAAGGTATTAGGTGCTTTAATGACATACTTTGTAACAATCATCTTAAGTCTTGGTATGAGTTGATGAATGAAGTTAATTTGCCTCAAACACATTGGAGGACATACTTTGTTCTTAGAGAGGCTTGCAGGAACATTCCTTTTCCATTCTGTAAAGCTAGTGAAAATGTTTTTCTTGAGTCTTACCTGGACCGAAGGAACTAAATTACCAAATTTGAAGCCTAAATCGATCTACAAATCTCTAATCTCATCCCAAGACCTCACCAAATATATAAATGATTGTTGGAATTTTAATTTTTCTGGAAAGATTTGGTCAAAAACTTTTAAGATATTATGGAACAATGTGTTAGAACCTTTGGCTTGCTTTAAATGGTTATTTACAATTCAAAAACTCTCGCTTGCTATATCTTCCTCTATGGGTACCTTTTGTTCAATTTGCAAAAAACCTGAGAACATTAGGCATACCTTCTTTGATCATTTCTTTGCTAAAGAAATCTGGAATATGCTCTTTTATGATCTGGTTGGGTGGGGCTCGATAATGGTAAAATAATTTGGCAAGAGAATCTCTTTGGTTCTATGAATGGCTTAAGTCACTCTTATAACTTGTTTTGGCTTACTTTGATTGCGTATATCTTATGGGCTATTTGGAAAGCTAGGAATGAGGATATGTTTCAGGGTACTAGGAGAGTACTTTATGAGTCTTTAAGAAGACTCATATTTTACTCTATTTTTTGTGTAGGTACCACTCACTATGGAATTATCCAAGGATAAGTTTCAGAACCTGCTTAAAGATGGAATAATGGAGATCAACAAAGAAAAGGTGAAATATGAGATACATTGGCCTTACAACAAAGCTAATAATGTTCCATATAAGTAGAGTTATCTAGCCTTCCAAAAGAAATACAACAAGCAGCACTCTACTAAGGTTCTAGAGACTGATCTCAACTTCCAAAGAGGGCCAAGATTTCATATTAACCAGGGACAAGACTTCACTATAGAAACAATCAAATCCAATGAAGAGTTATCAGTTGTTTATCCACCTTGGAACAAGAATGATTCCTACAGTGAGAGCTATAGAAATTTTGACAGAGCACTGGTAGGCTGCCATTATGACAACAGTGGGTCATTTGCATATGACAATTAGATATGTAGTTAGATCTGTAGATGAATTCTATCTCAAGGATAAGCAATATAATGTATAGTTCTATAGTTTATCTGACTATACTCAGAAAAAGTAGTGTATTATTTTGATCAATTTTTGTATCATATACAACATACAAATGATCCATACCCTCTGATGTTGATCTTGATTAGACCTTGTGTGGTCTCTTAGTAGCATACAGATGCAGTTGATTATGTACATCCTTTTTTTATTTATGATCTCTAATACAAAAAAATTATCTGACAATCTTATCAAGGAGATCATATAGGATTTTCATCAACATAAGTATGTATAAATTGTCATGTTTCTACAAGGAAAAAAAAATCATACTAAACATATAGTAACAATCCATAAAAAATTGTAAAATAGCAGGTGAGTTATTATTTCTAGGCTTTCTCCCCAAATATACTTTTAGGGTGACAACCACCCATTACAAGTAGATGCTTATACCCAAAAAATTTAGATTTGATGATTAAGAATTTTACTTAGGATGTTTAATGGGAGTATATCAAATATTTATCAAAAGAATGTATATGCTCTACAGATTGGATTAGTGGGGTGACAAAGAATCCATTTAACAATGTATGAATCATGGAAGTAGTAAATGCATTGAGACAACATGAAAATCATCTTTGTTGAAATGTGAAGTCAGTTTGACTTATTCCAACAGTGATGAGCAGTCAACATGAGATCTCATCTAGTTCCATGCAAAATTGCATGCGGAAGTGTCACTCGCACTTTTATGCATGGAGATCTATCTTTAGATTTGATTGGTTTTTAAATGTGTTTTTTCATGATTACTTAAGGTTGTCGAGCTTGAATCCCAAGGCATGAGAAAAAGTTTTGAAACTGCAAATTTTCTTCTGAGAATAAAATTGAGAGATCTTTGCTTGTTGTTTTTTCCTGGTACATTACTAGGTTTTCCACGTAAATATGTGTTGTCTATTTTGTGCTTTTATTGCTAATTCACTGTTATTTCAATTTTGCACTACTTATTTTTCTAACAGTTGGTACTAGAGCACACAATTTTGTGCAAAAATTATTTTGTGGGTTTTTTCCATCTTTGTGAAAAGCAATGACAGGAGGCATGGTTACCAGATTTGAGGTTCAAAAATTTGATGGTTCTAATTTTGCTTTGTGGAAACTAAAGGTTCAAGCCTTATTGGTGAAGGCTGGATGTGTCTCAGCTCTCAAGGGGACAACATCAAAACTTGCAGCCATGAAGCATGAGGATTGGGATGAGCAAGATAACATGGCTAGAGATACAAAACAGTTATCTCTGCCTGATTCAGTTTTATTCAATGTTACAAAGGAGAAAATGGCACATGACTTGTGGACTAAACTAGAAAAGCTATATGGGACCAAATCATTGGAAAATAAAATTATGTTATGACGGCAGTTGTAGAATTTGAGGATGCATGATAGTTCTTTAGTCACAATTCATCTCAATAATTTGAATACGCTAATTAGCAAGTTGGCTTCAGTGGAGGTGAAAATTGAAGAAGAGGATAAAGAGGCTATACTATTGTGCTCTTTGCCTAAAACTTGGGATCAACTAGTTATGGCGCTCAGTAACTCAGCACTGAAGGGGAAACTTGTTTTTGAAGATGTGGTAGCTACAGTAATTTTTGAAGATTCAAGGCAAAAGACATCTCAAGAGACTTCTTCCTTTAATGACCTTTTTGCAAGGGGCAAAACTCTAGAAAGAGAGAAAGCTAGGTGTGGGACAAGCTAGGTCAAAATCTAAGGGACAAAAAAGAGTTAAGTGTTGGAACTGTGGAAAAACATGGCATGTCAAAAAGGATTGTAGGCTACCAAAAGAAAACAAAGAAAATCCTAGCTCGCAGCCATCGGAAGCAAATACAACAAAAGTTGAAGCAACATTGGAAGATGGAGAGGTTTTGTCTGCTAATCTGAGAGGTTCATTTCATCATGTTTGGATCATTGATTTTGATGCCTCTTTTCACATGACACCTCACAAGGACTAGTTTTCTTCTTACTGGTCATGTGAAGGAGGTATGGTTTACATGGGAAATGACAACCCGTGTGAAGCTATTGGTGAAGGAGAGGTCAAAATCAAAATGTTTAATGGGATTCTAAGGACTCTACAGTGTGTAAGACATGTACCAGGCTTGAAGAAAAACCTTCTATTACTTGGAGTATTCGATGAGCAAGGTTACCGATTCAGTGGACAAAATAGTTGTCTGAAGGTAACAAAGGGAGCATTGGTGGTGCTAAAGGGAGAAAAGGTTGGCAATATCTACAGGCTGGTTGGAGAAACTTGCAATGGAGAGGCTACAATGGTATCAGATGAAGAAATGGATTCATTATCTACTTGGCATCAAAGGCTAGGCCACATTAGTGAATGTCGTCTAAAGGTACTACTAGATAGAAATCTTCTCCCAGGTTCTAAATCTAGAGATTTGAATTTTTGTGAGCATTGTTTGTTTGGAAAACAAAATAGGTTGAGTTTTTCTAGTTGCACTACCAGAAGTAAAGAAATTCTAGATTTAATTCATTCAAATACTTGGCAAGCACTTGTTACATCAATTGGGGGTTCGTCATGTTGACTCCCAAAATAACAACCTTAAACCCTAAAACATTCCTAAATCATCTAAGCCAGGGATAGTCGTTCTAGATGAATGGAAGAGGTTTATCAACAAGTTCAAGGTGATTTTGGGCAACCTATAAGAGTGGGTTAACTCCTCTGCACTTTGAGCTTAGCTTAGACTCGGAGGGATATTCCTAGGGGGATACCTGAACAGGTATTAGGTTCAAACCAGATGAACAACTAAAAATAATAGAACAACCAAACCCAAACTACCTTCTAGGCCCCAAATATTGTCACTAGACCTAAAGCAACTGGTTGTCACTAATAACCCCTATATAGTTGATAAGAGGGCACTCCCGTTGACAATGGAAGGTGCAGGTATACTTGTTTGGAAGACATACAAATTAATTACTTTCTTCACACATGACAAATTTGTTTTAATCTTTTAAGAGTGTGGGTGATCATGGAAAACTTCAGACCGATGCCTAATATATTGGGTTAGGGAGTCCACAGTTCAATAGAAGGAAGAGAACAACAAGAGAAATGAAACATGCACTTTCTAGTTATTCAGATGCAAGAAGAAACAACAAACAATGGATAATATGCTTAGTAATCCTTCATCAAGATACAATCAATCATCTACAACCATAAAAGAGATCATCACATGACATGTAATGTTTTAAGAATATGTTCATTCATCTTATCAATGGTAACAATCATACCACGAAGTGTGGCAAGAGGAAACCTTAAAACAAATTTAGAATTTCCTTGAGAGATGACATAAGAAGAAGGATAAGTTCATACACTGATAGCTATAATCAATATGATAAACCTTTCATAACTTGTGTCTTCACTGCTAGAGAACTGGAGATTTTCTGCTATTTGAAACCCTAGAGATCTCTACACTTGATTGCCTAAAAAATACCCAAAAGACCAACCCTGTTTACATCTTACCTTCATGCATATATAGCCTATGATTCCACTTGACCTAATTTAGGTTACAATAAATTTTCTCCTATGGGACATGTCAGAAAATATCTTGGCCAGAAGGGATGACTATCTGCAAGAATTAACTACAGAAAATATCTGGAGACCTAGGTAGATGGGAGATAATTTGTCCTTCTTTAATGCAAGTAGCTGACGGAAGAAATATCTAGAATGGTGCAGTTGAGAAGATTAAATTCTTCAGTGAAAGCACATTAGACAAAAATATTTTTAAATTTACACAACAAATTCCCTTTATACATTAAATCATCGTCCCCTTTGATTATGTGTCTCATCACCTTTGGAAATCTTTGAAATCTGACCTTTGAATGTCTATGTCGATTGAACCTGCACATTTCTCGCCATCGGGATGCCAAACCGTTTCATTTGAATATGAGTTGTAGATGAAATTACCTTTAACATCAATAGCTTAGAAAGATTTGAAAATCCAATCGACACCGTTGAAAATTCCACTGGCCAATGAAAATGTGCTAATTAGACGGTCTCAACAGTCAACATACACATTGGTACCGAAGACTGCCATGTGTCACAAAATTGCAGTCGCGCACTGGAAGGTGGGCCATCTCTTTTATACCTCTGCGCGAGTGTACAAAAGCCTCCTCATTTCCATTCACATATAAGCCTTTTGATTCTCTTTGAGAATTGGACACGTGGTTGCATCTCACAACCGTGCAAGGCATCTCTACCTCTTACAAGATTCTTCTATGAATGCGTGTTGCCGTTAGATCTTCATAGGCTGAGGTCCCACTTCTTTGTTTGTTTTCTCAACACTTGGCAACATCTTGTTCGTCGTTTCAGAATCATAGATATTATGGCCATAGGCTCGAGCATCCTCCACACGTGACGCCATTCCAGGTTTGGGCAAGAGTAAATGAGCCACTCTCTTTTTGGCTCCCTAGAAACAAGCTAAACCTTCCACGTGGCCCTCCTCTTCGTAGCCTTTTTCTTTTATCCGGGGAACCAGCCACATGGCATCATCTCATGGTCGCATGCTGAATCTTTCCTTCTGACAAGATTCTTCTGTGCCATTACACGGTCGTTGGATCCTTTCATCGACCCACTTCCTTCCTTTATTCCATGACACTTGGCACGATCTGCATCATTCAGCGAAGTCAATGATCATATGGCCAGAAAGCCATGACACACTTCTAGTGTCCTTACTTCGCAGCTACGTAATATGGATTATGATGTCACCTACAATGGTATGTGGGCACATGACATATTGCCATGTGGCACTTTCGGGCCCTATAAAAACTTAAGATTCAAAACTTTACGAAGGGTAAGTGGTGCAGGGGCACCTAGACCTCAAAGCAATTTTTGATTTTTTTTTTGTCTCAATAATGAGAACCTAGGTGGCATTTTTTGTCTTAAAATAATGTAATACAGGTCTATATAAGACCACTCTCCATGTATCTAAGCCACTTATGGCATGTTTAAGAGAGTGGTGAGAGTGTAGGTTAAAATTAGCATGTTCTTTTTATGATTGTTTTAGTGGGATAGTAGTGTATGTTGTTCATGCCTATTTTTCAGGCTTTTCCCATGATGGGAATGAATGTAATGGAGAGATAAGGATAAAAAACTATGTTTTTGATTCATTATTAACCTTGCATAATGTGGAGAAGAAGTTTGGAGTTTGAAAGAATACAAAAAAAGTTTGATTTCTGTTGTTCCTATTGTGAAAATTGTTGTTCCAACTGTTATTTCGTTGTTCCAGCCTCCTATACTTGTCCGTATGGCCCAGTCATGAGGGAAAATGTCTAAAATATCTTGAGGAATGTTTTTAACCTTCATTTGAGTCAAATTGTAGAGATTTTCATTGTAGTTTAAACATTTTATCACTGTTTTTGTGAAAGTGGGTCTTAAACCCTTGTTTTGAGGGTTTTAGTGAGATCGATGGATTTTTGGCATTTTCCACCTATACCATAAACTCAAAATGGGTGGAGTAGCTCTAGTTAGGTTGTATTTACATGTTGAATTTCATTGCAAGAGCAGGGGAGCAGATTTGTGTGACTGTTGCATTCTTTGAGGCTCAATATCTTCAAGTATTGAGGCTTCTAGACTAGGTAGAGGAGTAGTTTGATGCATGGTTGACTCATGGTGGCTCAAGAACTCTGAAATCACCTTATTCAATCCATTTTCAGTCCATTTGATGCCCTAGAATAGGTTTGGGGGGTGTAGAGCAATTCTACATACTTTGGCTGTGTAGGAGGCCTAATTAGGCCTAGTGCAGCAGGAACAATCCTCTTTTTGAGACATTTGTTACAAAGGAACCTACCCTGCATGTTTAATATGTTATGTAACTCCCAAATGGGTATCTAAAAACCTAATTTTTTCATGGGTTTGCCAAGTATTTTGCAAGTTATGATCAGAAAACCTCTAAAACAGAGCTAATTGCCCCCCAAAACAGTAGGACAGTCAATTTTTGAGGCACACGTTCCAAAGAAACCTATGTTGCATGTTTGATATGTTGAAAAGAATCCAAATGGGTATCTAAAACACCTTTTTTTTTTGTGGGTTTGACCTGTTGTCTGCAAGTTATGACTGAAAAACCTCATAGGAAGGCCTACAAGCAATTAGAGCAGTTTGCAAGCAAATCACTAAGAGGGCATGGTATCATGGTTTTTTGTGACCTTGGGTGGTCTTAGTCTACCAAAACAGAGTGTTTCAAGGTGTGATAGAGTTGTAGTAAGTTGAGCAACTCATTTTGGCATTCATTTGTGCATGTTTCACCCTTTGTTAACCATGCAAGTTGAAGAGGAAATTTGTCAAGTTGGGACAGTCACCTTAGTGAATTCCAAGAATCATTTTGAATGCCTTTAAAGGACCTCCCTATCTCTACATAAATAAGACATTTCAACGGGCAATAAAAGGTGGGCACTAGGACTCGGGGCCGGTCATTTCACAGTTTTGAAGGCTTGGTGTTATAACTTATGCAACCGGCAACCTAGGACAAACTATCAATAGAAGATTAGAAGATATAGTAGATATATGACTGCAGGTCTTAGGGTTTTGAAGGATAATTAAGAAAACTTCAAAGGGAATAAATTTAAAACCCTAAAAACCTAAACAGGTGTCAACACTGGCTCCAGTTGGGGACGTGTGCCAGGCAGTGGCACAACAAGAATCCAGAATCTCTGAGTAGACCAAAATAACATGTAGGAATAAAAATAAAACACCATCAAGACTAGAAATGGTCATGACTACTTGGATTCAAAAAATATCAGATATAACAAAGGTTTATCACAAAATTTTAAGAAAAATCATTACCTATGAGAAGTAATGTTTCAAATGTTGCCCATGAACAGGTAGTTCCAACAATTCTCCTTCCATGTTTCTAACATAAAAGGTGTTCTCACTGGCCCTTTTATCAATTTGATATTGGTCTAACCATAGTGGCTCAAATTTACCATGTTTGCCCTTGTCCTCTGATTTGGCATTCCTGAGAAGAACCAAGTCACCAATCTTTAAACATCTTTTGACTGTTCTTTTGTTGAACAAATGTTGTACCTCCTGCTGCCTTAGCAGGTTTTTGTCATATGTCATCCTTATGATCTCATCTAGCTCTGTTAACTCATGCATTCTCAATGTCATAGCATCATTTCCATCTTCTCCTATTTGTTGCAGCAATTGATACACAAGCAACTCTAGTGACATTGGCATTTTGGCCTCCTTCCCATATACTAACTCAAAAGGACTCCTACCTATAGCACATTTATATGTGATCCTATCAGTCCAAACTGCATATTTTAGCTTGTCATCCCACCTTTTCTTGTTCTTATCCAAAGTCCTCTTTAAAATTTTCATGAGGCTCTTGTTAGTGGACTCAACTTGTCCATTACTTTGTGGATGATATGGTGATGAATGAATCAGACTTATCCCATACTTAGAACACATATTTGCAATGTCCTAAGATCTAAAACACATAGCATTATCTGCAACAATTTTGGATGGCACACCAAATCTAGTTATTAAATTGTTCAACAAGAACTCAATTACTACCTTGGACGCGGCATTGCAAGTTAGAATAGCCTCAACCCACTTAGTAAAGTAATCAATTGCCACCAATATCCACCTGTATCCATTGCTTGATCTCTCCTAGATCTCCCCTATGAAATCAATGCCCCATTGCTAAAAGGGTACTTCAATGGTAACATTCATAAGGGGAAGGGCACCTTGAAACTTCAACTTACCTGCAAAGCTTTGACAAGATTCACACTTTCTAATTTGTTTTGCAATATCTTTGAAGAGATTAGGCCACCAAAAGCCTACTCTAATGATCTTGTGTTGTAGTTTTAGCATAAAAATGCCCACCACAAAATCCTCAGTGATATTCATCAATAACTTCCTCAGACTGTTGTTGATCTAGACATTTTAACAACAATCCCTCATGATTTCTCCAAATTAAAATACCTTGGATCAAGACATACCTTTGGGATTGGAGTTTAAGTGTCATTTGCTAAGTTACACTCATGCCTGGGGGGAAATGCATGTTGACCAGATAAAAGATAATATCCCTATACCATGGGTCATCTGTCAAAGCACACACATCAATAAATTGAGAAACATTTACTTCATTTAACTCAGCTACCTCTAAGTTGGAATTTGCCATTAACTTAGCTAAACCCTAGCCTCTAACCAATTTGGTAATTTGTATATCCATGTCATATTCCTGGATCCTGTTGATCCATTTGCACCTCCTACCTAAAACTTCATATTGTATGAAAATATCCTTCACAACTATGTTTGGCACATATGTTATGATTTTGGCACCTGTGAAGTAAGATTTGAAATTCTTTATGGCCTTAACCAATGCATATGCATGCTTCTCCATTATGGAATAATTCAATTCAACAGTCCGTAAAGACTTGCTAAAGAATCATATAGGTTGTTCAAATCCATCTTTATTCTTTTGAAGTAAAACAGCAACAATAGTATAAAAAAAAGCAAACGAAAACAACTGAAGGGGTTAGAATAATCTGGACTTATCAGTACATGTGCCTCCTTGATAGCTTCCTCGATATCCTTGAATGCTTCAAATAGTTCTTTCTCCCATATAATAGATTGCCCTCTCTTGAGCATTTTAGAAATGGCCTTAGTCTTTTCGGCAAAATTAGGAATAAACCTCCTAACAAAGTTGATTTGCCCGAAAAAAGACTGTATTCCTTTAACTGTTTTGGACTGGGGAGTGAGATCAATAGCCTTGACTCATTCTAGATCAATCCTTACCCTATCTTTTGACACAATGTGCCCTAGCAACTTGCCCTCTTCAACTTCAAACTAACATTTTTTAGGATTCAAAGAAATCCCATAGTCTAAGCATCTCTTGAAAATTACTTCAAGATGCTTGCAGTGCTCACCCCTTTCTTTTGAAAATGTTGTCAGGTCATCCTAATAAACCACCATCATCTCATCAATGAGACCAGCAAAAGCTACATCCATAGCTCGCTGAAATATTGACCCAGCATTCTTCAAACCAAGTGGCATTCTCAGGTATACATAGGTCCCCCAAGGAGTGGTGAATGTTGTTTTATGTTGTTCAAACTCCTTGACCAACACCTGGTTGTATCCAGAGAACCATCCATCATTGACATCAGCTCTAAACCAACAACCCTCTGTAATAAATGGTCCATGCTTGGGAGAGGGTAGTTATGTTTGAGGGACTTGATGTTCAAATTTCTGAAATCCACACACAACCTGATTTCCCCATTCTTCTTTCTTACCGGGACAAGGTTGGATACCCACTCGGAATATCTAATAGGTTTTATAATGCCTTTAATTGTTTTAGACTGGGAGTGAGATCAATAGCCTTGACTCATTCTAGATCAATCCTTACCCTATCTTTTGACACAATGTGCCCTAGCAACTTGCCCTCTTCAACTTCAAACTAACATTTTTTAGGATTCAAAGAAATCCCATAGTCTAAGCATCTCTTGAAAATTACTTCAAGATGCTTGCAGTGCTCATCCCTTTCTTTTGAAAATGTTGTCAAGTCATCCTAATAAACCACCATCATCTCATCAATGAGACCAACAAAAGCTGCATCCATAGCTCGTTGAAATATTGACCCAACATTCTTCAAACCAAGTGGCATTCTCAGGTATACATAGGTCCCCCAAGGAGTGGTGAATGTTGTTTTGTGTTGTTCAGACTCCTTGACCAACACCTGGTTGTATCCAGAGAATCCATCCATCATTGACATCAGCTCTAAACCAACAACCCTCTGTAATAAATGGTCCATGCTTGGGAGAGGGTAGTTATGTTTGAGGGACTTGATGTTCAAATTTTTGAAATCCATACACAACCTGATTTCCCCATTCTTCTTTCTTACCAGGACAAGGTTGGATACCCACTCAGAATATCTATTAATAGGTTTTATAATGCCTCCATCTTTCATATTTAACAGTTCTTTTTGCATCTTGGGAGCAATGGTAGAATTTATAGGCCTCTGCTTTTGCCTAAATGGTTTTGCATCAGGTTCAAGGGGAATGGTATGTTGAAACAAGTCCTCCCTATAAGCCTTAAGCTCATCATAGGACCATGCAAAACACTTCTTAAATGTATCGAGCAAAGCAATCAGCATCTACTTCTCCTGAGGCTTCAATCTCTTCTCAATGCAAACCATTATAGGTACCTCCCTAGTTCCAAGGTTTACACCTTCAACATTATCTTCTATAATAGGTTTAATTTTAGTCTTCCATCGGTTTGAGTTGTCAAATACTCTTTCTAATGTTACCAACCCTTTTGGAATAGTATTTGTCTTTAATTGTACAACATCGGTACCAAACAAAGTTTCCTAACCATCTATAACTTCCATCATTGGCTGCCAATCAATCAACTAATTTTCAAATTCATCCATGCAATTCATAAAACTAAAAATTTGATTGGTGGCATTGAAAACCCGCCAACTATAAATATTATCAGGAATTGTTGGCCTTGTGAGTACCTCCACAGTATATTGGCCAAGGGGAAAATTCATTTGAGAGTCAAATTTTGAACCAATGACAACAAGGGAATCTGCTCCATTTTTTGTTCTTTCAATCCATTTAATGCCAATGGCATCAAACAATTCCATTGTGTCCCAGACTATATTTCGGTACCCTCTATGTCTTTTTTCTTTGGCAGCAAATATCTTTCTAATCTATTGCACAATCAATTCTGAATCACCAAATATTCTTAGACATGTGATTCCATGTTTATGGGCAATATTTAAGCCCGGCAATAGTGCCTCATATTCAACCACATTGTTGGTGCACTAAAAATCAAGTCTAAAAGACTTACCAAACTAATCACCATTAGGTGCTATCAGGACAATATCAGCACCTGGACCTTCCCTTGAATATGCACCATCAAAATATAAAGTCCACAAATCATTTGTATCATAAACAGGAGTAATGAGGTTAGAAGGTAAAGCCTCCAAATTAGGATTATTATCATTGCAACATCCCATAAAGTGATCAATTTCAGTATCAAAGAAATTTGCATAATCATCCTCTGTCTTGTATCTATCTTCTATGTGTTCATTTTCTACCTTTTGTTCCCTATACAACTTTACCTCTACACCCTGTACTAGAATAGTGGCATATGAGAGATCCATCTAGATACTTCCACCCATAGAGGCTGCCCATTTTCTTGATAACAGCATGCCCCATTTGGCTGGGCAATCTACTACGATTATGTCCATCAAAAATGATTTGTCAGGATATGCAGCTAATTTGACCTCAACATCTTTGACAAGACCAATCACATTTACCTCTCTAGAGTCCATAGCAAAATACTTGCCCAAAGACTTGGACACTTTCAATCCAAAATTATTCATTATAGACAATGGCATAACATTACTGGAAGCACCAAAGTCAAGCATGCAGTTGTGTAACAGCTATACATTTAAAATAAATGTGGTAAAAAAGGGATCAACTCCCATCTTGTTGTTAACAACAGTTGATCCCAAATATACTTCTATGGTCTCATCATTACTGGGTTCAACAACAGGTTATTTTTGTGCTTCTATGACAGTAATAAGAGACCCTGCTCTATCCCTATGTTCAGGGATCCTAAGGAGTTCCACTATTGGCACAGAAATTCTAATTTGGCTAAATACTTCAGCCATGTCAGTAGGGAGATATTTTGGCAAAGGAGTATTAGATGAAATAGTTACATCATTTGCAGAAAGAATATAAGGTATTACTTGGGAGGATGAGATATCCTTACCTTCTTCCTTTGTCTTCTCTTTCTCCTTTTTTTATTCCTTTTGGACTTGAGGCTGATCACGCTTATTGTAATCTTTCGGATAATGGATCCCTAGAGTAGGTGAGGTAACCAGTTGCACCTTTGATGTTGGGTTCTTTTGTACATATTTTTGTTTTGTTGTTATAGGCTGCACTAAAAGCTTCCTCTTTTTAGGCACAGTCTTATTTGGAACAGTATTTTTCTTTTCTCCCACATCCTCCTGCCTTTTCTTACCATCATCTAATGCATCATGTCTTGGCCTAGCAACAAGAGAGCTTTGCATTGGCACTTGCCTATTTCTTAATTGATAGCCCCCCTGAACTTGCAAGATGGCAGCATCAATGAGAGATTTTACATCCTTCTCAAAAGGTCTGGATTGTTTGTACTTCTTTTGCATGAGATCTCTCAAGTTCCCAAAATCATGAGCGGGCAAGTGATATCTCTTCTGACCTTCATTATGATCATATTGGGAAATATGATCGTCATCCTCATAACTGTCAAAATTTATATCATGACCCATCTTCTCAAATCCCTAGGTGTCAAACTGATTTATCTACTCCTCATAATACTCAGCTCCACCCTCTTCATTAGGAAATTCCTCATCTCTGCTCATTGAATGAGCAACTGCACAGTTTGTTGGGTCATGGGGAAGGAAACACACTTAGCACCAAAGAGTATCATCTTGATCCTTACTCAATGGATCAGGGGTATCCCTCTCAAGTTGTTTGAAGCTAACATGCCTAGGAGTAGCTTGTCTATTATTTTGTTGTGGTCTCTTAGACCAATTTGTATTGTAAGGTCTGTTATGCAGCTTTGACCTTCATTGAAATGTGTTGGAGCACCTTGAGGTGGTAACCCATTGTCATTTCGAGCAACTTTGTAAGATAGGTCTTTCATTACTCCTATGAGTTTATCCAGTTTGTCTTCAATAGTGAGGGGCTTGTTAGAAGTTGCCCTATCTGGCTGGGAGATTTTTATATCAGATCTCTTAACATGTTTGTCAGAGGCTCTCATGTTACTTTCAATGTTGATGGCTACAACATAAGCTTCCCTTAGTGTTTGAAGACTCTTATCCCTTAAACAATAACCAATCTTAGAATCAAAGGCACCACAGTATAAAACTAAACACATGGATTCATTAGGTCTCATATGAGGTGGCACTTTTCTCATTGTCATAATGAATCTGCCATTGAAGTCAGCAACAGTTTCATTGATTCCTTTCCTAATTGTTGCGAGCTCATGGATGGCAAACTTAGGGTCAATCCTATCCCCATATTGTAGTCTAAACACTGTCATGAACTCCTCCCATGAGTCATTGCTATTATCAAGGAGTGCCTTGTACCATTCTTTGGCACTTTCTTGCAATGAATGCACAAACAGCTTCATCATCACATCCTCATCCTCAATCTCATACTCATCTATGACATTGATGAAGTGTCTCAAATGTTCCTCACCAGTGACTACATTATTACCTTGAAACCTAGGAATTTTACCTCTAATCTCAGTTGGAATGGGATTAGGAAAATTAGGTATGCCAATAAAGTCAAGTTGTTTATACCTTTCAGCTCCTAATGGTTGTCTTTGTGGAAGAAACCTTTGTTCTTGTCTTCTGAATGGAGGCCTAACATTCTGAATATTGCCATGCTACTGATTCATTTGATTTTGCAGGAGCTAATTTTACATACCTTGAACGTGGGCATTATTCACACCCTGTTGTCCCCTTTGTTGTTGTCTGGGATTGGCCTGAAAGTTAGGGTCATGTTGATTAAGTTGTTGATGTTGTTGTCTTTATTGTTGTTGTTGAGGTATATGGAATTGGTGCTAAATATTTTGATTTACCTGAGTCTGTTGAGCAAGTTGAGCTTGTTGTTGGTCAATCAAGGCCTACACCTCTCTCTGTCTATTCTTGATATGATCAAGAAAATCTAGCTTATCCTAAATTCTCCTTTCTCTTTCCTCATCATTAGGTTGTTGTTGTTGCTCACCCTCATTTGGGACGGTATCATGCCGGATTTCAATTGTCCTTGTGGGAAAAGTAGGATGCCTGATATTTTGATATGCTTCTTCATTATCATGGGACATCCCTACATCCTCAAGTAGGGCTCATTAGATTTATCCCTGCTTCTTCTACCAACAACATTTTCATTTCTCTAGACATCATATCCATCAATGTTCATTATCCAACTCGTTCTGAGTATATTATCAGTAGAGTCCTCAGAAGTATACTGATATTGACTTTTGAGGCCAACAAATACATTATCTTGAGTATTCCTTGAGGGTACCATACCAAGTCTTCTTTCCTTGTATCTACTCCTTCTATTTCCTATACTGCTAGAGGACTCCCCATGTCCAGGCTATCCCTATTTTCTTTCTCTATCTATTTCAATATTCTTGAAAATTAATTTTCTGGGTTTCTTACTTGATGGAGTTGCCACTTCCCTGATGGGAAGAACTTCTTCTTTAGTGATTGTTGCAAAGATTTTCAAATCCTTTAATTCATTCTCCGGCAACGGTGCCAAAAAGATTGTTGACTCCCAAAATAACTACAACCTTAAACCCTAAAACATTCCCAAATCATCTAAGCCACAGATAGTCATTCTAGATGAATGGAAGAGGTTAATCAACAAGTTCAAGGTGATTTTGGGCAACCTATAAGAGTGGGTTAACTCCTCTACATGTTGAGCTTAGCTTAGACTCAGGAAGGATATTCCTAGGGAGATACCTAACCAGGTATTAGGTTCAAACCAAATGAACAACTAAAAATAACAAGACAACCAAACCCAAACTGCCTTCTAGGCCCCAAAGATCGTCACTGGACCTAAAACGACTGGTTTTCACTAATAACCCCTATATAGTTGATAAGAGGGCACTCCCATTGACAACGGAAGATGCAGGTATGCTTGTTTGCAAGACATGCAAATTAATTACTTTATTCACACATGATAAATTTGTTTTAATCTTTTAAGAGTGTGGGTGATCATGGAAAACTTCAGACCGGTGCCTAATATATTGGGTTACAGAGTCCACAGTTCAACAGAAGGAAGAGAACAATAAGATAAATGAAACACACACTTTCTGGCTATTCAGATGCAAGAAGAAATAGAAAACAATGGAGAATATACTTAGTAATCCTTCATCAAGATACAATTAATCATCTACAACCATAAAAGAGATCATCACATGGCATGTAATGTTTTAAGAATCTATTCATTCATCTGATCAATGGTTACAATCATACCACGAAGTGTGGCAAGAGGAAACCCTAAAAAAAATTTAGAATTTCCTTGAGAGATTACATAAGAAGGAGAAGTTCATAGACTAATAGTTGTAATCAATATGATAAACCTTTCATAACCTATGTCTTCACTGTTGGAGAACTGGAGCTTTTCTGCTATTTGAGAGACTGCCTAAAAAATACCCAAAAGACCAACCCCGTTTACATCTTACATTCATGCATATATAGCCTATGATTCCACTTGACCTGATTTAGGTTACAATAAATTTCCTCCTATGGGCCATGTCAAAAAATATCTTGGCCAGAAGGAATGACTATCTGCAAGAATTAATTGTAGAAAATATCTGGAGACCTGGGTAGATGGGGGATAATTTGTCCTTCTTTAATGCGAGTAGCTAATGGAACAAATATCTAGAAGGGGATAGTTGAGAAGATTAAATTCTTCAGTGATAGCACATTAGACAAAAATCTTTTTAAATTTACCCAGCAAATTCCCTTTATACATTAAATGATCGTCCCCTTTGATTCTATGCCTCATCACCTTTGGAAATCTTCAAAATCTGACCTTTGAATGCCTCTGTCGATTGAACTTGCACGTTTCCCGCCATCAGGATGCCAAATAGTTTCATTTGAATATGAGTCATGGATGAAATTACCTTTAGCATCGACAGCTTAGAAATATTTAAAAATACAGTCGACACCATTGAAATGTTCCACTGACCAATGAAAATGTGCCAATCAAGCGGTCTCAACAATCAACATACACATTGGTACCGAAGACTGCCACGTGTCACAAAATCACAATCGTGCACTGGAGGTTGGGCCATCTCTTTTTTACCTTTATGTGAGTGTGCAAAAGCCTCCTCGTGTCCATTCACATATAAGCCTTCTAATTCTCTCCGAGAATTGGACACGTGGCTGCATCTCACAGCCGCGCAAGGGATCTCTGCCTGTTACAAGATTCTTCTGCGACTGCACGCTACCATTAGATCTTCATAGGCTACAGTCCCACTGCTTCATTTATTTTCTCAACACTTGGCAACATCATGCTCGTCATTTCACAATCATAGATATTACGGCCATAGGCCTGAGCATCCTCGACACATGGCGCCATTCTGGGGTCGGGCAAGAGCAAAAGAGCCACTCTCTTTTTGGCTCCCAGAAATGAGTTAAGTCTTCCACGTGGCCCTCCTCGTAGCCTTATTCTTTCATCCAAGGAACGGCCATGTTGCATCATCTCATGGCCGTGCTTTGAATCTTTCCTTCTGACAGGATTCTTTTGTGGCATTATGTAGCCGTTGGATCCTTTCATTGACCCACTTCCTTTATTCCATGACACTTGGCACGATCTGCATCATTCATCCAAGTCAACAATCATATGGCCAAAAGGCCATGACACACTTTACAAGTGTCCTTACTTCACAGCCGCGTAGTAGGGATTATGACATTACCTACAATGGTCTGCGGGCATGCAACATACTGCCATGTGGCACTTTCGGGCCCTATAAAGACTTAAGATTTAAAAATTTATGAAGGGTAAGACATTTCAACGGGTAATAAAAGGTGGGCACTAGGACTCGGGGCCGGTCATTTCACGATTTTGAAGGCTCGGTGTTGTAACTTATGCAACCGGCAACCTAGGACAAATGGTCAACAGTAGATTAGAAGATATACTAGATATATGACCACAGGTCTTAGGGTTTTGAAGGAAAATTAAGAAAACTTTAAAGGGAATAGATTTAAAACCCTAAAAACCTAAACATGTGTCAACACGTCATATTTTGTTTATTTAGAGATGATTGTTCCTGTAAGGTGTGGATTTATCTGTTGAAGAAGAAATCTGATGTATTTTCTTATTTTAAGAAGTTTAAAGCTTTCATAGAGAATCAGAAAGGTAAGACAATTAAGTGTCTTAGAACAGATAATGGAGGGGAATTTGTTTAGGGGAGTTTAATCAGTTTTATAGTGAGCATGGTATTGCAAGGCAGTTGATAGTTCCTAGAACACTACAACAAAATGGTGTTGCTGAAAGGATGAACCGTACAATTATGGAAAGAGCTAGATGTATGTTGAGCATTGTTGGATTAGAGCAGAAAATTTGGGTTGAGACTGTTAATACAGCCTGTTTCTTGATTAATAGATCACCCACTATAGCTCTAGATCATCAAATTTATGAAGAAGTTTGGACAAGTAAACCTATTGATTATTCCTTTCTTCATATTTTTGGTTCTGATGCTTATGCTCATATTCCTCAAGAGGATAGGAATAAGCCAAATGTGAAGTCCACAAAATCTATTTTTCTTGGCTCTGCAGAAGGTACAAAGGGGTATAGGTTGTGGGATACTATTGCCCGCAAGATTATTATTAGCTGAGATGTTTATTTTAATGAAAAATCAGTGCAAGGAAGTAAAGAACAACAAAGTACAGAAACTATTCCAGTAGAGGTGGAAAACTATGATGCTAATTTGGAGGTGCTAGATGAAAATCAGCCACCTGTTCATCAAAATCAACAAGATAATAATCAAAATCAGTTTTTCTGAGCCTAATTTATAAAATCATGAGCATCATGATCGCAAGGTGGAGGCAGTGTTTATCTCTTATTGAGCCACAAGATCCAGAATATTCAGACCACCAGCATCAAGAGCTAGAAGTAGAGCAGGGGCATGAGATCAACTCTATTGATTTGCATGCCATTTCAAGGGGATGTCCTATCAGGCATTTGGCCCAATTAGATACATATCAGAGAGAGTCCCTACCTATCATTCTTTCTTCAAAGCATGAGGTTGAGCATCAAAGAGGGCTAGATCAACCCATTTATCCACTTCCATGCAGCTACATTTCTGATCAATACAAGTGGATAGGTGAGTTTTCCTTTGTCCTTGGGGAAGTATTTCATTACCTTGTTGTATGCCCATCCCTTCCCCAGCTCTTTTTAACTACCCACATGCATGAGAAACATTGTAAATTATTAAGAAAGGGCAATTACTTTCAAGAACCTATCAATGGCTTTGTTTGAGGTTATTTCCTTGTTAGCTTAGGATTAGAGTAGGTTTTATTTCAATTTTAGGTTTACTTTCCCTAAGTACTCTTGCATAAGTTGCATTGTCATTAGGAGAATGCATGCCTTGTTTTCCTTTTTGTGGTGTTGTTTCAAAAGGTAGGGTTTCAGTTGTTTTTGACCTATTGCAATCACTTTTAGACTCCATGCCCAATGGATGCTTAAGGCCACTAGCCTATTTGTTTAGCAGGCAAACATCCCTGAGAGGTTGCCAAAATCTTGACCTATTTTCCTCTACCTAGAGTCAAATAGCCCAACTTCAAAATCTTGTTGAAATTCCTTGAAACTTAGCTCTACAAGCCTAAAATCCTTCAAATCTTAGTGTTTACCTTGTAAAAATCTTTGAAAATTCATCTAGGGAATCCTTGTAGAAAACCCAAAAAAATTGAGGCTTTTACATCATTTTTTGGCCCCCTTTTAGCGTTTATCAACAAAGTTTCAGTTTTCTGAACTAACCAAAAAATGATTAAGGCATGGAAGACTCTTTTTCCTTCTATTGGCAGAATTCAGGTTTTATGAACTCAAGGAAAGTTCACTTTTTCTCAAGGTTCACTGATTCGGTGATTTGCCGATAAAGCGATAGGTGAGCAGGCTTCTTCACATTGTCTAAGGCAAAAGCAAAGGAAAGGATGCCTTTATCGGCAATTTTTCCCAATCGCGAACTTTCCAAAAGTTCAAAAATTCTAAAGTTCGCTAACTAGGTGATTTCCCGATAAAGGGAAAGCAAAGGGGAAGATTTGTAGGAATCAGCTAAGTTAAAAGAGAGCAAGGAAAGGCCTTTGTCGACAAAGTTCACAAGATGTGAACTTTCCATAAGTTCAAAATATTCGCGGTTCATCAACAGAGCATTTCGCCGACAAAGCAAGGTCGAGGGAGGAGTTCAAGAAAAGGTGAATGGGCCGACAAAGCAAAAAATTGGCTAAGGCATTGAAGGTTCAAAATTCCTCAGATTCGCCAACAAGGCACTTCACCGATAAAGGCGAAGGAGGAGGCAAAGTCCAAAGTTCAAGAAATTGTCCAGTCGTCGACAAAGAGGGCCCAGTTCACCACAGACTACCTTTGCTGATAAGGTAGAATAGGGAGAAGAAGCAGCTAAGAAAAGGTTCGGCAGAATTGATTTTTGCTAACAAGGTGGGCTAGGTTCAAAAAGGTAACATTTTGCCGATAAGGCAAAATAGGAAACAAGAAAATTGGCTAAGTGAAGAAATGTAAGGCCCCTTCTATCAACAAATTGGGCAAAGGCTGAACTTTTCAAAAGTTTAGAATTCATAAAATTTTGTCAACATGGCGATTTGCTGACAAGAAGAAGGCAAAAGTAAAAAACCAAATGGTTCACTGATAAGGGACTTTTGTCAATAGAAAAAGAAGATAAGCAAAGATAGTTCAAGAAAAGAATATTTTGCCGATAGGGCAAAAGATGACGAAGTAAGCTAAGTTCGGCAAAGTGCAAAGTCGTCAATAAAGAGGGAAAAGAGCAAACAAAGCCAAGTTCAGCAAAATGATATTTTGTCGATAAGGCAGAATATAGTCAAGAATGATTCTAAAGGATGATTTTTGCCAATAAGGCAAAAATAGAGATAAAAGAGGCAACCAACAAAAGTTCAGATAAATGACCTTTTGCCGATAAGGCAAAAGTATGCAGAAATGAAATTACAGGCCACAGTTCAGAAAATGACAGAGTTGCCGACTGAAGATGAAAATATTCAGAAATCAAAAATAGGATGGTCTCTAAATGCAGATTTGGCTGACAAGGCATAATTTAGGCCAAAATTTCCAGAAAAGACTGAAATGAGGAAAAACAAAGTTGTAATATATTGTAAACGTCAAATATTTAGATTTAAATATTTGAAGTGTTGTAAAAGCTCTGTAAAAAGGGATTTTGGAGGGAAAATTCATTTGAATTTCTTCATCAACCATTAATGTAGATCTAATCTTCTCAACTACCCCATCTGTATATATTTTTGCATTTATGATTGCAGATGATGAATCAGCTATTTGCATTGAAGGCAAAATATCTCCCAGTTGCTCCATGATCCAAGATATTTTGTGCAGCTAATCTTAACAGGCAAACATTCCCTTTGACAGGGATATTTTCTGACAGGCCCATGGGGGCGAATTTATTGTAAAATGCCTGAGGTCAATGTAATCAAATGCTATATATGCATATCTGAAAGATCTAATGAGGGTTAAAAAAATAGTTGCAAGATAGTTGAATTTCTTGTTTTCTTTTGTATTTTCAAATAGAGCCCTTTGTTCTAACCTTGCCTTTTTGATGAAATACACATTGTGTTTTACCTCTTCATGCTTGTTTTTTAGCACTGTGTAAATTAGGATTGATTTGTATGTGAATGTTTGTTCCTTACAATTATGTTCTGCTCTTACCTCTGTTAGAATCAGCTAGACTTGTGTAAGTTTATCAGATGTATCTATTTATTTTGTGCATTCTCAGTGCAGTGAGAGATCCATATTCAAACCTGGTGTATCACCTCCATTAATTTCCAGTTTTATCCCTCTTCCTCTTTTCCTCAATGGTGGATAGATTAAGTTCAGTCTTGGGAATAGATGAATCTCTTATTCAACAAAGGAACCAGCCTCTCTCTAGAGATTTGATCTCCCTGTAGGGTCCCACACCTGGAGATCATCTCAATGTTTCACTGGATTGTTGAAGCCCTAAAAGCCTTCAACAGAGGGTGCAAATCCAAGTGACAACAAGTCTTCAAACTGAAAAAGGGATATAAATGATAATGTGGAGTGATATAAAGCTTGGTTGGTGGCCAAGGGGTATGCACAGAAATCTGGTATTGATTTTGATGAAATCTTTTCCCCTGTGGTGTGGTTAAGTACAGTTAGAGTTGTTTTGGCTCTTGTTTCTACTTTTGATTTGGATTTACAACAGTTAGATGTTAAAACAACTTTCTTGCATGGTGATCTTTCTGAGGAAATGTATATGCTACACCCGGAAGGTTTTGAGGAAAAAGACAAGGAGAGTCTAGTATGCAGGTTAAACAAATCATTGTATGGTTTGAAACAGGCGCCAAGGTGTTGGTACAAGCAATTTGATACCTTCATGATGAGTTTGAGTTTTAGTATATGTGAGGCTGATCATTGTACCTATTTTAAATGGTATGAAGATGATAGTTTCATTATTTTTCTTTTATATGTAGATGATATGTTGGTAGCAGGTCCCAACATGAAGAGAATCATCGGGTTAAAAACTCAACTTGCTAGGGAGTTTGAAATGAAGGACTTAGGAAATGCAAATCAGATTCTTAGAATGAGGATACATAGAGACAAAAAGAATGGGAAAATTTGGTTGACACATAAGACTTATGTGGAGAAGATTTTGCAGCACTTCAATATGCAAAATGCTCAACCAGTTAGTACTCTATTTCCTACTCATATTAAATTGTCTTCGATACAGTGCCTTAGCACAGAAGCAGAAAAGACATGAATGTCTTGTGTATCCTACTCATCAGCAGTTGGTATTCTTATATTTGCTATGGTGTGCACCAGATCAAACATTGCACAAGCAGTGGGAGTAGTCAGTCGTTTCATGGCGAATCCAAGTTGTGACAATTGGACGACTGTGAAGTGGATTATCAGGTATTTGAGGGGCACTTCTAATGTTGCTATTGCTATTTGTTATAGTGGGAGTAGTCTTCAGGTTAATGGATATGTGGAAGCGGATTTTGGTGGAGATAGAGATAAGAGAAAATCTGCTACATGTTATGTTTTCTCCTTAGCGGGAGGTGTTGTTAACTAGGTTTCAAAGTTGCAGATAGTGGTGGCTTTGTCTACTATTGAAGCAGAATATATGGGAACAACACAGGCTAGCAAGGAGGCAATCTGGCTTCATAGACTCTTGGGTGAACTGCAAGTAAAGTAGGATAACATGGTGTTGCATTGTGACAGCCAAAGTGCTTTACACTTAGCACGAAACTCAGCTTATCATGCCAGAATGAAACATATTGATGTACATCACTTTGTACGTGAGGTGGTGGAAGGAGGACATGTCTCTTTGGCTAAGATACACACTAATATAAATCCAGCATATATTTTGATGAAGCCTACTAGTAGAGAGAAGTTCATATGGTGCAGAACTTCTCTTGGCTTGCACATCACTTGATGATAGGTAGCAACGGCATTGGTCTCTCAATGTGAGGAGTTATTTGCAAGGCAGAAACATGACTTCAAGTGGGAGATTGTTGAAATGTGATGTCAGTTTGACTTATTCTAGCAGTGACGAGCAGTCGACATGAGATCTCATCTAGTGACCTAGGTACCTGCCCGGCGGGGCTGAAGGCCAAGGAAAGGAAACCTGAAATGTTGTTGGACATGGGGTTGTAGGGGGCTAGGCGTAGCCCTCCTGCACACTAAAGGCATTTTCCAACGAGGCTACTAGGCCAAACCAGAAATTTTTTTTGGATATGTTCCACATGTACATGTAGAATTGCATGCAGAAGTGCCACTCACGCTTTTATGCATGGAGATCTATCTTTAGATTTGATCAATTTTTGCATGTGCTTTTTTGTGATTACTTAAGGTTGTCGAGCTTGAATCCCGAGGCATGAGAAAAAGTTTTGTAAGTGCAAATTTTCTTCTGAGAATAAAATTGAGTGATCTTTGCCCATGGTTTTTTCTTGGTACATTACCAAGTTTTCCATGTAAATCTGTGTTGTCTATTTTGTGCTTTTATTGCTAATTCACTGTTATTTCAATTTTGCACTGCTTATTTTTCTAACAATCTCTTCCTAGTTAATAGAGCTCCTATAAATGTACACACAACATTCCTTCTAGATTTTAATAGTCTCCCATACTTGACTCAAGGTAAATAATTTTAATTTTTAATTCAAGAACAATTTCATCCTTGTCATGGATACACATGAGTATTTGATAAATCACTTGGTTAACATAAGTAAGAGTAAATGAAGGGAGAGTGCATCCATTTCCATAGCTCCTATAACATAAAAGGTTAATGATTTCCTCTTTTGCTAGTGAGTTGGTCAGGTGATTATTATGGACCACCCATTATTAACATGCAAATGTTTTAGTTGAAATATACTAACAAACTTAGACAATGTAAAAGTTATATTGTGAAAAATGTAGAGGAGAGCCCAAACAAACATTAATTAAGAGAAAGAATAGAATATGCTCAAGTCTTTCTCTCACGTCTCTTTAGGTAGTTATATGGTGGTAAGGTCCAAATTTATTCAAAGAACATGTAGTGCATGCTTGTTGTCCAATGCAATAGTTATATTTCACCTCTTATTCATTTCAATAAACTTGGGTTTTATACACATCACTCTAAACAACAATTATTTAAGTATGATTCATTACAACTTTGGAGTTCATTCTAGAGAATTTCAAGGTTATGTACACAATTTGGTACAATAGTTATTTAGATCTATCATTCCCATGGAAGTGGAAGTCTTGTAGTTTGAAGAGTTATTTCAGTGATTTTGATTTTGAATTTTACTTTCTTGTTGTCTACATTTGTGGATATCAAATCTCCATAGATGTCCTAATTTTGTAACATTTTCTTTATAGAGATGAAATACAGAACTATTTTGATTTTCTGTATGAAGATGTGCAATGTTGGATGAATCGAGTTGGTGATCTTTTATAGTGTTCAAATCTAATTTTCACACCTTATTGATCATTGTTTATCATTGTGTGTGGAGATACTAATCTTAAGTGCAACATACGTGTGGATATTATCGAATGACCTAGTGTAAATGAAATGGTGGTCAGCATGTATGCACAAGGGTCACCATATTATTTTAGATGACATACTTCTCTTAATATAAATCCATATCTCTTTGTTTATTAAAGAACAACAAATTGAAGATGCATCCCTATTCAGGACTTCCTAGACTTATGTCGAGCTTGATATATGGGTAAATGTTGGTCTATAAATGCCTTAGAGTTGAAATTAAGCTCTTGTAAGCTCATGCCTTAAACAATATGGGATATATTTGTAATTCCAATTTTATGGTAGAAAAATATGACGTCGCAACCCAAAGTTGAAGCCCTTATCATAGGGCCTGTTCACAAGCTGATTGTGGCCATTTAATCTTCATGTTTTTTATGAACTTATGTCTATTATAAGCTCTAGGAGCATCTATTTCATGGTAAATGTGGGATTTAAAATTTTATAAGATTACTGTCAAAAAATTTGATGTCACGGCTTGCACAGGGTCAAATACACTTAATAGGGTTGATGGAAGTCACAATGTCTCTTGTTTATTTTATCATTTGATAGAGATTCTAAACTCAAATGTGACCCCTATTGGCAACAATATGGGATTAAAATTGAGCTTAGTTTGAAAATGTGTCAATATAATATTTGTCAAAGTTTAAGAGGTACCAAAAATACAAAATTTTCCGATTTTGTTGACTTTAAATATTAGAAGCCTATATCAAATGTAATAATACCACTTGGGTGACAAGGATCATGACTCTCCCTACTTTTGGGGAAAAGACAAGTCCTCCATTTTTATAAATGACTTGAACTTTTAAAACAAAAGGTGACCTTGAACGTTGAAGTAAAGAGGTTTCAAATCATCTTGAATGTCCATGTATATTACATTGTGGTTTATTAAGTGGTCTTGTCTTGAATGTCGATGTATATTGCTAAAGGTCAATTGTCGTACCAATCTCTTGTGAAATCCATATCATAGATCTCCTTGACTTCATTAATAGTGTGTTATGGCAATAGTCATTGGTAATTGTAAAATGGCATTTATGTTGGAAGTTGAAAATTCAAAATGATTTTATAATGTATTAGGTAATTTAGGTTAGATTGAGATTGGAATGCTAATGTGTGGCTTATATTTTATGGTAATTTGTAAAAATAAAAAACATTGAGGTTATATGGAAGTAAAATAAAAGTTAATTATAAGCGCTCAAATATTAATTAGATTTAAATAATGGAATTGAGATTGATAAAATGGTAGAAGGAAATGAGAAAGTTGGAATTTATTGACTTTAATTCACTTATTGCATATAGTTCATAATTGATATTTTGATGTAGTGTGTACTTGACAATTCATATTAGGGTTATGTTATTGTAAATATGTGGAAGAATGATCTTTGGGTACCTAAAAATGGTAAAACTACTATAAATACTAGGGTCTATTATATAAGGATTGGTATCCATCCAAAGAGACTAAATGAAAGAAATTCAATTGCATTGGTCTTTACTAAGACCAATAGAGAATATTGTGTCTCAATTCAATAGGTCGAGAGTCAACATTAGATCAACATGATATAAAAATTGATTGTTTTTCTATAAGAAGTGACTCATAGACCATTTATGGAGGATTGTTAATGATTCCATTAATTTCTTCCTCATCTATTGTCAGTATTAGAAGATGTTATGTAGTAAGTCTTTGTTAATTTGGAAATGCATTAAGCTAATGTGGAGCTTGAGTAAGTGAAAAAAGATGTTTTCTTAATAATGATCCATTTATGAGATTAGACCACACTAATTTAAGTTAGAGATTCTATTTTGATTTATAAAGACATAAACATGAAAAGATAATGCAAGAAATCAAATCATTTTTAATGGATTGTTAAGATAAGTCTTGATTGAGAAATGCCTAACCCCAACCAACGAGAGAGGGTGTCTTATAGTAGGGACATACATTAATGGATAGTTTAGTAATTTAATGATTTTGAGAAAATAGAAGAGACATACTAGATGTGTCAAGAAATTTAAAAAATCTTAATGAAATATTTTAGCAAGAGAAGGAAGCCATTGGAGTGAAGTTTATGAGCATGTTAGAAAAAAGAATAGCATAAAAATTCTTTCAAATATCACCTATAAAAAATGATTGGTATTTCCTAACCTACTCTGATACCATGTTAGAAATTAGGATCTTAGGATATTAATCATTATGAATAAAATGTAAAATAAATAAAATAAAATTACAAAGCATAGATTTAACACATTACACAACATATACATGGGGAAACCCTTCTGGGTTAAAAAACCCCATAAAGCATCTTTTATTATAAAACACTTACAAACTTGTCTATAAAATTATAGACAAAACCTAGGGATATGCTTCTTTTTACTTCCACATGGCCAATAAGACTTCATGTTCATAGTGATAGAATTCACTATAAATCTCCAAAATCGCACCCCTCTCAATGAGAGAGAAGCTCCTTAAATATAGGAGAAGGGGTGACAAAATACTTAAAGGAGTATTAGTCACACTTATTCAAAACAACCATTTGTAAATAATTAATAATCTAATACTTATTTGATTATTAATTACAAAATGGTATATGCTTTATAAAGCATATAATAAACATAAGGTTTTTATAACCTTATATTAGAACAATTTATAAATGTTATAAGAGTATGACCCCTAATAACATTATGTTCTAATAGCACTGCATGAATATTCTTCATTTTGTTACCACTGCATGAATTTAGAAACTTGTTAGCACTAGTCGACTACATGTTTCATGTGGCATAGAGCTTTGTGCCACCTTGTAGCCGACACGAATTATCTTTGAGGCTTGAATTGTTATATATACATGGCTTGTGATCAATTAAAGATAATCAAGAAGAGGGAAGGAGAATTAGATTATCAGATATGAGAATATGAGTGTGAAGGCAATGAGGAATAAGATAGGAGAGTGAAGGAAATGAAATTTGAGGAAAGAGTGTGAGCATGACGATGAGAGACCGAAATGGAGCATGTTAGTAATAGTGAAGAAGCAGTTAGTGTAGCAAGTAGGAATGTAATAAGTTTGTTCTAAGTAGTATGATTTCTAAATAGTGGAGTTTCATGTTTTTGTAGTTCCATGTTTTAGTAATCAAATGGTTGCACCCTAGCATCTAAGAAGCCCAATTGCCACAATTTGTAATCATTCAAATCTGAGAAATCAAAACGAATCATGTTGTTTCATTGAATTATTGTTGTTTCTATTGAAGTGTGAGTTATTTTTGGTTTGACTGCATGGTTGGACAATCCTTCATTGGATCATTTGTCCATGATTGCATCAAGTGGTATCAAAGTGAAGGTTTAGAATCATGATAGTTGAAGAAGGAAGTGAAGGAGGAAATTTGTGTTTACAAAATAGAGGTAGCTTGTGAAAGTCTTGTGGATAGATCATCGAGTGTGAGGCAGTCACAAGGGTTTGAAAGTAGATCACCGAAACTTGAGGTAGCCCATGGGAAGCTTGTAAGTAGAGTGTCAGTTGTGAGGAAGCTTATAGGGTGATTATGGACAAACTGTCGACCAAGGTAGTTTGCAATGGATCCAAGATGTCGTCAAGGTGTGGTATTTTCAATGTTGCTAGAAGAATAGAAGAGATGTATAAGATGTTAAAAGCTATGTAGAACCAGATGGATGCCTTTGAGTAGGACCACTAAAGAAATCCTAACCCTAGGGATAAGGAGAGTGATCAAGAACAAGAAGAAAATCCTATGGAGCAGAGTTAAAGTGAAGGAGACAAGGAAGAAAGGATGATGAGAGCCGTATCAAGTATTGATAATAGGAGTAGAGTAGACAGTCCTAATTATTCTGGTAATTTGAACTTGAAAACTTATCTAGAAGAGCACTTTGAGTATGAGGATATTGTTTGTCCTAGATAGAGTGAGATCTGCTAAGACTAAGTTGAAGAGACATGTTGCCATCTAGTGGAAGGAAGCCTAATTAGAGAGAAATAGGAGAGGTAAACCCAACATTAGAAAGCGGGATAGGATGGTGGAGAAGTTGAAGACCAAGTTCATTTTGGCAAACTATCAGTTAGAATTGTCAAAGAAATTGCATAAACTATGATAGAGAAACGTGACTATGAAAGAATACACTAAGGAGTACTACAGGCTAAAAATCTAATTCAGACATCATGACGAAAGAACCAAGAAAGTCACAAAATACATCAACAACTTGAGGGAGTCCATTTAGGAGGATTTAGGCATATGTGGAACATCCAAACAGTGGAAGAGTCTTACTAGTTGGTGTTGAATTTTCCATGGACCAATTAGGAGTTGAACCGAGGACCTTCCATTTGGATGTTGGAGTGCTCTACCACTGAGTTATTGGCCTTTTGTTGACTAGCCCATCGTCAGTCCAAGTGTGGATTATTTCCAACACCCCCCCTTAAGCCACACTTTAGGTGCTTGGGGCTCCTAGCCTGGCTCTGATACCATGTTGATGTCGATCTTTCAAGAAGCAAGAGGTTGAGGTGATGGAAGCTCAACACTAGTATCATGAACCGAAGTGGATGAAAGAACACAAAGGTTCAAGTGACCAAACTTCTCCTCAGAAACATGATTCACACTTGATGCATGAGTGTGAATATGAATCAATGGATCTACATCATCAAAAGAAGCAAAATGGGAGAATGTTTACAAGCGAGATGCATGATCAACCATCCCAATAGCAATGATATCTCTACTCTCCAAGTCTCGTATGATCATTGAATCAGGAGTGAACTCAATTGTCTTGCCTGCACCATAATGAGTAATCTAGTAGATGGAAAGGAGATTGGTTGTCAAAGAAGGTACACACAACACATTGTTGAAAGTACTCTCACCAACAACAATAGTTCCTTTACCAGCTGCATGCATGTATATATTGCTACCCATCAAAATAGGTGGCAAAGTACATGACTCAAATGAAGAGAACATCCCTTATGATGATGCCATATGATGAGAAGCTCCTGAATCAAGAAGCCATCTCTCTGATTGAAGACTTGTAGAAGCAAAGAGTGCCTGTCCTTTTCCTTTGTCTAACCCATTTGCAATGTCTGATGTCCCTATATATAGATGATGATGGTGTCGAAGAAGAGGATGTACTAGGTAATGATGATGGCATTTTGATATTGTGCTTTTGAATAATGTGAGTCAACTCATCAATTTTCTTCTCATAACACTTATGTTCATCATGTCCTAGTTTCTTGCAATATGTACACTTTGGTCTCTCCTTAGATGATTCCTTTTTGGGAGAGGATGAGGACTTACGTGATTTGGTTGACTCTTTTGCTTGTTCATTGTTCTTAAAATCCTTATTTTTTTGTTTCTTGCCTTTACTGGTTGAAGCCTTTTGATCCCTTGTACCTTGACTAGCAAGAAGTGCTTGATGTCTAGAAGAATTCAATGTGCCCATGTGTACTAACTTAGCTTGTTCCCTTATGAGTGATGCAACAAACTCATCAAGTGAAGGCATTGTGAAATCTTTCCCAAGTGCATCCATAGTAGCATAAAAGGTAGAAACAAAGACTGAATAGTCAAGACCAAGCTTGGCAAGGATTTAAAGAATCAATTGAGTGTCCTCTTTCTCAATTCCACATTGTTTGAGTTGCAATCTAAGTGACTTTAGTTTTGTGAAGAAGTCATGGACGCTTGCAAAGTTAGTTGGATTCAAACCAATTTGTTCATTCTCCACTTGAGATTTGTTGTACATGGGTACCTAACATGGCCTAGTAGCCGGGACCCATCATCCGTCATTGCATCTTGCTTTAGTCAGCTACTCCCTAAGTTGCACTTAAGGGGGGGTGTTGGTGTGAACAGGGTTATCACCTAACCGGTTTACCCTTGTGTGGATAATTCATATTAGTTAACTATTTATTAGTTAAATAATATTCACACATCACACATAATTCACACATGTTGACTTAGTGAGTCTACTAGATGTTTCTAGTTGTTGATAGTTGTTGATAGTTGTCATCTTATCCTATTGTTGTCACATGTCATAGGATAATGACACTTGTCACATAGCTACAACATCTTGTCTCTTATCCTTGTCTTTATAAGCAAGGCATATCATGTACATTGTAATAACAATCTTGTAATCTTTTGCATTCATTGATAGAATAGCATTATTCTCTCATTTGATCTCTCTTATGCTTTCATGAAGTCCTAGATCCTGGGTGGCTCCAATCATAGCCAACTCTAACAGTTGGCACTCACTGCAAAAAGGAAATTAAACCAAAGGTTGGAAGAAAGGTTGAACTGGCAAAGAGAGAAAGAAGAGAGGTCCCAGAGAAGCAAGATGAGATGTGGTTATAGAGGAGCATACCCAAGGGGTCAAGAGAGAGGTATCCCATACCGCAATGAAGAAAGACGTAGGGGCACCCACCACAAGGAAAGGGAAGATGATAATTATTATTGCAACAATTGAAGAGATGATAGTAACACCTACCATAGAGGCAGCGATGTTGGTAAATCCTACTGCAAAGACATGCAAGAAAATGGTACCTATTGCAAAGATGGGTATCAGCGAGGTAGGGGAGGATATAAAAGCAATGAGAGGACATGTTTTAAATGTGGGGAAGGACATAGAGCATTCAAGTCCTAAGGAAAAAGGACTGAAGGTTGTTAGGGTTAGCTGGTAGAAGATATCAATTAAATGCAAATAAAGATTAAACAAAGGAATGAAAATACACAAAAATAATAACAGCGAGAGACAAGTTTTAACATGGTTCACCCAAACTCGGGCTACATCCACCAACAGAGAGTCTAATATTATTATCCAGTAAATCAAACTGATTACAACCAGCAATCCTTGCAACTCAATACCGCTACAAAATGCTACAATACATCTCAACGGAAACCCTAACCCTTAGCCGCTTTTATCAAGCTTATGTCAGTTACAAAAATAGGGTTTTTTTATGTCAGCCAATAGAAAAAATAAATTCTGACACCTTTATAAAATAATAAGCAATTTTTGCTTCGAGGGCACTGCCCCCGAGCCCTCGGCTGGGGGTGCTGCTCCCAGCAGCCCCCACTGGGGCGTTACCCCCAGACCCCCATCGTGGGCTCTGCCCCCGAGCCCCGCAGGAGGGGTTCTGCCCCTCTGCACTCCCCCGTTAAATAATTTGGGGGGAAACCACACCGATAAAAGTAGGGTAAATTTAACCTCCGAGTCTGATTAGGCTCCATATAACAACAATCTCCCACTTGGAGACTGATCAATATTAGAGCCCCCAAAACATAAGTGTTTATTGGATGTACCTCTCAAATATCTGAGAATCCATTTTACTGCATTCCAATGCTCCAATCCGAGATGACTCATATACCTGCTTACGACTCCTATAGCATGTGCAATATCTAGTCTCGTGCATACCATGGCGTACATTAAACTTCCTACAGCTGAAGCATATGGTACCTTGGACATTTTTTCTTCCTCCTCTTGTGTCTTTGGATGCATCTCTTTAGTCAATTTCAAATGACTAGGCAAAGGTGTGTTGACAACTTTTGCATTCTCCATATGGAATCTCTGCAACACCTTTTTAACATAATCAACCTGAGATAGAGTCAATTTTTTGTTCTTCCTATCTCTACAAATTTTCATACCAAGGATTTGTTTTGCTGCCCCCAAATCCTTCATAGAAAATGATTGTGCTAACTGTTGTTTTAACTCTCTTATGCGATCCATATTAGAGCCTGTTACAAGCATGTCATCAACATATAAACATAAAATAATGTAGCTATCACTATCCAACCTCTTAAAATAAACATAATGGTCAGAATTACACCGGTTGTAACCTTGCTCAGCCATAAAACTATCAAATTTTAAATATCATTATCGAGGTGCTTGTTTCAAGCCATACAAACTCTTCTCCAATCTGCACACCTGTTTCTCCTTACCTTTGACCTCAAATCCTTGGGGTTGTTCCATATATATCTCCTCCAAATCACCATGGAGAAAGGCAGTTTTCACATCTAGCTGTTCCAAATGCAAATCTTCAGCAGCCACAATACCTAAAATAGTACGAATAGAAGTCATCTTAACAATCGGAGAAAAAATCTCATCAAAATCAATGTCTTTTTTTTGTCCAAATCTTTTTACAACTAACTTGGCTTTAAATCTTTTCTTACCTCTATCTTCCTCTTTCAGCCTATAAACTCATTTGTTTGGTAAAGCCTTTTTACCTGTAGGCAACTTACATAATTCCCAAGTCTAATTTTTTAGCAAGGAGTCCATTTCTTCTTTCATTGCAAGCTCCCACTGAACCTTTGTAACCACCTGCATAGCTTCATCATACCCTTCTGGTTCACTAGCATCTGTTAACAAAATAGATTACAGAGAGGAAGAAAACCTTTCAGGAGGTCTACTTAGCCTTGTTGGTCGTCTAACATTCACTGGAGTTTGTGGTATTTCTTGTTGTTGTTGCAAAGTATGAGGAACCACTGGAACATCACTATTTGGAGTATCATCCAGCACCAGATAATCCTTTTCTTTCTTCTCATGTTGGTGCAGCTGATCTTTGTATAGCACCTTCTCATTGAATACATCCCTGCTTCTCACAATTTTCTAATTTTCAAAATCCCAAAGCCTATAACCAAATTCATCAATGTCATACATTTTTTTGATTTTACATCCAGCTTGGTTCTATTTTCATAATCACATCCGAAGGTTTTGAGAAAAGAATAACTCACCTTCTTACCTGTCCATGCTTCCTCTAAAATACCACATCCCAAAGAAACTGAAGGACCTCTATTAATTAAATATACAGCAGTATTGACAGCCTCTGCCCACATATTTAAAGGTAGCCTAGCATGCAATCTAATGGTCCTTGTATGCTCCATTATTGTCCTATTCATGCATTCAGCCACTCCATTTTCTTGTGGAGTCCCTAGAACTATTTTTTGTCTACGAATTCCATTAAAGGAACAATAATCCTCAAATTCTTTGCTGCAATACTCACTGCCATTATCAGATCTGAGACATTTTATTCTTTTATCTGTCTCATTCTCAACCAAGTTTCTCCATTTCTTAAATGTTTCAAATACATCAGATTTATGCCTAAGGAAATAAATCCAAACCTTCCTAGTTGTATCATCTATGAATGTAATATAATATCAAGAGCCACCGAGGGAAGATACCTGAGCCGGTGCCCATACATCTGTATGCACAAGCTCCAACTTTTCATCTTTCTTTGGCTTCCCATCCTTGAGAAAACTGACTCTTTTTTGTTTATCATACTCACAACTTTCACAAAAATCCATATTAAGTAAAACTTTCTTAAAATGAAGTACCTTCATACCTTTTTCACTCATATGCCAAGTCTGTTATGCCACAGTGTTCTCATACCCTATAGCAACTGTTCCTGAACCTGTTTGTTTTTCTCTGTAACAACTAAAGTAGAAGGAATAGTATGACTTGTACAAAGATATAAGGTGCCTACTTTCACACCTTTTGCTACTATTAAGGCACCTTTTGAAACCTTCCAATTTTTATCACTGAAGTAACAATGCAACCTTCATCAGCTAGCTGCCCTGCTGAAATTAAATTCCTACTCAACCTGGGAACGTGCCTTACCTCTTGTAGTAACCAATGATTCTCATTCTGCAACTTAATTTTAATTCTTCCCTTTCCAACAATTTGACAGGGTTCGTTATCTCCCAAATAAACCAGCCCAAAATCCCCTTGGACATAATCAAGAAAATAACTTCTATGGGGCATACCATGAAATGAGGCCCCTGAATCTAAAACCCATGAATCATCAGCATTATCTAGGGAAAGAATCAAAGCATCATCTTTAGATTTATTACTTACCACATTTGCCTCCTTATTATCTTCTTATTTGTCTCCTTTATTCTTCTGAGACCAACAATCTTTCTTCAGATGACCTGGTTTCCCACAGTACTATCAATCCTTCTGTCCTCTGGATTGGAATCCCTTGTCCTTTGATTTTCCTCGTGACTTCCCATGACCTCCAGAACCTTTTCCTCTCTCCTTTGATCTGCCCCTACTTTTAGCATTCAAAAAACTACCTGATGTGGACCCTCTTGAGCTTTTCCGTCACATTTCCTTGCTAAGGATAACACCAACAACATCATCAACTTTCAAAGTATTTGAACCAGAGACAGAGTTACTTATAGCCATTACCAAGCTATTACAACTTTCTGGCAAAGAACATAAAACCAAGAGAGCACTTACCTCTTCATCAAATTTCACTTTTACAGAAGTTAACTGACCGGTAATCATATTAAACTCATTTAAATGATCTGTCACAAATCCACCTTCAATTATTTTCAGATTAAACAAATGCTTCATGAGAAATACCTTATTTGAGGCTGAGGGTTTTTCATACAATTTAGCCAAAGCTTTCATCAATTCATCTGTTGTCTTCGCTTCTGTTATATTGAATGCCACAAATGGTGCTAGGCACAACAGAATGGTTCCCAGTGCCTTTCTGTCCAGAAGATTCCAATCCTCATCAGTCATTGTTGCCAATTTCTTGGCTATTCCTTTCAACGGCCTCCATAAATCCTTCTAATAGAGATAATCCTCCATCTGCATCTTCCATAACTGATAGTTCTCATTAAATTTATCTAGCTTCAATTTGCCCTCGTC
Organism: Cunninghamia lanceolata; assembly: GCA_027924645.1. Classification (NCBI taxonomy): domain Eukaryota; kingdom Viridiplantae; phylum Streptophyta; class Pinopsida; order Cupressales; family Cupressaceae; genus Cunninghamia; species Cunninghamia lanceolata. Next base: position 1,597,319 of record BSBN01001455.1, read on the forward strand.
CGCCATTGCTCCCACTCAACCGTGAGACTCCCACTCAACTGTGAGAGTTTCCTGCAGATGATAATCGAACACAACCCACTCTGATACCACTTGTTAGGGTTAGCTGGCAGAAGATATCAATTAAATGCAAATAAAGATTAAACAGAGGAATGAAAATACATAGAAATAATAACAGTGAGAGACAAGTTTTAACGTGCTTCACCTAAACTTGGGCTACATCCACCAATAGAGAGTCCAATATTATTATCCAGTAAATCAAACCGATTACAACCAACAATCCTTGCAACTCAATACTGCTGCAAAATGCTACAATACATCTCAATGGAAACCCTAACCCTTAGCCGCTTTTATCAAGCTTATGTCGGTTACAAAAATAGGGTTTTTTTATGTCGGCCAATAGAAAAAATAACTCCCGACACCTCCTGGTGCAGGAGCACCATTTCTTTTCAAATAAGTTTGGTCTAGTTTAAAACCTTAGGGAATATTTGAGTCATTTTTACAAATCATAAGGTTAATAAGACCATTTTATGATGTATTAGAGGTCACTAGGGGATTAGGGGGGTCAAACATGCAAAATATTGCAAACAATGTAAAAGTTGCCAACGTAAAATTGAAAAAAAAGAGCAAAATTGGGAAGGTGAAGAGGCAAGTTAGTTTTCTCTCATTGGGAAGCAGTTAGAAACTGAAAAGACATGTTGGTAATGCCTTTAAAAGGCCTTATGTACGTTTGAAGAAGTGTGGGTGATTGAAGAAAAGAAGTTGGAATGAATAACACCTCTGTTTTATGTATATCTTCTCAGAAATTTACTGTTTTCTGTAGGTGTACGGGTCTGTATGGGCCCATATGCATGTATAAGTATTTGAAAATGATGGTATAATCAATCACCTTCCATTTCCTTTTTGTTTCATGTAGATTGGTGGAGTTTTGAGAGATATATTGCAATTCTTGTAAAAACTGTCAAAACCCCCTGTTAGGGTAAACAGTGACTTAAGAAATTGTGTTTCTCCCATTTCAATCGGTGGAAAATCTTACTTTTTGGTAAGAAGGCTTATTTTTACATATTCTTTTAAATTCCAAAGTTTTAGATCGAGTGATGAAGGTTAGCATATGAAACATGGAAGCCCTAGGTCTATAATTTGCATGAAATTCTGGAAATTGTCAGTGCACTGACAAGAACTTGTAATTTGAGGAAGTATAAGGTATTCCACGTGGTTAAGATGTTTGAAAAAGGCTGTTAGATTTAATATTGATTCATATTTGGAAAGGATTTGGTGGGATTATATATGTGTGAGCCTATTCTTATCATTGTCCTGTGAACACAGAATTAGGATAGTCAAGATTCTTTGTCCGGATGATGTAAAATGCATTCCCTTTGGGTGACAGTGATTTAAATGACTGTATGGGCATGTTTGGAACTCTTTCCTACCAAGGATTGGTGGATTTAAAGTCTTTGTGTACTTTTGTTTATTGATCTTGCATAACAGTCTATGACAGTCGCTTTTGGGGGTCTAAAATGGAAGGTCTAGTATAGGGGTTGGAAGAAAATAGTCTTGAAAGGAATTTCTTGTGGATCAATAAGCTTATGCAGACCACATAAGGAGTGTTCCAAGTGTTGGTTATGAGAGTTAGGGTTTGGATATAGAAGAATCAATAAGACCCCTGTGTCTGCAAAGCCTAATAGGCCTAATTGACACTGTATCAGTCCATTTTTGGACACTTCTTTACAAAGCAACATATACTAAATTTAGGATATGTTTGAGAACCCTCAAAAGGGTATCTAAATATGTTCTCACAATATTATTTGGTGAACTACCTCGGAAGATATGAGTGACTGTTCTTCATTGAAGGGCTACAAGGTATGGAGCAACCTATATGGGAAAAGAGTATTGATGGAATCTCCTGATTCTTGGAGTGATTTAGGTATGTCTAATTAGTGGATTTAATCTTGTTAGATGTCTCTTATACCCTTTGAAGGTCTGGATCATGGCAATGCATTAGAAACTAGTTCATTGAAGAATCCTTGTGTGGTTTTGTGAGGCCAATCTAGAAGTCAAGTTGTGAAATTTGGTATAAGTCAAGTGTTTTCCACCTTCCTCCACATCACCTCCCCTACACTCCCCCATTAAATAATTTGGGGGGAAACCGCACCGATAAAAGTGGGGTAAATTTAACCTCTGAGTCTGATTAGGCTCCATATAACAACAAAGGTAGCACAAGGACTACATTTGTGGATGAGATGTAACCTAGTTTAGAGAAGGAGCCAATACATGAAGAATCACTTGTCTTGAGGAGAAGATTGAGGTGCGAGAGCAAAAGAGAGCCGATATAGAGAAAGAGCTTATTCAAGACTAGATGCGAGGCAAGAGGTAAATGTTGCAATGTTGTTGTGGATAGTGTTAGTACAAACAACTTGGTATCTAAGGAAATGGTTGACAAAATAGGAATGAAGAGGTTGAAGCATCCACACCCATATAGGACTAGGTGGTTGTAGCATGTAGACAAAATACTAGTGGAGTAATGATGCTTAGTGAGATTCAAAATAGGAGTGTATTATGATGAGGTGGTGTGCAACATTGCACCATTGGATGTGTGTCATTTATTGTTATGAAGACCCCAACAATTTGATAAAAGTGTTGTATATGATGGGAGAGACACCATATGGAAGGATGGCAAGAGGCAAGTTGATCCTGCTAAGTGAGACCAAGGAGTAGTATTACAATAGTCTTCATGTTTACGTTGGGGAAGAGCGTTATGCATTGATTCCAAGGATTTGTGGCACTGCAAGCTTGCCAAATAGCACCATAGTTGTAGAGGAACTACAGAAACTAGAATGTGGGAGTAGAGGTCACCAAAGGGAAGCCATCTAGAGGATAGGAAAAATTGAGGATGGGAAGAGGAGCTATATATGGGTGAATGTGTGGTAGTAAAGAGTGGAGCCAGAATTAGTGTAGAGGAGTATGTGATAGTAAAGGATCAACTACATAAAATTAGTGAGAGATATGGAAAACAAGTTGTGGAAGAATGAGGAGGCAAAAGGATTGTGCATAGGTTAGAAAAATGTGGCACATGATTGGTGGAACAAAGTACTGCAACCACAAAAGTGGAATCTTAAAGGGATGTCAAGCCATGAAGAGGGAGGAAGCAAGTAGGATGGATCACTTGAGGCATACCTGAAGAGATGGAAAGGAAGTGTTGAACAAGTGTCAAGATGGAATGCAAAGGTAGGAGTAGATTGTCCTAGAAAATGAGGGACTCATTTTTTATTAACCCTAGGTGTCTAGTGCAAGAGCATCCTTGGGTGAAGAGGTAGTCTTGCATCGACCAAAACATATTTGTTTTTAGTTTTCATCTAGTCACATAAAAAGCCACCACATTTCATCACATGTTGAGATTTGGTCTCGTAATTTTGAGAGTATGTTTTATAGTGATGAACGGACATTATATCCATGTTTTTGGAGATTTGGAGCATCAAAATGGCATAACTTGGTTCATGAACATCTATCAAGCTAACAAACTTGCATAATTGCAACTAATTACACTTGCACCATGTTATTCATAGTTTGCACCAATAGAGGCATACTTGTGAGGATTCATTGGACCCAAGAGAATGTATGTTGAGTACCGCATGAAGATTCTTCATTTTGTTATCACCACATGGATTTAGGAAATTGTTAGCACTAGCTGAATACATATTTCATGTGGCATAGAGCTTTGCACCACCTTGTAGCTGACAGGGATTATCTTTGAGGCTTGGGATTGCTATATATACACATCTTGTGATCAATTGAAGATAATCAAGAAGAGGGAAGGAGAATTAGATTATTAGGTGTGAGAATATGAGTGTGAAGGGAGGAAGGAATGAGGTAGGAGAGTGAAGGAAATGAAGTTTGAGCAAAGAGTATGGGCATGAGGATGAGAGACCAAAATGGAGCATGTTAGTAATAGTGAATAAGTAGTTAGTGTGGCAAGTAGGAATTAATGATTTTGTTCTAAGTAGTGTAGATTTTGAATAGTGTAGTTTCATGTTTGTGTAGTTTCATGTTTTAGTAATCAAATGGCTATGGCCTATCATGTAAGAACCCAATTGCACAAGTTGCAGTAATTCAAATATGAGAAATCAATAAGAATCATGTTGCTATTTCATTGAATTCTTGTTGTTTCTATCAAAGTGTGAATTGTTTTTGGTTTGGCTACATGGTTGGAAAATCCTTCATTGGATCCTCCATCCATGACTACATCATAAGGAATGCCTATTCTACTTATAGATGTGAGTGAATGGGAAGATCATAAATTTCATCATGGATAGTGGAAGTTGAATAAATTGATATCTAATGAGACAGTCAAGACAATGAACTTACAAACATCTTAATCTCATCCATATTCCATTGGATAGATGAGTCAAGGCAAATACATTTGTGTATATCAACAATGTCATTTGTCATTTATCCTATTCTATCAAACCCTTTGAATATGAGGTAGTATGTGACATGGCACCCTTGGATTTGTGATGTTCTATTGAGATAACCCTACATGTACAAGCATCATGGTGTGTATACAATTAGACCTTAGAGCATCATTGTCAAATTTTGCAATAGAAAGTATAGGATAACAAAAGTGGATCCCATGATGTGAAGCAATGTTGATGCATGATTTATTAGACCAAGACAATTAGCATGCCCATGATTACACCTAATAAGAATGGAAGGTCATGGCAACCACATGTTGTAAAACACAACCTCTAATAGCACAGTAGAAGTAGATGGATCAAATGTTGTTAGAATACAAAGATGCATTCAATTCACCAACATGTGTGCCTCTACATTACTTGGTGAAGCATTCAATTGATCTCGTCCTTGGCATACCACTTCTAAATAGGTCAATATGCAAATGATCAATCCTAGACATTGTTGAGACCGCATGGCAAATTCAAGAGTTGGTCCAAAAAAGACATACTTGGCTAAGCGCTTCACCTTGTGTAAGTCCAATTGTACTCATCAGAAAGGATAGAACATGGCAACACCAAACTGACTATCAAATCTTGAACAAAATCATTATCTAGAATAGGTATCCCATATCTTAGATTAATGACCTCTTGGACAAACTTAGAGGGGCAAAAAGTTTTGCAATAATTAATTTGAAAGGGTATAATCAAGGGCCTATCAAGCCAGTTGACATATAGAATATTATTTTACTCTAAGGAGGCCTTGTGTTCAACTGATTGGTTATCCCCTTTGGTCAACTTATGCACCTACCATATTTTTTGCAATGATACATGATGTACTTAAAAATTCTTTTATGCACTTTGGCCTTTTACTATCATATACTTAGTTGACATTCTCATCTTTAGTAAGACATGGGAAGAGAGATGAAACTAAATAGTTGATATGTTGTTTTTTATTTGAGACTTTAGATGCCCCAAATAGAAAATATTGTGTGGGTTATTTAATCTCTTTTAGGAAGAGCATGTACAACATATCCAACAGCTTATTTTCACCCTCCTATATAAGACCTACAACAATATAGAGAAGTGTTCTTTTGGATTGGAAAGAATATAGTACCTTAAATACATCATTGAAAGAGATGGTATACATGTTAACCTGAAGAAGATCCAAACCATTAAAGACTAGTTGACCCTAAGAACTCTCACAAAACTCAGGAGCTCCTTGGGTCTACTTCTAAAATTTTATGGTCATATTCTCTCACATTGTGTGGTCTCTAAACTGGGCATTAAAGGGGGGGAAACAAAGTTAATATGAACAACAGTGGGCATTCACATAATTGAAACAAAGGATTTGTTCACCACCTATCCTTGTTCTTACCAATCTACAATAGTCCATTAAGGTTGAAACATATGCCTTAAAATACACAATTTGAGTAGTCCTCACTTAGAATGACCATCCATTTTCCTACCACAAAGATCTTTTGTTTAAAACATGATGCATAGGTATCTAACATACAACAAAGAGCTTTACACTATTGTCTAACCCTGTAAGTAGTGGAAATACTTATACCAGCAAGGAGACAAACATCCACACATATCACAAACCTCTATAGTTCATGCAGACTCAAAGCAATCTATAGAATGAGTAGCATCAAAGGTGGTCTCTATACCTCCAATAATTCCACCTCAAAATATAACATAGGAACTAAAGTAGTAATAGGATTATTAACAATCTGAGGCAATCTCCAATTGTCGACTTGACAATGGTCTAAAATCCCACAGGAATGAGACATTAAAGTGACATAAATTGTATATCAAAGTTCTTTAGTTCTATGAAACACACCAAAGATTGGTAGCCAGATGACAAGTTCTTGAATACCACCTAGAAAACATGTTACTATGCCACATGAAGCACAGCTTTGTTCCTACTAAGGAGCATTATAAGAATATATGAAAATCTCACTACATTTGGGTGGTAGGTCACTTTGGAGTAGATAAGATAGTGATAATTTAGTAGTACGAACTAGGTTAAAATATATCATGATGTTGTGGCATACATCAGATCTTGCACAACTTGTATGATTACAAAGCCAACCAATTGAAAACAAGGCTTGTACACTCCACTAGTCAAATATTGATAACCCCTAGTAGTTTGTTTCCATGGATTTCATGTTGGATCTACCTAATGTTAGTTATTGTCATTATTATGTATCTATTATGATTCAGGGTTCTCAAAGATGGTAGAACTCATTTTCTACAAGGGGGTATCTACGAAAGAAACTAATAATCTTTTATTTGAAAACATATGGGTCCATTCTAGCCTACCATAGATCATTGTGCCACACAAGAATAATTGGTTTCTTAGCTATTTTTATTTCCATGGTCAATGGTGGACACAAAACTAACAAATTCCACAACATTCCATTAATAGACAAATGAGTTGCCAGCTACATGATTGTGTACATTTTTTGTATGTATCACTCAAAGAATTCCCATTTATGGTATGAGAAATTGCCTTATGTCCAACACAATGGCAATTGTTCTCTTCATGGTTCTATATGACACCAACCTATTGCATTTCTACCTTGGGTTCCAATTATTAGCACCCATTGATGTTGTAATGTTTGTCATGTTGGACAAGACACCACCCTATGTGTAAAAGGAATTGGACAAAACATCACCTTATGTTGAAAAGGAATTGGACAAGGCAACCATATTTGTTGATAAGATCAAACACGTTATGCAATTAGTTCAAAAAATCTTGCAATGAACTCATGAAAAGTAAAAGCATCAACATCATGTATCTCATTAGTTTCAAGTGGGATACAAAGAATGATTGCACCTTTAAAAAGAGAGGCTTCAAAGCCCAAATAAGAAAATCAAAGATTTGGAGTGTGGGACATACACCATTACCAAGATGATGAGTGTTAATGCATTTAAGCTCAATTTTCCACCCTATCTTGGCTTTTAGTGTTTAATGCATAAATGCTTCAGCCATACTTTCCACCATTATTAGACACATCAAGCGTTGTTGAGTAGTTGTGGAACATAGAATTTAAACCTAACACCATCACTCCAAATTTTATAGATCAAATCATTAATGCATCGGTCAAAGATATAAAGAATCAACATATTCCACTCTCTCAAGTGGTTAAGCAACTACAATTTTGTAGCATGGTAAGTGGTTCACCAGAAACCAAATTCATCAAAAGCTCCCTCATTAGGTGTAGAAACTAGAAATAATGTGGTGCATTGCTTCTCAAGGAGGAACAAATGATCTAGAAAGCATCTAAACTCATTTAAGTTGTAGTTTTGAACAAAATCTTGAAAATTTTTGAAATTTTGTTTTTTCAAAATTTCTATTTTTATTTACATTTGTGAGGCCCTCTAGAATGTGATTAATTACTCATGACCTAGGTTTTTCAATGCACATATGAACTTTTAATTTCAAGTAATAGGTTAGGAGTTACAACTCCAACAATTAGGGTTTGCCAAAATCAAATAACTACAACAAACATTTTCAATTTTCTAATAAGTTTGTCATTATCTAACTATCATTTCAACTTCCAAGGACACATATAACCACTAAGTGTGGGAACTCTTCAATTCTCACCAAGAACCCTAATTTACTATTTTTAGTATTGAAAAAGTAAATAATCAATGAATAGAAAGCATGTAAAGGAAGTAAAATGCATACATCTCTCAGTTCAAACAAACATATATGTGTTCATCTATTTAGTAATTGTTAATTATGTCTTGTTTAATTTTGTTATTGTTACTTATAATGCATTAAGTTCCTCAACCAACTATTACCCTTAAATTCCCAACTTAATTCAAATCAATTGTTCCCCTAATATGTGAGAATACAGACATGTATAGAAATTTTCTTAATATTTTTCTACCTATAAATGATATAAGAATATATCTTAAGAGTCTTTCCATCCTTATTTTGTGGAGGCATTCAAATGTGAATAATTATCGTTGACTTGTAACCCACTTTAAAAATATTCTCTTTATAATTTGGCTAAAATTCTAGATATAGTCCCTTATTTGGAGAAAATATTTTATTACTTTGATCTAGAGTATAAATGTATTATACCTTGACTTTATTATATATACTATGTATATATATGACTCCATGCAATTTTGTATAAATTCTCATTATAAATTATTTTTGTAATATTAATTGTTCAATTAATTTAACTTGACTTTTATCGCTTAACTAGTATAGATATCTTAAGTAAATCTATCTAAAAAAATGTCGAGAGATATCAAATTAAAAGTTTAATTATAAAATTTTATTTATGTTTATTTTCTTAATTATTTAATTATTTAAGGCTTATATCATCAATGAACCCTAATTGATTTTTCAACTATAATTAAGAAATAAAAACTATCTCAAACTAAAATATAAATAAAAAATATGTAAATTTAACAAATCAAAATATTTTCTTTCTTAACCTATAAACTTTTTAAAAATATGATTAACCTTTAAATGTAAACTTTTTATTTGATATTACACTTCTCCATTTTAATTACTTAAGACTCAAACTTAAAATTTGATATAAAATTCTAGGTTGCTTTAAATGTAAATTATCCATTTTATTTAGTTTTATTTTTTTGACTTTCTTGTTACACTTTGAAAAAGAAGAAGAATTGATGATAACATATTATGCTACTTATTTGGATTTATATTATGCTAATTATTAAATATTAATATTTTGACATGTAAATGGCTATCAAATTTAAAGTAAAAGGTAAGAGTTTTTTTAACACACTCACGCCATTACACTCCACCCCTTGCTACCATTGTAGAATGCTTCTCGGCATTAATAAGACTAACCCTCAAAGTATATTATAGATTTGTAAACCTTATACTCTAATACAATTGTTGACATTCCCATAAATCTCAAGAACTTCATCTCTCAAAAAAACTTTTTTTTTACTGATTGCATTTTTTAGTACTTATTAAACATAAATATAAAGATTTTAAGTTAAATCTACACAACTTACAGAAGAATTACTTGTCCAACAAAGTTTGGCTTTCCAAACTGACTTCTCCACATATAAATTTAGACTCTTTTCTAATCATTCTAGATTATTAATTCTAACTATTGGGCCATGGTAATTTCGATGGATAGGAGAGCTTTTTCCCTCCATGTGAATTTTTCACTTTATATTTTTAATTAATATTATATTCTATAATTTTAATTAAAAATATATATGTTTCTTAATATTACAAATTGATTTAGTCTACACTACCAATTTTTACAAATACTGTGATAGTTTTTCAAATTACAAATAGTGTGATAGTTTTTCAAAGTTCTTTATAACTTCTACAAATTACTTTTATAACAAATATAGTATGCTTGCTTAATTTTTATCTTTCGAGAAAATTTTATATATATATATGGTGACATAAGATTAGGATAATATTAAAAATTTTAAGTATGAAGTCTATTAGTTTTATTGTATTTATAAAATAATTGTAGCACTTTAAGATGTGTAAAAGAATAATTAAATTGGATATTATTTGTTAATGGTGCAGCTTGTAGACTACATGTTATCATTTCCTGGTGTAAAAGCAAATGTTGTCAATAATGAAGGCTTCAGTCCATTGGACATAGCAATAAATGCAGAATCTCAAGATAAGCTAAAGCTTGGTATGATTGTACAAAGTTTGAAAGATTTTGGTGCCACAAAGAGTTTAATATGTCATTGTAGATCCGAGTTACCTCCTTGGAAGTCACAACATACAACTAATAAAATTGATGTTGAGAGCAAAATATTGGATGTAGACACACTTGTGGCATCACTCATTGCTACTGTGACATTTGCAGCTATATTTCAAGTACCAGGTGGAACTAAAAAGGATGGTCTTGCTACTATGTCATTGGAAACAGTTTTTCGTGTGTTTTTATTCTCAGATTGCCTTGCCTTTTTTGCATCCATGACAGTGGTGATTGCATGGATTTTTCGAGAACGATTACAAACAAAACTTATTGCAAATCGATCACCACTAGCCAAATTATCCATGTTGAGCTTGGGAATAGCAATAGTCTCTACATGCCTTTCTTTCTTATGTGCCACCATTCTAGTCACAATACCTCGTAAACTTGAGTCACTAGAGAACAAGCACGATAAGAAGCAATATCAAATGATATTTGCAGGTGAGATTGTGATAACATTTTTGGCACCCTTACTTACACTTATGTTCTTATCATTGGCATGGATATTTGAATATAACTTTCGTGCCACAAATGAATGACAAGCACGACTCAAATGGGAACTTAAACAAGTTCTCATTTCTACACTCCCTATGACTACAATTGTACTTATTATCATTTTTGTTTATATTATTGTATGATTGTGTGCTTTCTAAGAGAAAGAAGCACTATGATACATTCTAGGAAGAGTTTCTTACCTAAGAAAGATACATTATTATGTTAAATCAATTGATGTGATAAACATTTTTTAATCAAATACTTCTAATATATGTGTCCATAGTTAGTTTTTTTGGAGTACTTGGTTGAAAGATTTCAAATTTAATGTCTCAATATTTCATACATATCATATGGATTTTTTATTAGTATTATAATAATTATATTACATTATTTTTAAATAATACTTTGTTCCACTTTATTTTTTGTGTGTTTTTTCAAATATATTTAGTGGAAAAGCATAGAGTTTGTTAAATATCATTTGCAATATAGTTTTCAATTATTTTTAGAAATCTTATTGTAGTATATTTAGTGGAAAAGCATGGAGTTAGTTACATATCATTTGAAATGTAGTTTTGAATTATTTTTAGAAATCTTCTTGTAGTATATTTAGTGGAAAAGCATAGAGTTTGTTAAATATCATTTGCAATATAGTTTTGAATTATTTTTACAAATCTTCTTGTAACCTAGAGTCACACATAGTATTATGGGGAGATCTAAACTAAACTACATTTTTGTAACATAATGTTTTTATTTATATGATTAATTTAAAATATATTGAACTAACAACAATATAATTATATTTATGAAAAATAGTATTTTACAAATATATAATAATAATATGAAAAAAAACATTCATGTGTAAGGAGAAAAACATGCTCTCTAACATGGAAGATCTTATAAATCAAGTATATTTGTAATTTTTTAGAAAATTAATAATGGCAAGTGAGCTATCCAATCAATTTTTAACCATTTTCTATCACTAAAAAATGGTTAATAATTGACCTAGTAAACCGCCTATCATTTTCTATTTTCTAAAAATTGCACACATACATGATTGTTACATAGAAATTTTGGACATTGGCCCCAAGCAAACACCCATGCATTGGACATGAAGATAAATTCAACAAGAGGAAGGGATTGGAAGAAAAGTGTTTAGTGCTCAACCATATTTGAATGAGCTCAAGTTGAATGATAAGCAATATCAATAAGGAAGATGATGTGATCAAAGACAGTGCTGAGGAAAAGAAAGATGAGTGTGATGGTCATGACGATGATAATGAGGGACACATTGATACAAAAGGCTCAGATTCAAGTGTCACTAGTGGATGATACACTACTCTATATCTAGTTCAAGAGATGGATTAAGAGGTCCCAAAATTATTAATCTTATAGGAAAAGTTAGTTTTGGATTCCTAACTACAATTTTATTCAAGGACTAGTACATGTGTGAACTACACCAATAAAAATTTTGAGCAAGCTAGGAAACATTGCAGTGATTTATTATCTCAAAGGAATATAGTGACATGAAGAATGCCAATGAGAAAATGCATGATGACACTATGATGCACATTAAGCATCCCAATTATCTCACAAAATTCATCATGGAGAGGTGTGGAATTCATGACCTTGATACTCATAAGAAAGGCATGTACACATAGAGGTGTACCAACAATAAATGGTAAAGGCATGTACACATAGAGGTGTACCAACAATAAATGGTTGTTGATGTAGATTTTCTAAGATGATAGGGAGGAGAGCCTAATGGATGACTTAGATTTGAAGATATGATCATTTAGTTCAATTGCATATCAAGTTGTTACATCAATTGAGAACATCTAGCATGCCAAGATTAGGATAAGTTTAGATGCAAAAAACTCAAAACTTTCAGCTATGTATATATAGCTACAAGTCAAAACAACATAATATATAAACATTTGAATGCTACAAGGACCATAATATGACATATGTCAATGACATATGCATGGTGATAGTGTGATGCACATTGAATGCCCAAATTATCTCGTGGAAGTCATTATGGAGAGGTGGAATTCATGATTTTGAAACTCATGCGGAGAGAACATATAGAGAGTGCCAACAATAGATGGTACTAGATGCACATTTTCCAAGATGGTAGAGGTAGGAGATCCCAATGTATGGACTAAGATTCAAATACGAGATCATTTGGTATAACAACATATTAAGCTATTAGAGCAATTGAGATCCTTAGAAGGCTCCAAAATTTCAACCATACACATCATAATTCTAAGTTAAAATATCATAAGATCTAGATATTCCAAGAGTATAAGTACCATACCTTAACACAAAAAATATACATGTCAACGTAGCAAGTAAGCATTGTTGTATGCTCACCTATAGAAGATTCAGGGCACTTCAACATATATGGGAAACCATGTCAAATTGCATGTGTTTATGCCTAAATCAAATTCTATATAATCATCACACATGTTTAAAATTCTAACATAATAGAAAAAAGTAGGAAGACTACTCAATCAACTAGTAACCAATTTTTTTTATTCATCTAAAAAAAACTAGTAACCAACTTTTCCAATGCGAAAAAGTGGTCAGCAATTGATGAAGTATTAGAAAATATGATCAGTAGTTGACTAAGCAACCTACTTGGTATTTTTTCATTTTCAAAATTATGCAAACATGTGGAATTGATAAGCCTTTCTGTTATCATGACCAAGAATCAAAGGAAGTAATTTGAGTCCAAGTTACAAATGGTAAAGCAACACCAAGAGCTAATCTAGATTATGCATATGCAAGTTAATGCTAATTACTTTACACAAATGGTAGAACTAAACAAATTACAATGACAAATAGTCGAGCTAAAGAAGTCTAGGACAAAAAAGAGGGTCATCTCAAAACTATTGGGAAAGGTGTGTTGTATAGCATGCATAATAATAATGTTAATTATGTAAAATAAATATTTAATTGTGGTGCATCTAGAGATGTGAATATCACATGGGTTAGGCATTCTTGGGGACACTTGTATGTTGTTTTAATATGGGAGTCACACTGGAATTAATATATAATTTTGGAGTCATGGTTTAGTGAGCTCATGGTTTTGAGGCACATGGTTAAATATGTAATACCACTTGGTCATTTTGTGCAAGCTTATTCTATAAAAGCAAGCACATGAGTAGTTGTTGAGGTTGGCTTGTTGGTTGTCGGTTGGATTAAGCATCTCTTGCAAGTTGTGTATGTAATTATAGGAAGCATGGATTGGGATGTGTGGGTACATGGTTCTCATTCACTTGTCCACATGGACGAGTGCAACTAAGTTGCTTGATGCTTTAGAGGCCTTGCATGGAGACTATACAAATGTATTGTAATCTTATTCTTGAGATATACATTGAATTGTGTGGGTGCTTTTGGAGGCTAGGTTTTTTCCTTGAAAGGGTTTTCCCAATATACAATCGGTATTATCTTATGGATATGCTTTGTTATTGTTTTGTATTATGGATTCTAGATAGTTGTTTTGTATTTTGTCTCCCATGAGTTATGTGGAATTGGTATATTTTGCTACAACTTCCTTTCATTTAGTATCAGAGCTTGGTTTTTAGGTTGTAGGAGACATCTTCCTAGTATTATTAACCTTTTGTTTGGGTGGAACCTTGTATATAGTTGAATCCATGGTCTTACAGGAAAATATTGAAAGCATTTCAAGGTTTCACATGTATTTATAAATTTGGGGTGTTTCAAATCTAGAATTTTTTGTTGATTTAGCAAATAGATTTTTTGTTGGGTTCATTTTTTGTGAGAGTTGTGAAAGAGAAGTTTAATAGATAGCATGTGTGGCCAAAATATACCTCACCATTAGATTCAAAAGGCTCAAAAACCTATAAATACATATATTTGAAGCTAAAAACATTAGCCACTTTTGGAGGGTTTGGTGGAATCTTTAGCTGTCAAAATTCGTACTCTATCGTGGTCACAAACAAGTGTCAAATCTATACTATTCTATGGAATATGCACCTATATCATCTAATAGTATAGTGCATAAATTTTCAAGCGATTTGACTGGTTAGTAGGTAGAGACTTGATTTTAAAATTATTTTATTTTACCAAGCGTACTGCCTATGTCAACTCCTGCAAGTATGGCAACTCTGCCATTAGCCAAAGGATACATTGTCGTGGGCCCTATATAGCATGGTTCTTGCGCTAACATCAACTACTTTGGGCACACAAGGACTCTTTTCGAAAACCCCAGTCACATCGGTGACCAAGGGTCGGTCAAGATCCAAGCCACTAGTCACAGTTAGGGTCCAGTCCCTATTCATAGCTAGTTTACAAGGGCTTAATCCGCAACGGCCACAACCAAAACATCACCACCACTCAACCACCTCCTTACCACTTTGCCACCACTATGGTGGCACCACCCACGCACCACCACCATTGCCGCTCAATCGGTGGCACCACCCTACAGATATCGGAGTAGTGACATGTCCATTTGTTATTTGCCTCAAGGGAGCATTTTTTCAAGAAGCATAATTGTCGCCTATGGTAACAAATTTTCAACTTTTTATAGTTGATGGAAATCTCTTTCCAAGCACTATGCACTGATATTAGTGTTTTTTCCAAATTTTGTTATTTATGACAAAAAATTACATTTGGAAACAACCAGTTTTGCTCATTTATTCGACAAGTCATATCTTGTGCCCATAGTGTTTGATTTTGGACTTCTTATAGGCAATGGAGAGAATTTTCTTAGCACTTTGTAGTGGATCAAGTGTGGAAGTGTTGGTATGTGCTTTGTTCACTTAACATTTCTCTAGGGGTTCTTGTTGGGCTTCTAAACTGTGATTGCTTTGTGGGTTTGTAACAAATCAGATCTAGAGTTAATCTGGGGTTTGAGTCATTGAAACTCTACATGTTAATCTATGGTTGTCTTTGTTTTACATAATTACTAATGTAATGTTCAACTTGTATGTTGCATTGTTTGAGATCTGAGTTACAAGTGCAGGTTTAAGGCTTGTCTTACTTATAAGTTGTATAAATAACTCGAATGTGGGCTTTCTATACCCACAGATCTTTTGGCGTTGGTGCAAATTATGTTGGTTGGCCTTTTTGGTCACTTGGTGCATTGGTATGTTTGTCACTATGAGGAGAGAGACAATGCTTGGAATACTTGAGACAATTGTATTTTGAAACTTATAATTGTTGACTATGGTTGTATGAGAGATTCTAGATCTCAATTCAATGAGAGTTTGATGCAAATACATTGAGGGTAGTGATCATGGTGTCATGGAGGTTATGGTATGCATAGAGCTTTCACATGACATGGTCATTTATGAAGATACATAGTTGGTGGTGATCGATTGATTCCTATTTATCTTCTTGGTTTGGACCTGTCATGGTTCTACTTTACCCTTTGGGAGTTGGTGTTGCAATTGAGTATTTGTTTCCTCACTTATCTAATAAAATGAATACTTGCAATAATGAATAGAATTAGGAGTGCATACTAGATAGAGGAGTAAAAGTATATATTTATTCACACATGAAAGTATTACAGAAATAGACTAGAGATGGTCGGGCAAGGATCGGAGACGATCTGACTAGATCATACTACTTTCCTTGACAATACAAAGACTATTTAAAAGACTTGATGATTGCCAAGAGTAACGCAATTGTCGACTAACCGAATCCGACTAACTCTTATAACTATCCGAGAGCCAACAAACAATTAATGCATAATCAAATAATGTTATGTGACTTCTTCTCCAAAATGGAAAAGAAAGATATTTATGAATAACTCTCTAAAATTATAAGAGGATAAAGTTTATTTGCCCTTTATAATTAAAAGGGAGATGGAAAATAAAGGATATTATAAACCTTTGGTTGAAATGGAGATAAATAAAGAATAATTATAAAAAAACCCCTTTAAAAGGGAGGAGTTATTATGTTTATTAAACCATTATTAATGATAACCTTTGTGAAAAGGTGTGATGGTTTAGAAATCACCCCTTAAAAGGTTATATAAGGCATTTGTGTGAGACTTGGAATAGGCAATGGAGATCACTCAAAAGGAAGAAGAATGTGGAGAAAGGAGGAAATAAGAGCATTGCAAGAAATCACGAAGGAGAAGGATTATTGATTGGTCGGCAGTGAGCATTGGAGGAGCACACAGTGTGTGTCCAACTCGGGGTACAATGTCCACCCAAGATTGTCCTAGCCAGGGCTTGTGTGATCACTTATGTTGAGCATGTTTTGTTGAACATGGCTCTGGAGCACTTGTGTGTGTGCTTTCTGAAAAGAAGCAAGATGCTTGGGAAACATGTGTGTTTTTTGAAAAAGAGTTGAATGCCAGGAAGCACATGGTTGGTTCTGAATAAGAACTAGGTTCCTCTTGGAAGCGCTCACTAGCTGAAAAGGGTTCAATCTCTAATCTATTCTCTAGAGTGATATTGGAAGAACTTCCCAGAACACCAAAAGATATGTATTTATTCCTTTCTATGATGGAAATTAATTAAGTACTAAACTTAATGCTAAAGAAAGATATTAGGATCATGATATTGTTGCAAGTATGTGCCTAATTGGTGTTGTCATTGGTGTCAACTGTATCCTATTCCATTACTTATTTAGAAGACTTGTATGTTGAGGATATTGAGAAAATTAGCCTCTCCATAAGAAACAAGTGAGTTACAGTGAAATGTAGTATAGACAGTGAGTGGTATATTGAAGAACAACCTGGTAGACTACTCCGCATTTCTTTCTAGATGATGATTTGGTAATGCGGTTTAGGTATGATGTTCTCAATTGTTAGACAGTGTTATGCCTCAGAGATTAAGTCCTAATCTTCTTCAGAAGACATCTTGAAGAAATGTCTAAGTCTGGGCAAACAAAGGTATAGCAGGAACAATGAACAAGGTCTAGTGTAGTGGTATGCATTCCTCCGCAGATAAGTATTTCATTATGCAGTTTTAAGGTGTTGTAAACACTTATATGAAGTGTCTTATTCCAGAGTTAGGAGATCTAAAGTTCACCAAAAGGATAGCTACAAGCTACTAAGTATCGGCATAGTGTTTAACAGAGTTTGACAGAGACAGTCTGAGTTCTGATGGTCTACATTTCTCCGCAAGATGATATCATGCCTTGCGGTTCTGAGGGTAAGATTGGGAATGTGTAAAGAGTTCTTGACATGATTTTGGAAGTGTTTCATGATCAGCAATAGAAGTTGTAAGATAGAAGATGAAGGTGTTAAGCATGTTCTTGAGGAACAGGCCGACTGGTGAGATAAATCATTGTGTGGAGAAGAGTTAATGATTGGAGGATTTATGTAAGCAATTAGAAGATCAGAGATGACATATATGAACATGCCTGGGAGAAGATTTGGGTCTGTGCAACACTTAGTGCATTGGATTGAGTGACAAGGTACATCTTTTTATGTACACATTTTACTT
The DNA here is from genome assembly GCA_027924645.1 of Cunninghamia lanceolata. Lineage (NCBI taxonomy): Eukaryota > Viridiplantae > Streptophyta > Pinopsida > Cupressales > Cupressaceae > Cunninghamia > Cunninghamia lanceolata. The sequence continues at coordinate 1,615,409 of BSBN01001455.1, forward strand.
CTTGGATGCCAGCCTGATTATGAAGTAAATCATGATGCGAATATATAAAGGTGATGAAATTCAGTTGAGTTGTGTGTGAAGTGTGTGTGTGATGCGAAGATACGAATAGTGGAGCAGAGTTAGAGGATCAGCAGCGATGAAGACTTGGGATTCAGAATATAGTTGTTAAATGACTGCACCCTGGCATAGTGGTAGCTGATGAATCAGTATTCAGTTATCATGTGTGATCTGAATGGAAACATGTTTTTGTCATCAAGGCAGTAAGATGGCAGTGAGCCTTCGGTAGGGTTTAACAGCCCTTATTGTAATCTTGCTAAGTTTAGGGTTGAGGCAGTGAGCCTGCCAAACTTAGTTGTACTTCATGGTTGTAAGCCAGCATGTTCTAGATCCGTGGAGTGACCAAGCATGAACATCATTTTTGTAAAGATTGCAATATATACTTGAGAGCTAATCCTCTCCGTGGTTTTTCCCTTTTTGGGTTTTCCACATAAAATCTTGGTGTTATGTGTCATGCTTTTGTGGATGTTGTTCAGTTGTATATTTTGCTTCTATTTGATTATTCTTTTGAAATGGTTGAAAGTAAAACTTCAAGAAAAGATTTATAGAACACTGATTCACTCCCCCCTCTCAATGTTCCTGACAATCAACAATTGGTATCAGAGCAAGGTTCCTCGAAAGAAGTTTAACAGCTTGAGGAAAATCTAGGATAGTGTGATCATAGCAGCAAGAAGGTATGGAAATTATGAAAGGTACAATCAACTAAAAGCAGCTCTTATGGATCTTGAAAACTTTCAAGCAGAAGTCAAGGATCCGAAAGAATACTTGCAACAAGCAGATGAATGCATCTTAAAGCTAAAAGAGCTAGTCAAGAAATTCAAAGACAAATACAAAGAAGTCAGTGACCAATTTCTATTAGCAAATGAAGCCCTAGAGGATTTGGAAGTAGAAGTTGCAGAAAGAACAAGAGCAGAAGATGATCTAAATCTAATTCTAAAGAATAGATCAGAAGACTGTACAAAACTTGAAAAAGAGATTATAAGTTTAAAAACAAATCTAGAAAAGGCTAGAAGCTTTGAAGAAAAGTTCAAGATAAGTATTGCCAAGCTTGATGAAATGATTGCTAGCCAGAAGAATGCTGATAGCAAACATGGCTTAGGATTTGAGAAAGGAGAAAGTTCAAACTCTAGTCAGATAAGCACTAAATTAAGGCAAAACAAAGAATACTAGTTCAGAAATCAAAGAAGAAGATCTAGAAGACCTCCGGTTAGACAACCGAATGCTCAAAGGTACCCATCTTTCAATGGTTATTGTAATTCATGCAATAAGTTTGGTCATAGGGCTACTCGGTGTAGAAGTAGAATAAATCAAAAGACTCCATTATTCTCTGGTCAGTGTTTCAATTGCAAGAAAATTGATCATAGAGCAAATGAATGTAGAAATCATATCAGGAAAAGTTTCAATAGTGTGAGGAATGAACAATCATTCAAAGGTAAATGCTTCACTTGCAATAGAATTGGTCATAAAGTTGTTGTATGCAAAAGTAAAGTAAGTCAGAACTCTATTAGGTGCAATGCATGCTACAAAATGGGACACAGATCAAATGAATGCAGAAGTTCAGTAAAAACTAATTTTTAAAATATCAGGAACAGTCAATCATTCAATAAAAGGTGTCTTGCATGTAATAGATTTGGACATGTGGCTAATCAATGCAGATCAAATCCAGTCAATGGAAGGATTCAAGGACAAAAGAATGTGGTATATTTCAATTGCAACAAACCTAGACATATTGCAAAGTTTTGCAGAAGCAGGAATGTGAAGAGAAATCATTATTTTGAAGAAAGGAAAATAGAGCAGAGAAATGACAGTGGAAAAGAGAAAGTTAATCTGGTTGAAACCAAGAAAGAAATGAACAAGGTATGGATCAAGAAAGGAGTAATTGAAGATAGAGATCTATCCGCACCGGTATCCGGTGCAGATACCTCCTCCGGGAAGGAAATTGAGAGCTCTAGCTCAGGGGGAGCAGTGTAGAAAATTCAAATCCCCCAGCCAGAAATTGGGTGCCAGAATCTGGCACGAAGGTATACGATGAAACCTGATATGACACGTCTCTTGAAAGAAGAACCAGAAGAAAAAGGGTTAACGTGGCATATTGTGGAGCAGTCCGAATCAACCATATTCTACAGTGAGGGGTTTTCAATAGCCTTGAGCATTTAATGGCGACTCAGTCAGCCGCACGGAGAATAAAAAGGAACCTGTTTGATCTCTAAATCTCTTCGCATTCTACCTGGTCATACACATTTACATACCCCTGGAAGGTTGTATTTGTAGCAGTTGTAAATCAAGCAAGGACTATGGTGGATCTTGAGAATTCACTACTGGAGGTAGCTGGTCGAACTAACATCCATGATGGAAAGCATAAGGAATTGAGCTCCAACCAAGAGGAAGCAATCTAATTTCAGATGATGGTAGCAACTCCAATTCTGATAATGGGGATGATTCTGATGATAGAAAGACATCTAGGATAGGGACGCCTTTGAAGAAGAGATTTGACTCTGGTGAAAAAAGAAAATGATGATGTGGGCCAGAGAGATGATTCAGACGGTGATGGATTATCGTTTGAGAGTGATTTGTACAAAGATGATGAAAATAGGGAATGGCTTCAAAAGTTGTCTGAACTAGACAGGGAGATGATTTTTGCAGAAAGAATAGAGGTGAGGGATAATTTTTTATGCGGAAAAGGGCTAGAGCTCAAAAAAATGAGACTAGGAATTAGAGGGGAAAAGATGTAGGGCCACCATCTTCACGGATGTGCTCTTCTATGAAATCTACCATGACAGTGAAAGAAAATGCCTTAAATGAATTATTTGCAAAGAGACAGAAGGCACGGGATTCAGATGTGCAGAGAGTACAAAGGGACACTGTTGGGTCATCTAGAAGATGGGATTCTTCACCTGGCAGATGAAAGTCTCATGCTAGTCCAAATGTTAGTCCATCATCCTCTAGTAACAGGGATCAAAGTTCAAGCAGTCGTGGAGATCCAGATGACAATGGTGGAGGAATAAATTATGATATTCCCTCCTTTGAAGATATTAAGAGTATAACAATTCAGGGATCAAAGCTTGCTAAGTGGTTCGTGGAGCCGTTCTTCGAATAGATCAGTGTGGGTTGTTTTGTGAGAATTGAGATTGGTATGTCAAGGTCAGGACAGTGTATTCACTGTCTCTGCATGGCCAGGAATGTAGACGCAACCAAGGCTGACAAGCATTACAAATTTGAGAATAGGATTATCCACAAGTATCTGGATTGTGTCTAAGGCAGTGATGATAGTGTAGCTAGATGGCAGATGGAGAGGGTGTCTGATTAGTTACCCCTTAAGAAAGAGTTTAAGAAATGAGAATAGAAAGTAGAGAGCACTAAGGGCCAAATCTCTGATATGGAAGAAAAGAAAAATCCACTGAAGAAAATAAATAATTTTGTCTATTCTGCAGAAACTATAAAGCAGATACTATAGGAGAAGAAGGCAGTTTCTGTAAGGCCATCAAGTCTGGTTGCTGAAAGGGATAGGCTGAGGAAGGAGATGAAGCTTGCAGAGAGCAAACATGATTATTTTGTAAGTAGACAGGATCAAAACACGGTTGAAAGACTTAGAAGTCCTTTTACTTCAGAGAAAAGGCAAGGATGCATAAGCCTAAAATGACCAAGTATCATAAATGTGCAAGATAAGTGATGATATACATTGACAAGGGTCAAAAGTAAGGAGGCCCTGCAAATGTTCAAGAGCCTCTACCTCTCAATGATTCATTTGCATCTAAGAAGAAGAAGAAGGAGGAGGAGGAGAAGGAGGAGGAGGAGGAGGAGAAGCAGAAGGAGAAGGAGAAGGAGAAGAAGAAGGAGAAGAAGGAGAAGAAGGAGGAGGAGAAGAAGTAGAAGGAGAAGAAGCAAAAGAAGGAGAAGAAGAAGAAGGAGAAGGAGAAGGAGAAGGAGAAGGAGAAGGAGAAGCAGAAGCAGAAGAAGAAGAAGAAGAAGAAGAAGAAGAAGAAGAAGAAGAAGAAGAAGCAGGAGAAGAAGGAGAAGAAGAAGGAGAAGAAGGAGAAGAAGAAGAAGAAGCAGAAGCAGAAGAAGAAGCAGAAGCAGAAGGAGGAGGAGGAGCAGAAGAAGAAGAAGAAGGAGGAGGAGGAGGAGGAGGAGGAGGAGGAGGAGAAGAAGGAGGAGGAGGAGGAGGAAGAAGAAGAAGATGAAAACTGACCAGGAGAAGGAGAACCTCGTTGAACTAGGACAAGGTCTAGAACTGTCCAAGACTATGGTAGATGAAGCACCTAAATCAAAGACCATTGAGTCTGAACCCGCAAAGGCAAAAAATACTGCCAGATGAAGTTGGCACTGAACCTGAAGGACCCAAGGAATTTATAGCAGCAAAGAAGGAAAAAGAGAAAGGAAAGAAGGAAACAGTAGCAGTTGCTAAAGAGAAGGGCAGGAGATTAGAGGAAATGTTCTAAGCAAAAAGGCCCCAAAACTTGTAAGGGAAATGCAAGAAAGGTTAACAAGATTGAAAGAAGAAAAGGAGACAAGGAACCCTCAAAGGAAGAAGGCAAAGGGCAAATCATCAACCAGTGAGCAGAAGGAAGAAGCTTACAGATTGACTTTAAATGAGAAAAGCAATTCATTACGCAAGTAGGGGTTTCATCTGATGTTTTAAGGGAGAAACAAATTGCTTCAAGAAACCAAAATATGAGACAAAGAAGAATAAGCATGGACATATTTGCAGCTCCTCAACAGGCTATGCTAACAGAAGACCATGACATCCAAAAATAAAACTCAGAGGCATAGTAAAGTAAAGGAAGAGGTCAATGCAATGCAAATTGGACCTGTTGAGAGTAAGGATCTCGTGAATATGGAAACCGAAAAGGAGAAGAAAGATGATAAGGGAAGCCAGCAAAAGAAAATCTGCAGACAGAGTCATGTCTAAAGCTTTGAGAGGACAAGATATGTTACTCCAGAAGTGATAGCATGTGAAGGTTCTAGATATGATCTGATGTGTATTCCTGATAAAAGGAAAAAGGTGTAGCAGTGCAGGTAAATAATCAGAGATGGTTGCTGAAGTCAAGAAGATAATGAAATTATCTCCCTAGGGAAGCAGGTAAATGATGAATTTCTTATAAAGAGCAGTAAGTATTGTAGTGTTACTAGCAGAGAAAATAGGGCAGTAGCAGCAAGATCCTAAGGTGAGAATTGACAAATCAAGAAGGAGAGAACGTCACATGAAGAACCAAACTTGCAGTCAAGAAAGCATCAAGTAAGGGGGAGCCGTTAGTTGAAGAGAGTTCAAAAGAGAGATTAGATCAAAGCAGATGAGTGCAAGTATGTGCCCTTTGCCATTGATGTCAAAGGGGGAGAGAAGTCATGTCAAAAAATTAGAGTGCAGATGTGTAGGAGAAAGGGGGAGAATTTTGGAGAAAGAAAGAGTGCAGGAATGTAAAGAGAAAGGGGGAGAATCTTGTCTTGATGGTTGTTGCAGTTTTTCACATCATATGTTGCCATCAATGACAAAGGGGGAGATTGTTGCAAGTATGTGCCTAATCGGTTTTGTCATTGATGTCAACATATTCTTGTTGTCATTGGTGTCAATTGTATCCTATTCCATTACTTGTTTAGAAGACTTGTATGTTGAGGATATTGAGAAAATTAGCCTCTCTGGAAGAAACAAGTGAGTTACAGTGAAGTGCAGTATAGACAGTGAGTGGTATGTTGAAGAACAGCCTGGTAGACTACTCTACATTTCTTTCTAGATGATGATTTGGTAATGCGGTTCAGGTATGATGTTCTCAATTGTTTGATAGTGTTATGTCTCGAAGATTAAGTCCTGATCCTCCCCGGAAGACATCTTGAAGAAACGTCTAAGTCTGGGCAAGCAAAGGTATAGCAAGAACAATGAGCATGGTCTAGTGCAGTGGTCCGCATTCCTCCACAGATAAGTATTTCATTATGCGGTTTTAAGGTGTTGTAAACACTTATATGAAGTGTCTTATTCTAGAGTTAGGGGATCTGAAGTTCACCGGAAGGATAGCTACAAGCTGTTAAGTATCGGCATAGTGTTTAACAAAGTTTGACAGAGACAAAGTCTAAGTTCTGATGGTCTGCATTTCTCCACAACATGATATCATGCCTTGCGGTTCTGAGGGTAAGATTGGGAATGTGTAAAGAGTTCTTGACATGATTTTGGAAGTGTTTTGTGATCAACAGTAGAAGTTGTAAGACAGCAGATGAAGGTGTTAAGCATGTTCTTAAGGAATAGGTCGACTGGTGAGATAAATCATTGTGCGGAGAAGAGTTAATGATTGGAGGATTTAAGTAAGCAATTGGAAGATTAGAGTTGACCTATATGAACACGCCTGGGAGAAGATTTGGGTCCGCGCAACACTTAGTGCATTGGATTGAGCGACAAGGTACATCTTTTTATGTACACGTTTCACTTCTTGGATGCCAACCTGATTATGAAGTAAATCATGATGCGAATATATAAAGGCGATGAAATTTGGTTGAGTTGTGTGTGAAGTGTGTGTGTGATGTGAAGATGTGAATAGTGGAGCAGAGTTAGAGGATCAGCAGCGATGAAGACTTGGGATTCAGAATATAGTTGTTAAATGACTACACCCTGGCATAGTGGCAGATGCTAAAGCAATATTCAGTTATTAGGTGTGATCTGAGTGGAAGCGTGTTTTTGTCATCAAGGCATTAAGCTGGCAGTGAGCCTTCAATAGGGTTTAACAACCCTTATTGTAATCTTGCTAAGTTTAAGGTTGAGGTAGTGAGCCTGCTAAACTTAGTTGTACTTCATGGCTGTAAGCCAGCATGTTCTAGGCCCGTGGAGTGACCAAGCCTGAACATCATTTTTGTAAAGATTGCAATATATATTTGAGAGCTAATCCTCTCCGTGGTTTTTCTCTTTTTGAGTTTTCCATGTAAAATCTTGGTGTTATGTGTCATGTTTTTATGGATGTTGTTCAGTTGTATATTTTGTTTCTGTTTGATTATTCTTTTGAAATGGTTGAACATAAAAGTTCAAGAAAAGATTTATAGAACACTGATTCACCCCCCCTCTTAGTGTTCCTGACAATCAGCAGATATATGTGGGTTTTTGATAATCCAATTATGGATTGTGTTATTCAAATGACTATATTAATTATTTACTTTAGAGTTCTTAATAAAATATTACATGTGATTTTCAATTGCTATTTATAAATCTATTGATATCTTCACATATTCTAGCCTATCTTAACTATAAATATTAACCATAATAAATCTGCTGCAAAATAACTATAGGGAAAAGTAGCGTTACATTTGGTATCAGAGCCTAATGATCATGCCTAAAGTGTGTTATATGCTTTCAAATTTCATACTAACCAATCTATAATATACTCCTTGTGTATATCCAACATTATACATTCACCTTAACCTCTAAGACACCAAACCCAATTTTACAAGTTATAACCTATAGCCTTTGTCGATATACTAATCTTTGGTTCTTCATTTGCATTATTGAAAATCTTGGATCATATTTATGTGTGCATATCTATGTTTAAAATCTTGTCTAGAAATAGAATTGCTTTAAGAAACTCCCTATTATACTTAGGATGAACACTATGTCCATTATCAATCAATAGGCTCTCTATGGGCATTCAAGTGAGATATTAATCTATAGAGTCTTTCTTGTACCCTATTTGAAGGTCACATCCATGGTCAAAAAACTTAAGGCTTCATTCCATGTTACATGTTCTTTTGTTGTAATTCTTTATTGACCAATTTTCAATAGTAGTAGGGTGGTAAGCAAATTAGTTTACATTTCAAAATGACTAAAGATCTATTCTTTGAATTTTAGAGAGTGTGTATGCATGCCCAGGGAACATCTTTTCATCCTAACTCTTACATATTCTAATAGAGTATATTTGACAACACCATTGACTGACTTTGGTATTATATATACCACTTTGTGGAACAAGCAATGAAGACTTGTTTACATTTGTTATTCATTCATCATGACTATGTTCCATAAAGAAAGTCTTTGTCTTGAACCATTCAAGAATGGATATGGTTGAAAGTTGCTTAATATATATTTTTTATATTAAATTGTTATTATAATAATTTTGTGTGCTTTAGTTTCTTTAAACTTGACAACCAAAAACATATACATTTGAATTTAATACTATCATGATTTAGAATTTAGATGGCATGTCACCATGGACTTTAGATTCAATTCATAATGCTTGTATCTAAAGCCTTGAGCAATTGTTTATAGTCAATGGGGCCTTCACTAAAGGAACACATGTCTCGTTTCTAAGGGTTGAGATCCCTTGCATCAAGGGTTATGTCTCTAGAGGGTGAACCAATCGGTGAATATTAAGAAGATAAGAAGCCCGACATAGATAGTAAGAATGGTAGTAAGCATGGAGGGAGCGATGGTGATGACATCATACCAAGGCACCATTCTTCACATGATATGATCTCCCCATAATGGTGCGGTCATCACCACCATCACAATTATGGTATTGCTAATGACAAACTGCACAAAGGGTTATTTTCTTAATTACCGCAAGCCTTTCTTGGATTGGCTTCTTCATGCTACAGGTAGTTGCTCTCAATAGGTATTTCGTTGAGCTTACTCACCACTTTAATATGTTTTATGGAAACATTGGAGTAAATGACACTCATTTTAGCCATTGAAATATAATCTTCACTGTGGACCATAGGATGGAACATCGACCTTTTTGTTGTAGTCTACACCATATAAGTGACTTAATCGATTACCATCTATGTGCAAGGAGTGTGCACAAAGTTGCAAGGGCTTGTGTTTTCCATTATACTCAGTCTGATCATGATGATAGTCCGGTGATCATGGGATCCATCATTATCTTTGGTAATGTTAATTTGCTCATCCATTTCTACTAAACCAATAGATTCTCTAGTAGCACTTTCATTCTCATTAAAATCCATATCTGAATACTGACAACTGCTATCATCTAGATAACTTTCCTGAGAGGAAAGCATGTTTGTTATTCTATATTAGTTCCCACTACTGAATTTAAGTATTTAAGAAATCATCTCATATCCCAAGATACTGTTTCATAATTTTTCATTTCATGGATGCCCTGCTCCTTCATAGCTTGACATATTTTTCACAGAAGCATGCATATTTTTTTGTTGTCTTTCAAGTTAGAATCATCCATAGTCTTCCTTGAGGTGGAAATTTTTTTAAACTTCTTTGATTGTTTGTGCCTAATACGCTCTTCATTCAAGTCCATTTCATTCTTTCTCTCTAAGAGGACTGAATTCTTGTCCATTATAGAGCCACAAGTCATCGTCACTCAATGGAAGTTTCAAACAAATAAAAATTGGTAGATGAATGAGGAGTGAGTCTTGAGGTGTCAGGCCACATGTGCTCTGCCATAACATGTTGTGCACTGCACTTGTAAGGTGCACAATCATGTCATTAAAGGATAAATTAACTAGTTTACATAAGGAATTGGTCTGATATAAATTAAATGTCATTAATTGAACTCTCCACTGAGTCCCAACTATTGAGGAATCAAAGTCATTGGTGGTGCCTTTAACCAGTCTTTGGTTTGGTGTTGAAAAAATATAGGGTCATTGTTTCATAGTTTTCAAACTTTAATATCACAACGAATGTTCCATTTTATTAACATTGCACACTTTATTGTTATATATTTCTTTTGGTTAGTCATACGGAATAAGTTGGAGCCATTTATAATGTCCAACTCTTTCACAATAAGGCATATTGTATATAATCATTGAGAAGTGCATGCAAATTTTGTTCCATGAAGTTTCGCTTGAAGCAGCGACGAATCTGTAAGTGTCAATTGGTGCAAAATATAATTTTAGTTGGCAAGTTGTTTCTTCACAATTATTTGAATTCAATAGAAAGTGTATCCTTCTAGTTGACGTTTCTCTAATTCGTTATTAGTCATTAATAGTTACCATGTGTACATTATTTTAATCTATTATTTGTGATTAATTGCAAGTTATTTATAAAGGCCAAAGCCAAATTTTAGTTAGCCTCCCAGTTTTGATTATTGCCTTGTCCCCTAAATTATTTAGGGAATGTTGGAAGACGACTTAATTTTTTTTTAGTAAACATTGAATAATTATTCAATTTTATTTTTAACTATTGAATTGATAACTATATTTTCTTTTATAAGTTTATATATTGATTCAATTAGATCTTTTTTTTTATCAAAGATTTTGAATGTGAAAAATCACTCATAAAAATTTAGAAAGGACTAGTCAATCCTTCTTAGTCAAAATTGTTTAGTTTGCTTTGGAAATACAACTTCAATAACATGTTATTGAATAAAAGAAAAAAATGAAGAATGAAAGATAATGATATATGACTGTTGTATGTGTTCTACCTTGTATTATGTGGAGCTGACTAACTGGTTGAATAAGGTAATATACTATGCTTGTTGTTAGAAAAACATGACACCCAGATTGGTTACTTAAGTAAGTTACATTGTGAGACCATAACTCACAGGTCCCCGGATCATTTTCACATCTTAAACTTTGGAAAATATGGTGTTGTTTAGGTGAAATGAAACAATGTTTTTACAAGATATGAAACCAAAATGATTATCTTAGCATCTATCATGAGGACATGTTGGAATTTATAGGGGGAGAGCCAATCCCAAACTCAAGCCATTCTTAGATTAAATAAAACCTTTTTGTGATATGCAAGTTCCTCAAGAAGTTATTTGGATTTGGAAAAAAGCTAGTTTATGTATAATGTTTAAATCTTCAACATGTTTTATATTTTATAGAAATTGTCGAACTTCTAGAAACACGTCAAGGTTATTAAAATTCATATCGGGAATAAAATACTTGAGCTCATTGTTGAGAGTAAAAATCTAATCATCTTACACATCCTAGGCACATGGATATTTAATTGGAATTCCTATGAGTTTACTATATAAGATTAAAATATAACCCCAAGGAAAGGCACGAGATGAAAAAAAAATCCATGATTATAGCTACTATAATTTAAAGACTCCAAGGGCATAGAAATATTGGTAACCCATCTTTTGAATATTTTGAGTTTTTAAACATTGTTTGGGGATTTGGGTTTGGGAAATCAATCAAAAGACCTCGAATTGTGTCTTTAATTATTTTAGGAAGTCATAATTAGATGGTTGTGAGATCAATCAGGATGGAAAAGATGATGAAAGATATTTAATTAACCTAATTGCATAAAGTAAATATTAGACCTAGTGTTTCTCTATGTACTTTATGATGGTAATAGTTGATGTTTTGTTGCTAAGTTGCCTTGTAAGATTGTTTTGTACCATCTTTGTTTTATTGTACTTTGTTATTGGACTTGAATAACCCAATAACCTTGTACATGTTTTGTATAGAACTGAGATCTAGGTTAGGTATTATAAACACCTTGTTGACAGTAAACATTTGAATCCTTGTTAGATTTAGACTTGTCCCAAAACTCTATTTGAGTGACTAGGATATTATATAAACATTGATGTATTTGTTGCTATTCAATTGTATTTAGTATATGAAACGAGGATATTCATGTAGTCTGGAATGCATGACTATCATCTTGAATGTATTTTGAGTATATGGTACTCAATGATGAGTGACTACATAGTATGGGATATGCATGTCATTCACTAGGTAAGTACTATGTAATTACATGATAATACTTTTGTATATTAAAGTGACACCTAAAAGATTGAAATATTTGTATTAAAGATAAGGTTACACATTAACGACCAAATTTAAAAGATTATTTGATAGGAGATTTATTGTGGACACTTGTATTAGCTTCTCAAGTATAAATTTATGATCTATTTCATGTGAAAATGTACTTGTAGTTCTAATCATATTATTGATTAACAAAGTATTTCTATAAGAGTTAATTGTAATTTCAGTTAAAGCAAAAGAGTTATTGGAAAGATCTAAATTTTGATAAATATGATTATAAATGAAATAGATTCATTATGATATCAATAAAGTTTTGATATTGATAATCGAGAAGGGCCTGTACCCTTACAAAGAAGCCAAAAGGCAAACGAAACGATTTTCACAAGAAGTGAAATTGGGAAATGAAACAGGATTTTCAAAGGGATCAAACCCTTGAACAACAAAAGGCAATCCCGCTACGAAAAAAAGGACCAAACGTTAGGAACTAGACAACACTAGAACCTGACCTAGTAAAACGAGCGCCTTTGACCTGAGGGTGCAAAGTAGCTACAGACTTAGGAAGACTTTTCTTCCTTCTTTGAACAATGGTCCATGAACTCAAGGAGTCTAAGTCCACAGAACAAGGAGAGAGAGGGAAATCCTCATCAAATTCCACAAACATAGATGGAACACAAGAAGTGGGGGAAGCCCCAACACAAGAAGCTGGAGTACCCGATGACTGAACTGGAGGAGTGAGCTCCTCAACACCCACATGGGAAGGGGTAACCGTTGGCTAAACAAAAGTCACAGGAGGAAGTGGGGGACACGCGGCAAGCTCAGCGGCCACAGCATCCACAGGACATTAAGGAGACAAAACAACAACCGAAGATGGCACCCCAACCGACGAGGGAGCATCCGCTAGGGAATCAGTAGCACTGACGGTCAAGTGATCATCCGAAGCATTCTTCCACCAGGTGGTCGCACCCTTTCAACGAGTGTGGGGACAAATGAAGGCTAGGTGGCCCATGGCAAAGCATCGTCTACATCTGAACGGGGGGCCCTCATAGTCAAGTATCTACGTCCACGACGTATCCCCAACCTGCAAAACCACCTCCCCATGAAAGGGTTTGGAGATGTCAATGTCAACTAGAATGCGGGCAAATGTGGAATGTCCTATGAAGGAGGTTGAAGAATCCACCATCAAGAAGCGACCAATAGCATTTCCAATGTCCTCGTAGCATGAATCTTCCTAGCACTGAAGAGGGAAATTAGGCAGCCTAACCCAGGTTGGTCGGATGTTGAGAGGCTCGGTGATAGGGTTGAAGGAGCAAGACCAAGGCTTAATGGAAAGGGAATGCACTCCCCACATCCATACTCGACCGTTCAGCATAAAATCCCACTCCTTAGGGGAATCGAAGGCCACCACAAAAAAACCCTAGCGCACAAAAACAACTCTATCTTGCCCTCCACCAAGGGTTTCCAAGTCTCCAAGACCTAGCTGTGAAGATCTGGCGGGGACAGCCACAGGTTATTGAATCTGCAAACAACCCCAATACACTAGTAATATTCCTCATTCTCAATAACTTCTTGTCGACAAACCACAACTGGAGGAGGAAGAACAGAGGGCACAAGACCTACTATTGGAGGGCAAGTAGGAAACTTCCTGGAAGTGGTCGTTTCATCCACTTCAAGAAAGAGGGCCCTGAAGGAGCCACGCCCTCCTAAAGGGACACCAAATCTATTGGGCGTAGGAGTAAAACCCTCAACAGGCCAAGCAAGGGCATCCTCAGGAGAAACCACCTTCTGAACCTATAGAAAAATGCCATCAAGGACCCCCAAGCTAGTTGTCACACCAACCAAAGGCTGGACTTAATCCACGGATGGGCCCCTGAGGGCATAGGATGCCTGCACCTCCTCTGTATTCAAAAAAGCATCGCGCGGGAGCGCCATTTTCTTCATCGCGAAAGCTAATGATACTCTTACTTAACTAATTACATTCACACTTAACTAATTATTTTTGCTAAAATATGTTGTAGATTCAACTTGAGCTACTGAGGACAGCAGCTGATTTACAAGGAGAGAAATGTTATGTGACTTTTTCTCCAAAATGGAAAAGAAAGATATTTATGAATAACTATAAAATTATAAGAGGATAAAGTTTATAATTTACCCTTTATAATTAAAAAGGAGATGCAAAATAAAGGATATTATAATCCTTTGGTTAAAATGAAGATAAATATAGAATAATTATGAAAAACCCCCTTTAAAAGGGAGAAGTTATTATGTTTATTAAACCATTATTAATAAAACCTTTGTGAAAAGGTGTGATGGTTTAGAAATCACCCCTTAAAAGGTTATATAAGGCATTTGTGTAAGACTTGGAATAGGCATGGCGATCACTCAAAAGGAAGGTGGAGAAAGGAGGAAATAAAAGCATTGCAAGAAATCACGAAGGAGAAGGATTATTGATTGGTCGGCAATGAGCATTGGAGAAGGGGCACACAATGTGTGTCCAACTCGGGGTACAGTGTACACCCGAGATTGTCCTGGCCAAAGCTTGTGTGTGCACTTTGTGTTGAGCATGTTTTGTTGAACATGGCTCTGGAGCACTTGTGTGTGTGCTTTCTGAAAAGGAGCAGGATGCTTGGGAAACATGTGTGTTTTGTGAAAAGAAGTTGAATGTTGGGAAGCACATGGTTGGTTCTGAATAAGAACTAGGTTCCTCCTGGAAGTGCTCACTAACTTAAAAGGGTTCAATCTCTAATCCATTCTCCAGAGTGATATTGGAAGAACTTTCCAGAACACCAAAAGATATGTGCTAAATTTAATGCTAAAGAAAGATATTAGAATCATGATATATGTGGGTTTTTGATGTTAATCTAATTATGGATTGTTATTTAGTTGACTATGTTAATTATTTACTTTAGAGTTCTTAATAAAATATTACATGTTGTTGTGATGATAATTTGGAGAACAGTAAAAATCGATAAAGCTACCACAAAACTCTAAATTTCTACTCAAACCAAAATCACCAATGAAACTAATAGAAAAACACAATTTGAAACAAACATGATTTATACCTTCAAACTTAGATTTCTCCTTCATGTCCCATTGTGTCCTATCTTCTTGAGATCTTGATTTTGCTGATTATAATTATGCTCTCAAAATGCACTTCTTTGTTTCAAGATGACTCTAAGATGAACGGACTTGTGGTGGATTTTATGCAAAGTGAATGATTCTACAATGCTAAACTATGATAATGATTGGATGAAGTTAATGCAATGCAACAATGGAGATTGCTAATGCTAATGATATGCTAATGGAGGCCAAAGGCACACTTTTGATATATGATATGATTTCAGCAGCATGAAAGTATGATCTCTCTTGTGTTGTTTTCAAATGAGGATGAGAGGCTTCCTTTTATAGGCAAAGGATGGCTTAGATCCAAGTGGCAAAAGATCAATGGTTGAGGAATTGGTCTTATGACATGGAGGGTCAAGATTGAATTGGTTGGATGAGGGGGGAAATATAGAAAGAGGATGTTCCTACTACATTGACAAGATGGAGAGAGTGGGACAAGGAGCCACATGGCGAGATGCTCACAAAGACCATGAGAGAAAGATATGAGTCTATGTTTGTTTGGATGTTGAAGGGATTATAGGGCTCATGAGACAAGTGTCTCATAGTCAATTTTGACCATGATGATGTGGAGAGACCAACTTCTACAAAGTAGGGATGGTTGAGAGGAAATAGGACGTGTTGAGGATAAATGTTTAATTAAATATTATTAATATTTAATTTATGGTGCAACATGGAGGTGAGGTGTCAAATGATGTGTAGGGTGATGTGGAGGAATGATGTGGATTTTAGGAATATGACTTTGTCTTAGAAGAATAATTAAATAATTAGGATTATTTAATTAGATATAACTTTAGAAGAATTAAGATATTTAATTAAATAAATTAAATTTTATTTAATTATTGGAAGAATATGATAAATGTGAATCAAATAAATAAATTACTATATTTATTTATTGATAAAGGAAATAAGAATAAAATAAATATTAAAATATTTATTTAATTTATCTCGGGCCATTTTTAGGTGTATACAGTTGTGATTTTCAATTGCTATTTATATCTATTGATATCTTCACATATTCTAAACTATCTTAAACTCTAAATATTAACCATAATAAATCCGTTGCAAAATAACTATGGGGAAAAGAAGCGAACTATAGATAACCCATATTATCAATTATAATAAGCAGCATTGTACACCGACTACATCATCCCCCCAAAAGAAAAAGTCATCTTCCAGATGTCAGAAAACCATGAAGTATCAAGTGACATTAGGTAAGCTTTGTCAAACTAACGACAACGTTGAAGAAACTGGAGGAAAACCTAAAAGTACAAGCAGAATAGAAGTAGAACCAACACATAGCAAACACCTGTCAGTAGACAGAGAATGGTGAAGACCAACCAAACAAAGAACCCAATCCGATTGCATATTGAAGGCTGAGAATGTTGTACCCAATTGTTTAGTATCTTCATATGCTCGGGATGTACATTCATTTAATTCACCAACCAATAAGAATGATTCTTTGTTTCTGCCTAGAAGAGTTAATGATAGAATGTGATCTAGTATATAAAAAAGCCATTGATTACTACAGTAGGATTACTAAGCAAAATCCTTATAATCGAATCATTTGAATCTTGAACACCAACAATGAGTTTGAACAGTGCCAATGTTTCCTTGCCTATCTGATAAAATGAATACTTGCAATAATGAACAGAATTAGGAGTGCACACCAGATAGAGAGTAAACTTATATCTTTATTCACACATGAAAATATTACAAAAGTAGTCCAGAGATGGTCGGCCAAGGATCATAGTCGACCCGACTAACTTTCCTTGACAATACAAAGACTATTTAAGAGACTCAACAATTGCCAAGAGAAACACAACTATCGACTAACCGAATCTAACTAACTCACTCTTATAACTACCCGAGAGCCAACAAACAATTAATACATAGTCAAATAACTCATATTATCAATTATGATAAGTGGCATTGTACATCGACTACAATATTTTGATTGTGTAAGGACCATGGTTGATCTTTAGTTAAAATATGGTTATCACGATGCCATGTGTAGCTCAATATCACAATTTAGTAGGAGCTTTGGTAGTGATGTGGATTGTCCCTTAATGATGGATGATCTTCTATAGTGGTTGTTGGTGTCATGAGGAGCTCTTGGATTTTGCCTCTTGTATGCTTATCTTCACATGTCTTGGAGATGTTAACAGCTTGTTACCATGAAGGACTCTTGGAGTCTTTGGTTGAGGTGTCATCTATGATTTGTCAGTTTGACAGATGATCCTTGCTTTAGAGGATGGATGTTATTGTGCCTTGGTGGACTTGATTACCAGTTAAATTTTTGGCATGATACAGATGCTCTTGGAAGCAAATATGTTCATTAGTGATATATGATCTTCCTTTGAGGAGATACAAATCATGGGGCTAGTGGGAGTTCCTAGAGTCTGCATGCTTTCTTAGTTGTAGTGGGAGCATTGGTCATGGTTTGGGAGGTAAATCACAACATCATGAAGAGTTCCTAGATTCTATACTAATCACACAATGGGAGCTTTAGTAGTGATTTATAGTAATCTACTAGATGAGTGTTGTGATCATTTTGCCTTGTGAGTTTCTAGTTATTATGGTGTTGCAACTAGAGTTCAATTGGCATGAGATGATCAGTTGTAGACCTGTATCAGATTTGGTTGAAGTTGGATATCTCTTGCTTATAGGGATCATGTGTTGAGACAATTATTCTTGATGAGATTTCAACAAGAAGAACGAGGAGCCTTCACTTGGAGTTGGATGTGAGTTTAGCATGGACTTGATGAGGAGATTGTTCATGGATAGAGCAATCTCATTCCCCACTCTTGGTCCCTCGACAAAGAATCATTTGATAGGTATTGCCCGACCTTGTTTTTAGAGGCATTTTGTTTTGTGCTTTGTCTTCTCATGGGAATGAGTCTTGAGCTATGGATGTTGATTCTAGAGTGTTTGTTTGAGGATTACTTGGGTTGGTTTCTTTTTCCTTTTATCTCCTCATGTATATGAGTTTGTTAGGAGGACAATATTGATGGTTTTAGGCTTATTCCTTGGTTTTGGAAATAGATGTTTTATTTGATCTTCCTTTGGTTTGAGAGGCTTATGTCCTTGCTAGTTGATTGATATATTGTTATGCTTCACCTTAGAGATGATTAGTTGGATGTTGAGGAGACTTTTCTATTTGGGATTTTGGAAGGAGATCTTACTTATCACAAGCTTTAGCACTTAAGAGGTGTTGGTAGGACATGCTATGTAGTATGATATGCAAGTTTTCTCTCTCTGGTCTATTGTTTCTTCTTAGAGGTTCCTGTTCATATGACATTGGAGTTGAGGTTTGTGTTGAGGTATTGTGATCACTATGTTTGTGGACATTTACTGTTATTGCACTTCATTATTATTTTTAGTACTAGTATTAAGGCTCCTTATGTCTATCTTTTGTGATGTGGGGAACTTGGGAGAGCTATGAAGATTAGGTGTGAGTGATTTTGAAGCAGTTTAGTTTGCAAGTTTGTAGATCATTGTGTGTTCTTTGATATTAGATAATATTGATGACTAAGCTACACCCTTCTTGTGAGTGTTGATTGGTGAACTTTTGGATGCTTCAATCATTTTTAGATTTGACATTACCCATGCAATGGGAAATCCAAGATGTATGTGTCCTTTGTTGGATGTTCTCATTACACTGCGGTGTTGAAGGTCTTCATGACTTCTTTGTGTAGGATAGTGTATATACACAAACTTGTGATTATGGATTGGGTTGGATATGTGGATGGCAAAATATCTACTTGTGATGATGAGTATACCTTATTTTTGAGGTATGGTTATTTGTATGTGTTAGCAACTAGTTGTGGTTGCTATTCCAATTGTTGGTTAGTTCTTGGCAACTACTCAGGCCTATTTATTACCATTGGATTTGATTTTTGTGTTATGATATCGAGTTGAGGTAGGATTCAATGATGTTTCTATGTGACAGTTAGTGTGTCATCAACTTTAAATAGAATCTTATCTTTCATGTATTGGCATGATGGAGGATTGATCGAGATGGTCATCTTAGTTGTTGTTGCAAGTATCTTGATGGAGCACATGGATGTTTAAATGGTACATGTTGGCTATAAGGATTGTTCCCTTAATGATTGAGTTTACTTTTGACACCTTAAGCAATGTATACAAGAAGTGGGAGAATGTTGGGAAAGGTGTGTTGTACACCTTGCATAATAATAATAATGTTAATAATGTAAAATAAATATTTAATTGTGGCCCATCTAGAGATGTGGATACCACATGGGTTAAGCATTCTTGGGGACATTTGTATGTTGTATGGGACATTAGACAAATATTAAATGTGGGAGTCACATTGGGATAAATATTTAATTTTGGGGTCATGGTTTAATGAGCTCATGGTTTGAGGCACATAGTTTATATAATACCACTTAGTGGTTTTGTGCAAGTTTGTTCTATAAAAGCAAGCACATGAGTAGATGAGATTGGCTTGTTGGTTGTTAGTTGGATTAAGCATCTCTTGCAGGTTGCATATATGATTATAGGAAGGTTGGATTGGGATGTATGGCTACATGGTTCTCATTTGCTTGTTCACATGGAGGAGTGCAACTAAGTTGCTTGATGCTTCAAAGGCCTTGCATGGAGACTCTACGAGTTTAGTGTAATCTTATTCTCGAGATAATACATTGAGTTGTGTGGGTGCTTTTGGAGGATGGGTTTTTCCCTTGAAAGGGCTTTCCCAAAGTACATTTGGTGTTATCTTGTGGGTATGCTTTGTTGTCTTTTGCATTGTGAATTTTGAATACTTGTTTTGCATTTTTTCTTTCAAACATAATGGGGATAGTTATGGTGTATGAACTAATCAGATCAATCTATCCACAATGACAGAGCCATGTGAAATAGTTTAATTGCATAGGAACTAATCACATCAATAACAAGAATATTGGATAGGTCCTAGAGAGGGTTTTAATGTAATTATGATAGTGACAAGAAAGAAAGTTTTCTAAGTATGGCATATAGTATATCGGCATGTTAAAAGCATTATTTGGTGGATGTAGAACATCAAGGTAAAAGTTTTATAGGGTCTAATTGGAGATAAGGGGAAAAAATGGTTCTAGAAAGATTAAATAGATATTAAAACAATTTTGATTGGGTGCCCGTGGGTGTGAAATTTGGATCAAAAGTCCTCCCTTTTGCAAGATGAGACCATTGACCAATGGGCCTAAAATTGGAAGGTGAAAGCAAATCGAGATGTATCCCTTCCAAATGCAAGTTTATGTGACTACCCATACTTTGAAGAACTTAGGCAGTGGTGGAGATTGTTAAGGACTTTAACATATTTATTCTCACAAAAGCTTGAGAATCTTAAATGAGGGAGAAAACAAATGAAAAAATAATAATTTGAGAACATCTATAAATGAAAAGAGTATGTATTAATGAAAATGAAAACAAGACAACCATATTGATACTAAAGTTACAAACTGAGTCACCATTATGTGCATAGTGCAATGGTTAAGCAGTGTTGTTGTTTCAACAGCCAACCAAGTTCAAATCCTTGTTGGGCCAATGTGTTTGCGAGCTTTGTGTCCTTGCTGGTGCATTGAGCTCACAAGTTTGGATCTTGTTTCTTTGAGGGATGGAGTCCCCCTTGTGTTTCGATCATTATTGCGCTCTATTAACACCCACACCAAGGCGAGGTGTCCAATAACACTCAATAACTCATCTAAATTATTAAAAAGAAAAAGGTATAGACCAAGTCACTTTCAACAAAGAAAAAGGCTTTAATGACTAAATTCTAGCATGCATTCAAGATGGAGGAGATCCATTAAAAACACATGTTTATAGTGAAGTGATCGAAGGAGGGGTGGGAGGGTGCAAAAATATTATGCCCCTTAACCATGGTCAATAGGAACATTAATAGAAATGATAGGCTAACCATTCATTTTGTGTGAAGTAATTAAAAGAATGATAAGGTTAGAGCAAAGTAGAGGAATTATATAAAATATTTCTAATAGAAAAGGAAATGGTATAAATATCGATGGGAAGAGACCAAGTCTAAGCTAGTCCTTAGTTTCCCTAGTTTAATACCTCCAATGGAAAATGGCTTTCTGATGCAATCCATTGACAAGACGGATGTAGTTAGTTTTTCAGCCTAGAGATGCACAATGCACAAGGGTGAGATGGATTTTAGACTAGATATTTTTTTTAAATAAGGGTTACATTGTAGGTTAGAGGAATGCAAAACTAAAATGCATCTTTACAAGGAGGGGGAGTCTAGATTTTTGGGCTTAATTCCTAAAAAGGATGAATACTTCAACACTTACCACCCTATTTTTTTTACAATTTTTTTAATAGATTTACCACCAAAGTTACAACAAAAATAATTAGATAAAGGTGTCTAGGAATATCATCTTTGAAGAGCATGAAGGTTTTGTAGTTGGTCACCAAATTGTAGATGTAGACATGGGAATTTTATTTCCCCTTTTTTTGTTCACTATCATGGTTGAATACATGGTGCAATTTATTTAAAAACAATTTCTAAATGTGATCTAAAAGGACTATAGGTAACCTCAACTGTCAATTATGAATGTTCCTCAAGGTCTATTGAATCAAACTAAGATTTTGGGTTTTGAATCTGATTCAAATCTACCATCTATTAGGGAGTCCCCTTCTTAAGGGAAGGGCGCAGAGAGGTGTGGAAGTCATTGATATAAATTTTGGGTTATATTATTATTATGGAAGGCCAAGTGGCTGTCCTCCTATGGAAAAACGTAATCAATTCAAACATATCTAAAAGCAATAGCAAATTATATAATGTCATTAATTAGATTCCTAGCAAAGTTTATAGAAAGCAGAAAAACCCTAGAGAGGATTTTTCTATGGGATGATGATAAAGATGAGATAAAACATTTAATTGACTAGGAGGCATGACTTTCGTATTATTAGGGATCTTGGCTCTTATGAATACAACATAGGGAGCAAGATTCTTTCCAAGATCTACCATGAATAAGATAGATTGTAAACTATAATCTCATACGCAAAATATTTCAGAATGCACAAAGATTGTTTCCAGAATATCAATTGCCTCTTGGATCAACCATCTAGAATATTTTAT
The DNA here is from genome assembly GCA_027924645.1 of Cunninghamia lanceolata. Taxonomy (NCBI): domain Eukaryota; kingdom Viridiplantae; phylum Streptophyta; class Pinopsida; order Cupressales; family Cupressaceae; genus Cunninghamia; species Cunninghamia lanceolata. Next base: position 1,637,337 of record BSBN01001455.1, read on the forward strand.
GATCTTGTAAAAGAGTAATTCTTCTAAATATGAGGTGGCCATAAAAACCAAAGATCCAATCCATTTTGGGGAGGATGATTGATTGAACATTGTGCTCATATTCCATCAACAAGAGTGACAACTATATTATAGACAAGTATTTAATCATTTGAAGACTCTGGAGTTTTCTGCTCACTTTGATGAATCCATTTCTCAATTTGCTTCTTCAGGAGGATCAAATAGGCTAATTTGGTATTGTAATGCTTTTGGCCAACACTTCTATTAGCATATAAGGAAGATCTAAGAGAATCTCATAGGCATACCTCTAAATTTCCATTTTGGAGAATGTCTGTCAACAAAGCCCTGCCAAATGCAAACGCATTACTTTTGACTTACAAGGTGTGATTCTTACCTTTGACGAGGTAGGCAGTAGAGGCTTTCATGGTCTCTACATATGCCTAGAAAATTCAAGGTTAATTTTCTAATAAATTAGAATTGTCTTACATTTAACGTAACTGTGCAAAAGGATATCAAAATCACTTGATCCTCCTTTGAAGTCAGTATGGAATACTACTTCATCTTTCATTGAATCTATTACTGAAAAGCAATAGCAGAACCTTTAAGGACATAGATAGAAACGGTAATCCCCTAGAAAAATCATGGTTGAAGATAGAAACAGCAATCTTGAAAATCATTAATTAATACATGAAAAGGATGCTAAAATTGTAATGGATAAGCTGGAATTTTTATCTTAATAGAATTGTATTTAGTGGCATTCGATGAAGCATTTGCCAGAAAGTGGGCTTTGTGTGAATAGGCTTATGAACTCCAAGGTTTTATTGTGTCCCCCACCTATATGCATGATATAACTCAATTTTGATGGGGCAACCAAAGAAATCCCGAAGTATGCAGGTAGATGTGGAGTTTATAGATATTCCAAATGTCAGATTTTCTGATTTTTGCTCCAGATGTTAGTAATGACCAAAAAAATCAAAAAGATTTACTTAACAAGCTCCAAATTGTAGTGTTTAGAAGATGGAAAAAACTGCTTATTAAAAGAGATCAACATAAAATATTACCAATTACATGATGGTAAAGTACCAGCATGTAAGTTAGAAGCAATAATGAACAATTTGAAATGGTTGGCAAGAAAATTTGACTCCATGTTTTTTCATTGTTTCAGAAGAGAAGACGATAAGGTCACGAATGTGGCAACAAAGGTATTGGTTTATTCTCTTTAGAAAGGTGCTCTTGATAAACTTTTGCAAACCCTTTACCCCAAGGATTTCCAAAGCAGCATGACTAAAAAGTTATCAGTGAGCCTCCTAAACTGATGAGCTTGAACAGGATGATTAATTTTTTAAGTAGGCATTAAAGATTATACTCTTTAAAAATTAAATTTATACTTTTCAGGCAATACCAAAAATAAAAAGATGAGTAGATACCCTGATTAATGGTCCAGAGAAAGTGAGTATTACCCACCTTCCATAAACCAAAAAGGTACTATGTAATATTGTCTAGTCTTGTGTACCCCTACCTCCTCTCATCAAGCAAAGACTCCCATGTGCTTTTCTATCATGGGGATTCTTCCACGTAAAAATATGTAACAACCATCATTTATCATTTTCACTACTAACTGTTGAGCTTCATCTGCATAATGATGTCTAAATAACAACCATCTTCTGTCATTTTAACTATATATTAGCTAAAGAGTTTCTCATATATTTTAACCATCCACCCACCTGTATCCACCACATCAATTAAGATATTGCATAAACTAACATCTGGAGATTGGCCATCTCATATCAATCATTTTAGCTACCAACCCGCAAGAGCTTCTACTTAATCAACTCCACCAAACATGCATAGAAACCATCCATTAGGGTACCACATATAGCAATTACAAACAGATGATAGGCATGCCTTAAGTTTGTGTGCCTAAATCTACTAGATTGGATTTTTCCTTCAACAAACTTATATATATTAAATTCTTCTGTATATCTCTACTTTGAAGCACAAACTTTGTTCCTTTGGTAACTTCCCAAGTCTTTATGAATAGAAGACTATCTGCAAGGTGGGTGGAGCAGACAAAGCTCCCAACCTAGTATTTAAGATGATGCGAGATAATTATCCAACATAAAGTGATTCTAATTTATGATCTCTAAAAGGTTGGAGGGTTTGTAGACAAAATGATGCAAGATTATTATTCTCCAGGTATTACTTAGTATAGTACCCTGATCGAGTATCTTCAATGTGAGTGCTTTAAATGTCCAAGATTATTATTCAATAATTTATATACAAATGATGTTGAGTTGAAAACTAGAAGTTTCCATTTTGTCTTGGAACATTTACATTTCATCAAAAACTAGTTCTAATTAGGATTTTTTAGCATTGATAGGTGGAAAGACAAAAAAATCTTGCAGATACTGAAAACAAGATAAACTAGAATAACGAGTCAAGAAATGAGCCAAGGCATGAACTTTCTAAATCTAGTCATACAAAACAAATAGCAAAAAATCTCACCAAATGGAATGGTCTCTAAGCAACAGCAGAGTACTACAAATAGAGAGTAATATTCTACATCAAAACTGTCATGTTCCCTCCGCTCAGGTGGAGTAATATTATTATTAATATAATAAAAGTGTTTTTAAACACTATATTTATAATATTAAATATTAAATATAATATTAATTAATAAAATAATAAAACAAGATTTTCAAATTTGATTTGAGGCTGGTCGGTGCCAATTTTTGGATCTCTTTGGAGCGAAGGTGAATAGGTATAAAGGAAAGATCATATTTCATTTGAACATATCACATTTTGGTTATTTGAAGTCACTGTATGCATACTGCTAGCCTCCTGGGACGAAAACCCCAAGCAGGCACTGCCAGGTGGGATGCAAACCTCACCATTTCCTTAAGCAATTTCCACTTGCAGGGAGTTGCAATAAGCTGAACTGAATTCATTTGTTTTTCTCCAGGTCCGCCCAGCACACTGTCTGATTGAGCAAAGGAAATTAATCCAAATTCAGTGAGTTGCTGTTGTCCTCAGATCTGAACGCATCCATTGGGTGGCGGACAAACCACTTTGTTGTACTGGGTCGTGGCTCACAGTATTTTATTGGATTGCTGAGAATTATCACGACTGAACACTACTTAGCTGGTCGTGGATCCTAGCTGCCTAGGGCACAGAAGGCAATCACATTTAACCCAGTTGCACCTCAAGTCACCACACGAATTCCATAGAGACAATCGATTGTGGTGTCTTCGACACGGAGTGACCAATCATAGCACAGGATTCATAGTTGCAGAATTAAACGAGGTCTTAATCCATTGGATCCATCTGGGCGATTCTAATTTCCATATTGATTGCGGCATCTGTGAGTAGATATTGGCTTCCTATCAACTGTTGGGGCCACAGGCCATTGATTTCTGTGAGTAAACATTGGTTTATTGTCATTTGTTGGGGCCACAGGCCACTGATTCTGGAATTGGATAAATTTGTAAAACTGAGAATTATACAGACAGTGTTAAGTTTGCTTTGTACTGAGTTTGAACTGTTCCAGACAAACTGGCTGTAATGCCTGGATTTGCAATAATTATTTTCTCTTATGCTGCTAAACTAATAACATCAGGATTTAATTCAATTGCGATATCATTCATCCCTGTATGCTGTTTGTATTACTGTTTGATGGTGGATTAGAGATTTCTTTCCTGTGGAAGTAAGTTTGGGTGAACGACACAAATTTACTAGGGATATTTCAAAAACCATAGAGGATAATCTTCTACACCAAAAATGCAGAAAAGCAAAGTATAACTTATAAGTTTTGAAATGGGGGGATATTATTGCACCTGAAAAAGATAAACTAGAATATGGCAAGGAATGAGCTTTCTAAAACTAATCATACAAACAAATAGCAAAAAATCTCTCACCAAGTTTAAAGGTCTCTACACAACAGCAGTGTAATATAAATGGAGGCTAATCTTCTCCATCTAAAAAGTATCAAAACAAGTGTAGATTATCAGAAATGTTTTGGGGAAATTTGTCTTCTTCAGTATCACATGATTTTTTCTGCAGTAGAATGTTCAAAAAGGCACTAGCCTTATATGCCATATCCATAGGAACCTTAGTTACAAAACCTAAATTCTATTTCCAAGAATTATGTTAGGTAATACTTAACAGCAAAACAGGAAGATGGCATTGATCCCAACTGCTGTAGAGGCTCACCAATAAAAAGGATCAAACTTGTAAGGTTGGTCTGTGAAAGGATAAAACTTGACAGGGGGCTGCCTTTCAGTGCCATTTATTCAGAATAAGCCACCCAAAAAAATGAGGCCAAAATCTTAGAACAAGAAAAACAGCATATTATTTTTACAATTGCTGCAGAAAAAAAAAAGTCACGATTCCAGTCTCCAGTAACACTATAGCACAGAATTTGGATTTGATGCCTTTATACGAAGATGTTTATAAAGCCAGTCTTGGGTTTAGATTATCAAGTTCATACATTTTGGTGTCCTAAATGCAATAGGTTGATATACAAAAACTGCAAGCAAAAGCAATAACTGCCGGTTATCTTGCTTACCTTAACCAAATCACCACATGTCACGTCCCTTTTTTCCCATAATAATTGATATTATTATGATTAAAACAAAAAATGTTTTTCAACAAAACATTTTAATGAATATAAATATATATATATATATATATAAAGGTAATTCAAATTTGGCACCCAATTTTGGTCCCAGGGGTCCTAAAGCCAGAGGGTATAACTACAAGCTCTTGTGCTCATTTTGATCATCCAAATTTCATTTTCTGCAATTACTTTTTCTGCAATTACTCATTCAAATTCAAGTGTTTTGCTGTGAGGACGAAACCCCTTGTCAATGAACTCCGAGGTTAGGATGAAAACCCTAATTCTCCTTGGCAACCAAGGATTGCAGCGGTGCTAATCAGTAAATCTTTCTATTACAAGTCACCAATGGAGCAATTCACTCAGCACTCATTCCAAATACAGGGCAAGTCAAATTCAGATCCAGATTGAGACGCACAACAAATTCATTATCTTCGACTTTGCATCTGAAAACATTAAATCTGAACGTCAAACTATTTACTGGCAACACTGGGCACAGCCTGTTTATCTTGGTCAGGCGGAAGTCAAGGAAGGGTAGATATTGGGTTCAAATTTGATAACTGTTGTTACCACACTTCAAAGGTATCTTCCAACCTGCAGGGATCAGCGTGTGGCACAAACTTAGGTGAAGATATTTGCAGAGCAAATCATAATCTTCCATATCGCCTAGGGTCGCACCAGCTAGACAACCCTATACAAATAGCTTCCTTTCACTCGCAGCCAAAGGGACGCATCAAGTCTTCAGTCCATGGAGTATACCTCAACTTAGACCAACAAAGGATTTGTGAGTCAACCAGCTGGGAAGTCGCATTGTAATACACAAGGTCGCATCATCCGTTCAAGTGAGTGCATTACTCTGTGATAGATATTTGGGTTTGCACAAGGTCGCACCTTCCACTCAGAATTACAATTTAGTGTTGAACATCTGTAAGTCTGTGAGTGAAGATTAAACATTTCTTGGAGACCAGACTTGTAATGTTTTCACTGATCAATATACATTTGCATCATATTGGCTTTATAATGCAAAATCAAGTGTATTACAATCAATGAGTCTATTTACAGTATACTATCATGGTGTTTGTGTTTGCTAAGAGTTAAGAAAGTGAAAATTGTAAGATTCTTTGTTTAATTCTCTGCTGTGAGTTATCTCATTTTGTTGTGAGTAATTCAGAATCAACTAAGCTTCCCCGAATCGCTTAATATACCCGAGATATCACAGTGGTATCAAAGCCAATTAATCCTACCAGCCTACGGGTTCACTAAATGGCTGCATGCAGCCCAGCTAGCGAGATCTGAGAGCTTCAGAGAGAAAGAGAAGGAAGTTGAAGGCAGCCCAGCAAGAGAATAGTGTTGGAATAGGAGGCAGAGGTAAGAGAAACATGACAAATCAGGGAGATAAGCTTGATGCCTTCATCCAGAAGCAGGAACAAACGAACCAGCTGCTCATCCAGATGATGCAACAAATGCAAACTATGAATGCCACTTTAAATTCCACCAGGCCCACAGAATTTCACTGGTGGAGGGAGCAATTCAAATCAGAATGGTTTTGCAAATCACACAAATAATAACCAAGTTTCAATTGGATCAACAGCTAGGCCTTTTCAGCCTACTTTTTTGCCTAGAATGGAGGCACCAAGTTTCAGCGAGTATTAGTCACGGTTTTGGATGTAACAAAGAGGAGACTTATAGTTTTGTTTGTTGAGGGATTAATTGAACCACTTTGGGGTTTGGTTAAGGCTTTTGATCCAACGTCTCTAAAGGATGCCATCAAGAGGGCCTTGAATTTGGAGGATTCAGTGACTAAGAACAATTTCTATTCCAAGATTCCACCATCAGGTTAGCATAAGAAGTCGTTTCATAAGGGATCCCTCAAGCTAAGGCATTACCTCCTAAACCAAGCAAGATGTAAGAGTGCAAGAATGAGCTTCGAATGAAGAAATTGCTTTTCTTGTAGAAAGCCATGGGACCCAAGACACAAATGCTTGTGGAAAGAGCAGGTACACTACATAGAGGTGATTTCCGATGAGGATTCAAAGGTAGAAGAACCTGAGCCCGAGGTTGTAGTTGATGAGGTAGTGTTGATGTTTGTTTTTCGACAAGTCAACAATAGAGTAAAACACTAGAGTATCCCACTCTCTTGAATAAAGCTCTTCAAAGGCTGAACTATGTGATCCAGTGAAGTAACTCCAAGGTTCCTTTTATGATTCATGATGGGTTAACTCAGTGATTACATGTGATCTTGCTGATAATCACAAAGGGACTTACATTAGATTTTTTTTCTTTCATTTAGCTTATCTCTCCTTCAATGTGGATGATTTATATACAAGGTCCCAATCATGAAGAAAAGTAAAAAGGTAAGGGTTTAGGAAAACTAATCTAAGGTCAATGAAGCAATGATGATGCGTGAATAGACAAACTCCTGATAAACCTAACTCCACTTCACCAAGGATGCCTACAACTACATGAAGTTGGTGCAATCTCCTAAGGTTACGCGAATGGTTTTCAAATCATGAAGGTTCATATGAACACCCATTAAATGGCGCAGCTCAAACAAGCATCCACGATCGAACTTATGCAAATGAGGCTCAGACTAGCTTTACACAACACTTCACCAGCGATGAATGTTAAAAGCATGAGCTAGGAGTTGATCAAATATCCAATACATACATACATTACAACAAAGAGCTTCTAATCTACTTTGGAACATCTCTCCACTTCATTAAGATACAAGAAGCCATGCTACTCCACAAGATAACACTTAACACCAAACAAGCTCCAATGTCCTTTGCATTAATTTTGAAAATATTTACAACTTCAAGTCCTCTCAGAGAATTTCGAGAGTCTCTCCTATTCTACTCCTACAAAAACTATATCTTACAAATGAGGCAACAAGGCCTTTATATAGTGTCCAGATTACAATGAATGGCTAAGATTAATTCATGTAGCCAAGGGTCCAAATCATGCCACCTCACAGGTAGTTACAACTTGCTATTTTTAGTACAAAAGAGAGAGGCAATGAAGGCACGCTTTCCAAGAAGATAATATAAGACGAAATCATTTAAAACATCTTCCACATAGGCGTCCCTTTAGCTTCTTTTATTAAATGATGCATTGTATGTAGTCATATGATGTGGCTGATTGTGATTGAATGATGATGTATACTCGCCACATAGGTGCCACTTCAGGATGCTCCCAGATTATATCCTCTTGTGATGTCTTCAATATAATTGCTTTTGATGAGGAACACTTGATATGTATCTTGTTGATCTTGCCTTGTTGACTGGATAAGTATGATACATGTTGCTTCATTTGACTAACTCTGTGATTCTTTCTTCTTGTAGGTAGGTAAGTCGATCTTCTTTGATGTTTCTCCATATAGAGTAGTAGGAGATGATGATGATGCTTCTTTCATGTAAGAGTAGACGACGATGCTTCATTCATGAATAGGAGTAGGAGATCTCTCTTGAACTTGAAGGTTGAATGAAACTTGAAGTTGAATAGATGAAGTATCTCTGACATGATGCTATTGAAGATGAAGTAGTGCACTTGAAATGATGATGATCTTAACATGATGTCATTGATGTTTCCTCTACAATTTGAAGGTAACTCAGGTGCTTGTCCTTCAGATGATTCCTTGGCTTCACCAACACTTCTCTCAATGATGCAACTTGATGATGATCTTGAAGTGATCTCCAAAGGGTGGCTAGCATGATGTTTCTTCTTGCAATGACAACTTCTTGACTTCACTCCTTGGATGAAGGCGACTCCAGGCGCTTGCTCCTTAGGTTTGTTGATGTTCCTACAAGACAAGACAATATATCAATCACTTCATAACACAAAGAAATAACTTTAAACATATGAACAATCCCACTTCAAACTTAGGCGCATATATAATGTTCTGGAGGTGCAAAGTGCGCCTAACACAAGTTAGTCCCACATTCATCACTTTAAATGATTTCTAACAATTGTAATAGTTTAAAGAAGTCGATCTCCCTTATAGCACTCACTTTTAAATAGGGACTTGAGTGATTTTCTCCAAGGCGCCAATTGAGTTGGCATCAAGATGAAAGGGGCGCCTTAATCAACTTGAACCCTATTTGCTTGGATTTTTTTGACTTTAATCACTTAAATGAAATCCAATCTCATGTCCTCAAACCCTCTTCACAAAGTGCCCATTTATGATGTTCTAACTGTGAAATAGCACCTAGTTTCCTTGATAAGAGCTTGGGTGCAAAATGGCCCCTAAGGTCAATTATGCTTTACTTGTTATTTTCATGCTTAAACAGTTGTGAAGGTCTTAGAAGGACTTCCCTCACCTAGGCGCCAACTTCAAGAGGTCCTTGGATGCAACTTCAATCTAGGAAACTCAAGATGACTCATACACTTAGGCACTCAAAGTTGATGGTACTAATGACAATAGGCGCCTAGAGTCTTCATGCAAGGTTTTAGTCATTTAGAAACTCCTAACACTAGGCGCCCATTTAGGTCTCTGCCTTTAGGCACTCAAATGATGTTATTCCATTGTCAAGGCGCTCAAACTCACCTCAATGATCAACCCTTCCCTTAGGCGCTCAAATGGTGTTATTTTGACTCTTTTATCCTTAGGCGCTTATACAAGATGCTTTGAATTGAAATAGGCGCCTTCTTCAACTTGACTTCTCCCAAGGTGCAATTTTGTTGATTGTTTGAACATGCAAAGGCACCTAAGGTCAATTAAGTACTTTCTTGTCAGATTTTCAATGTCTAAGGCCTTCCATCTTCAATATCAATCAAGGCGCCATCTTTGGGAGTGTTTGAAAGTTGATTTTCCTCTAGGCGCACATTGAAGTCTCCACCTTAGGCGCAATTATGATGTTTGCAAAAGTCAAAAAACGCGCCTAGTCTCCTAGAGTGAATTTGCGCCTAGAAGTGGAAGTCTCAGAGCGTAAGGTATATTGAAAAATATATTTAAGTATAAGAAATGAATTTCTTATACTTTAAATATTTTTCAATATACCTTTCAGGATGTTTGAGATAGGTCTCGAATCCACCGGATTTAACATGTAGATTATAGAATTTGGAGGATCCACCAGATTTCAGACTCAGTCAATTTTTCAGTGTTTCAGGATTTCAGGCTACCAGACTTAGTCATTTTCAGGATTTTCAAACATACATCAGGAGTGGAGTTAGTTTAAACATATCATGCTCTAAGGCACAACTTTGAGTTAGTTTAATGCATGAAGGGCACCTAGACTTGAATTTGCTCATTGTTGACATCTTTAAGGCTCTTCAACACTTGATTATACCCCTGTGAGACCACCTCATCCTTAGGCGCCTTCAATAATGATTTAAACTCCATCCCACATCAAGGCACCTAAAACTAGCAGGAGCAACAAGGAATGGGCACCTTCAACTCAAGGCGCTATCTGATGATCATTTGAACATGAAAAAGGCGCCTAAAACTCCTGGATCATTCCTTTGTCGAATTCCTTGATGTTTAAGGTCTCTTATGCCAATTTCAATTAAGGCGCCTATCTAGGAGAGGTTGGAAGTGTATTCTCCTCTAGGCGCACATATGAGTCTCCACCTAAGGCGCACTTTTGGGTCTCTGCGAGTGGGAAAATGCGCCTAAGGTCTTCAAGCAAATTCACGCCCAAAACCAAAAGTCCCCAAGGTCAAGTATATTGAAAAATATATTTAAGTACAAGTGAATTTCTTATACTTTAAATATTTTTCAATATACCTTTCAAGATGTTTGAGATAGGTCTCAGATCCACCGGATTTAACATGCAGATTCTAGATTTTTGAGGATCCACCAGATTTCAGACTTAGCCAATTTTCAGGATCTTCAAGATCAGGATACTAGACTTAGTCATTTTCAGGATCTCAAACATCAGGATCAGGTCATCAAGGGACTACAGGACTCAAACACCACTAACTTCATCATGAAATAGCTCTAAGACATCATCAAAACTTCATGCAAATCATCAAAAGTCAAAAAAAGGGGGGTCCCCATTTGCAATGGGGCGATGTGTGATTAGGTCACAACAGGTAGAGCATGAGAGCAAGGAGAAAAGTCTTCGGGAGGCACACTTGCTACTCTTTTGAGAGCTCCCAAGTATCATCCTTTTCAAGTTCGAGGAGTATTGCAAGGTCATAGAGTGACAATATTGATTGATAGTGGGGCCATAACAATTTCATTGATGAGGGTTTGGTGACTAGGATGGGATTGAAGGCAGATGATTTTGAGAGATTTAATGTGATTGTGGCTGATGGATTTCCTATCCCTTGCATCAAGAGGATCCAACACCTTGACATCACCTTGGGGAGGCATAGAGTATGATGATTTTTATGTGGTTGGTATAGGTGAAACAAATGTGGTTTTGGGTGTGCAGTGGTTGCATTCACTTGGCGAGTTTACACAAAACTATCAGACTATGGAGATGAAATTCAAATCAGCAGGTAGGGAGGTGGTTCTTCGAGGCTTATCTAACAGAGCTCTAAGGGTTGTTTCAGCCAAGAGGACGAAGAGAGCTTTTTGCAGAGGCCTGGTAGCATGGGCAGCACAGTGCTTGATCACGGATGCAGTTTCATCCATGGGTGAAAAATCTATTTATGTTGATATTCGGTCCATACTAGATAAGCATAGCATGGTGTTTAGCGATATTCCTCCAGGGATGTCGCCGAATAGAGGGTTTCCGCATGTCATTGAGTTGGAGGAAGGATCGAAGCCGATCATCACTACACCTTATCGTTATCCTAGGAGACACAAGGAAGAGATTGAAAAGGCAATTAAGGAGTTGTTGGATATGGGACACATAAGACCAAGCTCTAGCCCATCTGCTTCTTCCATGGTGTTGGTTAAGGACAGTACCATGAGGATGTGCATTGATTATAGGGCACTCAACAAGAAGACAATCAAGAACTGCTACCGTATTCCCAAGATCGATGAGTTGATAGATGAGCTTAATGGCACAGTGTACTTCTCCAAGATTGATTTGCAGTCAAGATATCATCAAATAAGGGTGAGAGATAAGGATGTGCATAAGACAACTTTCAAGTGTTGCTACGGGCATTACGAGTTTATATTCATGTTGTTTGGATTGACTAATACACCAGCCACATTTCAATCTTGTATGAATCGGATATTCGTTAAGCAATTGAGGAGATTTGTGATGGCTTTCTTTGATGATATATTGATCTATAACAGGGCTTGGGAGGATCATTTGAGACACATAGATGAGGTACTTGGTATCACAGAGCACTAGTCACTTTTTGCCAAGGCATCAAAATGTGAGTTTAGACTGACAAAGATACTATATCTAGGGCATAAGATTAGTGCCCAAGGGGTTAGAGTGGATGATGAGAAGATTAAAGCAATCTTGGACTGGCCCCCAGCTAAGAATATCACACTTGAGAGGGTTTTTTGGTCTTTGCGGCTATTATAGGAGGTTCGTCAAAGGGTTTTCATAACTGGCTGCCCCATTGACAGATTTGACGAAGACGAGAGCATTCTCTTGGAGTGATTTAGCACAAAGAGCTTTTAATAAGCTCAAGGAGGTAATGAGTTCATGTTTCGTTTTATCCATTCCAAATTTTTCACTTTTGTTTTGGAGTGTGATGCTTCAAGAGAGGGGATTGGAACAATTTTGGTGCAAAACAAACACCCTATAGCATTTGAGAGTCGAAAGCTCCAAGAGACAAAAAAAGAGCTTCTCTATTTACAAGGAGATGCTAGCCATCATGCATGCATTGGCTAAGTTTAGGCAATATTTGGTTTGTGGGAGATTTGTTGTGAAGATGGATCACAATAGCTTAAAGTTCTTCATCAATCAAAAAGACTTGAATGATAGACAATAGAAGTGGGTAAGTTGTAGGCCTATGATTTTGATATTATGTTAGGGGAAAGAATATTGTTGTGGCTAATGCATTATCTAGGAAACCCTATTTGTGTGCCATGACTGATATATCTGTTGATTGGAGGGTTTCTATAATAACTGAGTGATGCAGAGCAAGGCAACAATTCTTTTCAAGTCCCAACCAAGCCAATTTGCAAGTCTCAAACCACTAAGATGAATGGTTTCCTTCACTAGCCCTTCATACTCCTTGTAGCCCTCCTAATTGAATTTTTTCAACATAACTTTCAAATTTGGCCACAAACCCACAACTCATTTACCTTTTTGAGTACTCTTTATGCCCTTCTTCAACATATCAAAAACTTGGGTAAGGTTGTTTCAAACCAACATACTCAACAATTCACTGTTGCTGCTGCTCTTAGGCCTAATTAGGACAGCAAAAGTGGTAATTTTGACATAACTTTCATAAAACAGCTCAAACCCACAAACGAATCATCATTTCATATCTAATTTGTGCATACACTTGTTTCAAAACATCTTCCTCAAAATTGTACTGTTACGCTATCCTTAAAGGGGCAATTAGGTCACTTTTACAAAGCAACCCCTCTCCCAACACTTCTCTAACCTCAAATTTCAAATGGCAAAGCTTGACCAGACCACACACACCCTAAATCCACAAACTTTCTCAAAAAATAAGCTCACCAAGTCCCCAAACCATGAAACCCTCACTTCTAGCAAATTACAAGGGGGGTTTATTGAAAATCTATGTTCCCAAACCAATCTTGCCTCAACAAAGCCTCAAACACCTTCAATTATGTCTGCACATGCTTAATCAATCATTTCCCACACTCATTCCATGCTATTTCATCAAACTACTACTCATAACCTCCATTTTACACTATCAAACCCTTAAAAACAAGGTTGCAGGCTGCTTGCACTCAAAAGGCCATAAAATGCTTCAAATTCAATAAAAATTGATGCAACCACTTGGAAAAGAAAGAAGATTCAAAGGTTCATTGATTCCAATGATTAAAAGTGCACTTACAGGCCATACCATGCCATGCTAAAGTCTGTAACAGCAAAATTTTAGCCTTTTTTTCACAAAAAACAGAGTTTTATTAGCTTTTCTACCTCCAAATCCACTTCTCCATTGTTTTGACTCTTTCGAGGTGAATATCACTGCTACACATCAAAACCAACTAAAATATTCGACCAAACTAACCTTTAGACTCCTATTACTGTTGGTATTCCACCATTTTGGCATTTTTGCAACATTACACGGCAACACTTGACCACATTACAAAAATATGTCAATATGAACTCACATGATTCCAACTAGACTAATTACATCATAAAATGGTCTATTATAACCTTACAGAACAAAATAAGACTCAAAACACCCTAAACCAACCTAAGATCATATTTACAAAAAATGGACTAACATGGTGCCCCTGCACCATACACCCGGACAAAGAAGAACTCAAGTCCCTTGAAGACTGTACTGCACCATTTCTTTGCTTGATCATCTTGTCTTCTTGCTCTCCACATGCTGCTCCACCTGGTAGTCCCTTACACTGGGTCAAGTATTGAAACTTTGTATCATCCTTTGCCCTGTTGAACTGGTTATCACCTTGGTATTGCTACATCTTCACAATCTAACCTGTGATATGTCCTCTGATTTGTCCCTCATCTGCACCTGATGCTGCACTTGCTCCTTTACCTGCAAACAAATCCCTTCCATTCTTGAATGGATTGGTCTTCATCTTAACTCTCTTTGTGTGCTTAAATCTGGCCACAATCCTTGATAACTTGTCTTCAAACCCTTCATTGTTCCTCTTTACCTCTATTCTCAACTTCTCTACCACCAAGACCTTCATGCTATCAGGTCTACCATCCTCTTTATTAACAGACTCTTGCTGCCTACCAACCTCCTGTCCAATCAGTGGACAAAATATTTTTCCCCCCATGACCTCACTAGGCCTCTTTTCCCAATCTTGCCTTTCCATAACCACTTTACTCTTACTCATTTTATTTTTCCTTCTTATCAGGGTCTTTGCCCCAAGAATCTCTATCTCAACAGACTTACAAACCTCTGACTTGACAGTATTTAACTGCCCACTGACCTCTCTTGCCACCAAAGGGCAAAACATTGTCCCCATCATGACCTCATCATGCTTTTCTAAGCAATTTTTCTTTTCTCCAATCAATTCATCCTTGACTTTTTCTAAGTCAGATTTGGTCCTCAATTCCATGCCATCTCCTAAAAGAAAATCAAACCTCTTACCTACTACCTCAATATGGTCAAGCTTTGAAGTGACTGCAATCTCCTTGTCTTCTTGTTTTGCTGTCTTAGTGTCTTCAAGTGTATGAGTGGCTGCAAATGTCATGTTTTCTTCTTCCTCTATCTTCACATACTCTTTCTTACCACACAATCACTCTTGCTGCCTTACTCTGTCCTTCATTTTCCATCAATGGAGTCAATGTAAAAAAAACCCCATCCTTCTCAATTTGATAGGTGTTATGCCTTCCATCATATAAGGCATATCTTTCGAAATGGTCTCCCTAGTAATAAGTGGCAATAATTCATAGGCAACACATCACATAAGATTCTATCCTTATAGGGACCAATATGAAACTCAACAAAAGCTTGCTCCTTAACCAAAAGAGAGTGTTCATCATTCAACCAAGAAACATTATAGGGTGGCTCATGAGGTATCCTTACCAAATTCAATTTATCAACCATCTCTTGTGACACTATGCTACCAGAATCTACTATAACCTTACATACCTTTCCATTGCACATGCAGGTGGTCTTGAAAAGTGCTCTCCTTTGTGTCATCTCCTTCAACTCTCTGTTTTCCTTTGCCACGTTATCTTTTGGATACACCTTGACTATATTGTCTTTTCAACTTCCACTCTTACTTCTTCAACCTTCAACTCTTTACCCTCAAAAAGATCTACTCCCTGTGCTCTGATACCAATTGATGCAGAGCATGGAGGGTTCACTCAACAAACATATTACAAACACTTTCTCACAATTTCTTCAATTTGGCTAGTAGCACTCCAAACAGTGAAAATGGAGCATATCTTGTAGAATACTCCTCAAACCCAGAAACCAAATGGCATTTCAGATACCCATTTGGGCATACTTCAACATATGTGGAAATCGGATATGGTTACTTTGGAAAGTATGCTTCAAAAATGGACTATTATTGCTCTTGACTAGGCTTAAGGTAGGTGCAGCAAATAGGGTTTTTTGACCATAACTTTCAAACCAAAACTGATATCCAAGAAAGAAAACTTGATTCAAATACCCATTTGGCCATTATTTAACATATATCAAAATAAGGGTAGGTTATTTTGTACAGAACCCTTCAAAAATGGACTGTCCTTCTGCCAAATAGGCCTAAAATCTAGAAATGTCAATCACTAATTTAACCATATCGTTCACAAAACACGATGAAATTCAATGCTACAAAAAGGAAAATTTAGAAGATTCCATACCCTATCAAATCCAACAGGTTTTAGGTCACCATATGTCCGTACATGGCTGTACAATGGCCTAGAATAGAGCAGAACGCTGGAAAATTCAAGAAATTCAAAGTGTTTTATTCAGTAACTTCTCAAAACTTTACATTCCACTTCTACTCTTCTCCACACGACCTTACATGAAGTGTTTGAACATATTTAAACTCATTCCCAACCATTGGTAACTATCCAACCAACTTCCACATGACTTTTCAAATGATGACCTTTCATATTCCCAGTTTTTGCATTCTTGCAATTTGACAATTTTTTGACAATCATTGACAATATTCAACAAAACTACTTCCTAGCAACCGAAACCAATTTTAAAACATTTAACATAGCCCATAAAGGCATTATTACAAACCAAAATAGATTAGACCCCACTTAGAACCCACTTTTGCATTTATTTTGCACAAATGACGACTTGTACCATCACCTAGAAACCTAACCATGACTCCAAACACCTTACACACCTTAGAAATGGTCTTCAAGACCTTATGACATGACTCAAACATAACATAAAGCTAATATTTACAAAGTGGCCTCATGGAGGCATAAAGTCCATCAGGTGCTCCTGCACCACTGAGTTTGCCAAGAATACATTTGCTACTGACATTTTGTATGGTAAGCTACAAGATGATAGGTCCAAGGTGGCGGACGAGGTCATCCTCTATAAGGACCGGATGTACCTTGTTTCAAAATCGAAGATGAAGGAGAAAGTTTTGAGGGCATATCATGGCACATCATTGGCTGAGAAGCTTAAGCCATGATTTTATGGGCCTTACAAGGTCTTGCGGAGGATAGGAGAGGTTGCATAAGAATTAGAACTGTCGGAGAACAGCGAAATTCACAATATGTTTCATGTATCATGCTTTAAAAAGGCACTTGGACAACATATTACTCCCTCCTTTGAGCTGCCACCACTTGATGATGAAGGTAAATTGATTTTGGAGCCCGGGGCTATCATCAACATGAGGGAGAAAAGCCTAAGAAACAAGGTCATCAAAGAGTACTTGGTGCATTGGAAGAATCTTCCCCTTGAGGATGCTACATGGGAAGGAGTGGAGATTTTTTATCATCCAAATCTGAAATTGCTTGAGGGCAAGCAATTCGGGGAAGAGAGGACTATCATGTCCCCTTTTTCCCTTAAAATAAAAAAATGTTTTTCAACACTATATATATTTATATATATAAAAGGTTATCCAATTTGGCACCCAATTTAAGTCCCATGGGTCCTAAAAATGGAGGGTATAACTACAAGCTCTTGTGCTCATTTTGATCATCCGGATTTCATTTTCTGCAATTACTCATTCAAATTCAAGTGTTTTGCTGTGAGGACAAAACCCCTTGTCAGCGAACTTTGAGGTTAGGACGAAAACCCTAACTCTCCTTGGCAATTCTAACTAGGAATTGCAACAGTGCTAATCAGTAAATCTTTCTATTACAGGTCACCATTGGAGCAATTCACTCAGCACTCATTCCAGATCCAGGGTGAGTAAATTCAGATCTAGGTTGAGACACACAGCCAATTCATTATCTTCAATTTTGCATCTAAAAACATTAAATCTGGGCACCAAACTGTTAACTGGCAACACTGAGCACAACCTATTTATCTTGGTTGGGCGAAAGTCATGGAAGGGTATATATTGGGTTCAGATTTGATAACTGTTGTTACCACCCTTCAAAGGTATCTTCCAATCTGCAGGGATCAGTTGCACAAACTTAGGTGAAGATATTTGCGGAGCAAATCATAATCTTCCATATCGCCTAGGGTTGCACCAGCTAGATGCCCCTATACAAACAGCTTCCTTTCACTTGTAGCCAAAGGGACGCATCCAATCTTCAGTCCGTAGAGTATACCTCAACTCAAACCAGCATAGGATTTGTGAGTCAACCAACCGAGAAGTCACATTGTAATACACAGGGTCGCATCATCCATTCAAACGAGTTCTTACTCAGTGATAGATATTTGGGTTTGCACAAGGTCGCACCTTCCAATCAAGAGTATTACAGTTCAGTGTTGAACATCTGTAAGTCTGTGAGTGAAGATTACCCATTTCTGAGTGACCAGACTTGTAATGTTTTCACTGATCAATATACATTTGCATCATATTGGCTTTATAATGCAGAATCAAGTGTATTACAATCAATGAGTCTATTTACAGTATGCTGTCAAGGTATTTGTGTTTGCTGAGAGTTAAGAAAGTGAAAATTGTAAGATTCTTTGTTTAATTTTCTGCTGAGAGTTATCCCTCTTTGCTGTGAGTAATTCAGAATTAAGCTTCCCCGAATCACTTAATATACCCCGGATATCACACCACAAGATTTACCACATGGTGCCATCATTCCAGTTTGTAAAAAAATCAGCCTAAATCTCAAAGAACCTATGGTGACTAAGATTACTTTAAGGTTCAATGCTGAGTTATAACAAAATCCACAAACCATAGTCACCTAGAGACATGGGAATGGGTGTAGGCAGAGGAAAACCTTTTTCAAATAGGGCACAAAAGTATATGAATAAGGGTAAAATTCAAATATGGTCAACAAGAGATGTGGATATAGGTATTGGAACGGAGTATAGCAGGATTAATGTATTAGATTTGTTCAAACTATTTAAAAGAGTTATGTCTATAGAGAAAAATACCAACAAACCTATGCAAAGAGAAGTAATTATTGCAAAATCTTAAATGTAGTAAGAAAAAAGTAATGGCACACTCACAGTATAACAAGAGATTTTACTGTGGGAAACCATTTCAAGAAAAAACCAGCAAAAACATCACTAACTGTGTTGACTCAACCATTCACAATACAATAAGAAATTTCTCACTTGTGTTTAACCCTAATCCATGTGCAAATATTTATAGGCACATCAATATAGAAAACCACTAAGTGGCATTATGATACAATGGATATAAGATGATGGACCAAAAAAACCACCTATAAGGACCAGAAAAAAGGGATCCTACCCCCAAATCCCCTCATGGAGGGCCAATGGCCCTCCATACCCCCACATCAGGAGGATGCCCTGGAACCCATAAATTATAGCAGGGTGTACAATTTATGAGTAAAACATGCTAAGTATACAACACATATCTGACAATGTTAGATGTCAAGGCTGGTATGGAAAAGAATTCATGTAGGTGGAGCACACTATATTAAGCATGTCTAGAGGTCCACTAGAATATGATTATGATGACTCTCCACTCAAGAATGGAAAATTATATGCAACAGCTAAGTTACCGAATCGCCCCTCCTGGAAGCCAAATCGTCCCGGAATCGGATTCGGGGTCGAATTGTCTGTGGAATCGCACAAGGTATGGGTTTTTGCCGCCAGAATCGATTCAGGTAATTTGACTTCGTACCTGGGCGTTTCAGAGGCTGACGTGGTGATTCGGTGCCGATTCCATTTTGAAATAACATTAAAAAAGTGGAAGCTTCATATTTCGGTACTTGGACTGCAACTCTTTCAACTTGTGTTGCAATTGATGTAAGTCTTCACATTGCTTCACCCAATCCCCAAGCACCATCTAAACTGTTGATGATAACTTGAGATAATTGTCTTCGTCTGACCGTGCTCTATGTGTTGTGTATGAAGCAGTCGAGTGCATTTTTGGCAGTGCAAATTTCTTTGAGTCGTTTGTCCTCCACTTGAAAATGCGGTGCATTGGCAATTGCTGTATCCACTTCCTCTTTACTCAGTCTCTGCCTCTGCTCATTGTAACAAATTATAATGCGATTGCTTGCCCCTGTTCGTCTGTTCTGCGCAGAGACTGTTAGAATGCCATCTGCATCCACTTGGAAGCAAACTTCTATAGACGCGAGTTTGTTCAGACGCCATTTTCCAGACGCGAGTTGTTTGTTCAGACTTCCTCCGCCCACGTCGGGGCCAAGCGACACCATTTTCCAGACTTCCACCCAGTTTGGATAATGTTACATGTAGAAATAGGTTTGTTTGGAAATATTTACGGGTAATATTAATAATCAGAAATATTTTATTATTTATAAACCTATTTATATTAAAATTTAATGGTAGTTGTTTGAATATTTTATATTTATAAATAGGTTTGTTTAATCAGAAATATTTATAATAATATAAACATATTTAATATTTATAGTAAAATTTAATGGTATTTTCGAATATTTGAATTTCTGATTATTAAAATTTGGTATTCTATATAATAATATTAAATATTATTAATATTAAGTGTTTATTAAAATTCATGTGTTACTAATATTAATATTTATTAATAATAAATAATATACATTAAAATAATTTATTAAATTGTTCAATTTAGTTTTAATTTTTTATTTCTAGGCTGCAAATATATATATTTTTAATTTTTTATATGTATTTTGTACTAATGTACCCAAAACCCCTTCAAAAAAATTGCCGTACCGGCATACCAGATTCATGTACCCGTACCCATGCCCGATTCCGATTCGGTAACTTAGTGCAATCATGTATAGAAAGCACTTGTGCAGGAGAAAAAGCATAGATGGAGAATTATCCCAGAAAAAAGATTGTAAGACGTACCTGGACCAAATGGTCAGGCCCAGGGCCGGACCCAAGCCAGATCCAGACTGGTCAGTACTCAGCCTGGACCATCCAAGTTCCTAGCAAACCCATCAACGCAAAATACAATCAAAGCAAAGATCAAGAACATTATCACCCCACTTGCTCAAGATGCATAACATGTCAAGAAATCGAAGAAGTTAAAGCCCATTCAAATAAACACTTACTATCATTTTGTTGGTGCTATTTCTTTTTTTTTGTAATTTAGCTTTCAAGCAGCTTCTTTAGTGGAAAAGTGCACAAAACAATAGCCCTGATAAATTACAGTTGTTTTGAAGAACACCCATTAGTTATATAATATTTACAAACAAATACCTCCTTGTCTCCTAGCAGGTAGATTACTTGCTATATTTCTCCCATCCCCACTTTATGAATATAATGCAATAAATTCCTCTGCAAAAAGTCATAATGATAAGATGTAAATGAAATAATGAAATGAGCATCTACCTTGAAACCTCCATTCTGATTCTTCATCATCCTAATATCTACAATCTCCCCACAAGAAAAAAACAACTGACCAGAAAACACCAAAATTTGGAATCATCAATAGATATATTTTCAGGGACTATTCCTTTTAACCCAAAAGATATTAAAAAAGAAAGCAAGATTCATATTAAATGTTTTCAAGCATATATTCATGATATAATCGAGTCATTGCCTTCAAATTTGTATTCATGATTTATTAGTCATTACCTTCAAGTTATAATCATGATATACTTATAGTAAAGCAGTTGCCACATTTTTCAAAAGCTATTCACTTACTTCCATACATTAATAGTAAATAACAAACAATGTATGCTCACTCTTACAATCAGATCATTCTAGAATGGCAACTAAGAAGGCATATTGCAGGTTGTCACCATTAATCCACATCTAAAAACCTTGCTACCACAAAATTGCATGTGATCAGCCTATCCATAGTTTTTATTTGCATTTCCCATCACTACCCTCTTAAGTTTTTTCTATTAAAACTGCCCTCTCAGTATTCTTAAATTCTAATATCTTATTGTATAATTATTTGAATCTTGAATTTCTGTTTCTTAAAATTCTTTTTATTTGTAATATTTGAATCTCGAATTTCTGTTTCTTACAATTCTTTTTATTTGTAACATTTTCTACCTTTTCTGTCTAGTATCCTACATTTCGGACCATGAAGGTAAATCTCAGAATTTAATATGCTTCTCATTTATGAACATCATAAAAAAGTATTCTTGGTCAAATTAGAGGCCTTATTGTAATGCTTGGACAAGCCCTCATTGGTAACTTCTCTCTGGAGATTGAAGATGACTCGGAGCTTATAAATGAGACCATGTTAAAGAGTTGGAATGATTGGAAATAATTTCTTTGAAATACTATGTCTTTTTTTATCATCAATGTAGACAAAGAAAATAGAGCACCTGGATTTTTGGCTTGTATGGGCACTGACATAAAGAGATAAACAGATGCACATGTTCAGTTCATGATGGGGAAGCCATGTTTTGCCCAGGGTCATATGACTTTATTGCAAGGAGATGCCACATAAACATGGACACAAAGGGATAGAGTAGGTATACATAAAGTATTAATTATCTAAGGTGGCAGATTATATAATGATGGCTCATATGATGATTATAAACTTCATAGCTAGCTTCCCTTGTGGGCTTCATTTCATTGAACTTCACCATAAAGTGATGGATTTTGTGTTTTCTTTGCCTTTTATTGTATCAAAGTTTCCATGTTTTTGAGTAAAGATATCATGGTTACAACCAGTCTTAAGTATGGGCAGAAAGACCCCATTAAGAGGCTATAGTCGAGGACAATGAGAGGCAAAACAAGAGGATTTTCCATGTTAAGAGCAGCAGGTAGTTAAAAGCAGAAAGAAAGTCTGGAAAGTGGCTAAGATCAAGAAATTCTCATGGCATTGCTCAGTGTTTCCAGAGAATCTACAGAAATATGGTCAAGGCTCAATGCTTGAAATGTCACACCTCTCATTCTCTCAACTTCCCAACATAAATAATGGACCAGGATTTACAATGCAACAGAAACGTCGTCTGCTAGTAAAAATCCAAAAGATTATTCTAAACACAAAGGTCTGCAAGCTGTAAGATAAACAAAACAATAATTCTAAGAAAAACTGTTGCCACCTCTAGGGCCAATTTGTCCTAATTTTCCTTGCAATTATTGTCTAAAATTTTACTTGGCTTACTGATATTACTTCTGGGCAGTGACTTTATTCGTTAAAAGGGTTTACCATGATAATATAGAATCTGCTACAAACACATTTTGCCAGGTCTTAGCAGTAATTACTTGTTTTAACTACCTACAGTCACTTTAGCCTTCGGGATTCCTTGAATTATGATGCTCAAAATCGTTTCTGGTAATTGTAGGTGAGAAAAGCAATATGAGGAGTCTAAACATTACAAGTTAGTAAACCACACCTCTAAGATTGATGGAAAGCCCTATATCCATGTAGATATTATGGGATATTCTTTTTTAATATATAAAATATGCCATACCTATCATAAGAATTGGCCATTATGCAAACAATTAACAAAGTATACAAATTAAAAGTGAAGTCGAATCCATTATAGTCTCGATATTTTGCATATGAATTGTTAAAAAAAGATGAACATCACCATGCGGGAAGAGAAAACAGCTCATATGAAAGTATGCCGGGTCAATGACAAAGTCAAAAACTCCCAACTAGAAAGAGAAAAGTACACGCAGATTGTATATACAATGGATTGGTCTAATCACTTATTCTTGAGAAAGAAAGGCCAACTAACCCTGCTTTCACAGATTGATAAATGATCTCAAAGACCAACTTAAATGACCATATAGATAGAATGGATGTGGATGAATGTCTCCACGTTTGAAGCTTTTATTGCAAAACACATAACAACATTTGTCACCAAATTTAGAATTTATAAAAAGCTTTAAATGTTTACTTTCTATGAGCTCTTTTGTATTCCAAGCCATCTGTCCAACTACTTACCTAAGAGTTTAGATGCGTGGTGAGTGATCTTACAAGGAAACAAACTATCTAAGCTCATCTGACAAGAAACACACCTCACAAAGCATATTTTCATTTACAGACTGTGCAAGACCACCAACAATCACTTCCTCCTTTTTTACTCTTGACACTCATCCTACAAGGCAACAAACATATTAAACATGACTCTGGCAATACAAATAAAGAAACTATATTTTGTTTGTTTCAAAACAAATAGTAATGTTGTAATGTAATCACACATCACCCCATTGCAAATGGAGACCCCCTCTTTTTTCTTGCTTTCTTTGTTTTGCTTTAGGTTTAGTTTTCCTCTGAGCTTGTAGGATTTTGATAGTGTTGTGTATCCAAGTCTCAACAGTTTCTTGCCAAGAGGTCTATATGCCTTCATCCTGATGCATGTCACTGAGACCCTGAAAATGACTAAGTCTGATATCCTAAAAATCCTAAAAAAATGACTACGTCTGAAATCTGGTGGATCCTCAGAAATCTAGAATCTGCATGCTAAATCCTATGGATCCAGGACCTATCTCAAACATCCTGGAAGTATATTGATAAATATTTAAAGTAAACATATTTTCAATATACTTCCATTCAGGAAAATCCAAAATTTGACTAAGGCAAGAAATTCCTCACTCCATGTCCAAACCCACCCAGTCTGGGCGGCCTCAAGGTGCATTCATGGACTTTGTCTCGTTCCAAGTGACATTGTCCAGACAGTACTCTCAAATCCGCCCTAGGAGAAAAATGGTTAAGTTTTGAGGTTTTGATGCACAGAACACTGAGATATGATGATTTGTAAGTAAGGTTTATGAGTTTGAGTGAAGTCAACTGGATTATAAGCAACATTCCAAGTGTCACTCTCCAACCCGCCCTACCTGGGCGGCCTTGGCATGAGGGCATGGATGATGTCTTCATCTCCACATGGATCTCTCCAGACAACACTTACAACCCCGCCCAAGGAGAAAGTGATCAAGTTTTTAAAGTGTTTCAAACACAAAGCATTAGGAGATCATGAAGTTTTGATGGAAGCCTGAAGGCTTAAAAGGATTAAATGAGTTTTAAGTTGAAATCCAAGGGTCACCTCTAAAGCTGCCCTACCTAGGCAGCCTCAAGAGATCCTTGTGGATTGTATCATCTACCACATGAAGCACTCCAAACACTGTCTCTAAAGCCGCCCAGGGTGAAGAACAACATAAGTTGTAAGTTTGTTTGATGAGAATGATGTAGATAACACCAAGGAGATGAGATAGTCAAATTGATAAGAGTGAAAAGTTTCTAAGTGTCAAAAATCCAAGGCCTACTCTCAAACCCGCCCTTTCTAGGCGGATTTCACCAAGACAGATGGACAAGATCACCACCTAGCATCCATGATGTGTCTTTCAACTTCAAAAAACACCTCAAAATTGCCTAAGTCTTAAGGAAGTTGGAGAGAAAGGTCTTCATAAGGAGAGGAATGAGCAATAAGTGAAGTTTAAGTGATGTAATCCATGCATCATCCTCCAAGCCGCCCATGCTAGGTGGCCTTCAACATCATGCTTGGATTGTGTCTCCTCCACAACATACTCTCCATACACACCCTCCAAACCCGCCTTGTCAAGTGACTCCCACCATCATGCATGTCTTCCACACCATTCACTCCATGCACTCACTCTAAATCCACCCATGCTTCAAGAGTTACATAGCATTCAAAGGAGGACAAACTCTCAATGAAACAAGTGAAGAGCTCTTAAGTTGTCAAAACCAAGCTAAAAAATGCTTGAGTGATGAAAATTCCTTATACCTCCTCCAATCCTGCCCATGCTAGGCAGCCTTGAGCACTTTGTCTGGACAAGGTCATGTCATTCACAAGACACACTCCGCCTATCACCTCTAAACCCGCCCAGCCTGGGCAGCCTCACAAGGCAATGATGGACAATGTCATCATCGGGAGACTCTCTCCAGACACTCCCTCTAAACCTGCCCAAGGAGGAAAGTGGTCAAGTTTACAAGATGTTCTAAGCACAAAGACAAGGATATGACGAAATTCTAAGCAAAGTTTATAAAATTAAAGCAATCAAATGCATTTCATATAAGAATCCAAGGGTCACCTCCAAACCCGCCCTACCTGGGTGGCCTCAAGAGGTGCTCATGGACTCTGTCATGTCCCACATCAAACTCTCCATGCATTGCTTCCAGAACCGCCCAGGGATGAAGGTGGCATAAGCTACAAGTTTACTTGATGAGAATGATGAAGATGACACCAAGCATTACTTAAACTCCTCCCAACAAGGATGAATTAATTGGAAAGAATGATAAAAAATCACTAAGCCTGATGTCTTGAAATCCTGAAAATTGGCTAAGTCTGAAATCTGGTGGATCCTCCAAAATCTAGAATTTGCATGTTAAATCCTATGGATCCGAGACCCATCTCAAACATCCTCGAAGTATATTGATAAATATTTAAAGTATAAGAAACTCTTATACTTAAACATATTTTCAATATACTTCCATTCAGGACATTTCCAATATGGCGACAGGACTTGCATTCCAAGCACACCTTCTAAACCCGCCCAGCCTGGGCGGAAATTTCACTTGAGCATGGATTCCACGTTGTTCACATGAGTCTCTCCAGACAAAGACCTCAAACCCGCCCAGGAAAACCCTTACGAAAAGTTGCAAGTTAGAAGTAGGGAGTTCATTTAGAGGCAAAAAAAGAACAAGACTGAGAAAAATCCAAGACTCCCTCTCAAATCCGCCCTTCCTGGGCGGCCTTTTGGTGTGAGCTTGGATTAGGTAGTGATTACTCCACATAACTCCTTCTAATCCGCCCATCCACTAGGGTAAGTTGCAAGAACAATCAATGAAGGAAGGTGGAAGTTGATTAAGGGAAATGAGACAAGTTTCGAAATGTTATGAAGATCATTCCACACAACACCCTCTAGGCCGCCTAGCTTGGGCGGATTTCACTATGTCATAAGGATTGTCCTTCATTCGCATTCCAAACTTGCCTGCTAACTTTGCATAAGTACTCCAAGATACTAAGTCATGTCAAGAGAGGAGTCATTCAGGTGAAGCCAAAAATTGTCTAAGTCTAAAATTCCTTACCTCACCTTCAAACCCGCCCTTCCTAGGCGGCCTTGACCATCTTGCATGGATTCCATGTCCTCCACATCACACACTCTGCACACACCCTCCAAACCCGCCCAACATAGGCACTCCAGAGACTTAGGCATGGATTTCACGCGAAAGGGTATGTTTTGAAATGTCATTTTTTGATCCCACATGAATAAGATGAATGTAGTTTGTTATTGAAAATCCTTTATATCAAGTCTTAATTTGATGTGTTTCTTCTTGTAGGTGGAGGATCCAAGGAGGTGAATGGCGAGAGCTCATACATAAGAAGTCTTGAAGGTGGAGAAAAGTTGCTCAAGTTTATCATCATCACCACATGGAGGAGAGCTCCTGCATCAAATTCATCTTACTTTGAAGACTTCGTATGTCTAGATGAGGAAGACATCAACGCCACGCTTGAGAGGTGTTGTGACCTAATCACACATCGCCCCATTGCAAATGGGTACCCCCCTTTTTTTGAGTTTTGATGCTTTGCATGAAGTTTTGATGATGTCTTAGAGCTATTTCATGATGAAGTCAGTGGTGTTTGAGTCCTGTAGTCCCTTGATGACCTAATCCTGATGTTTGAGATCCTAAAAATTGGCTAAGTCTGAAATCTGGTGGATCCTCAAAAATCTAGAATCTGCATGTTAAATCCGGTGGATCTGAGACCTATCTCAAACATCCTGAAAGGTATATTGAAAAATATTTAAAATATAATCTCTAAACTTATACTTAAATATATTTTTCAATATACCTGACCTTGGGGACTTTTGGTTTTGGGCGCGAATTTGCTTGAAGACCTTGGGCGCATTTTCCCATTTGCAGAGACCCAAACCAACGCCTAAGATTGAGATTCATATGTGCGCCTAGAGGAGAACACACTTCCAACCTCTCCTAGATAGACGCCTTGATTGAAATTGGCATAAGAGACCTTAAACATCAAAGAATTCGACAAAGGAATGATCCGAGAGTTTTAGGCGCCTTTTTTATGTTCAAATGATCATCAGATAGCGCCTTGAGTTGAAGCCGCCCATTCCTTGTTGCTCCTGCCAGTTTTAGGCGCCTTGATGTGGGATGGAGTTTAAATCATTATTGAAGGCGCCTAAGGATGAGGTGATCTCACAGGGGTATAATCAAGTGTTGAAGAGCCTTAAAGATGTCAACAATGAGCAAATTCAAGTCTAGGTGCCCTTCATGCATTAGACTACCTCATGTTGGCGCCTTAGCATGAAGAGATGTTTAAACTAACTCCAAGTTGCGCCTTAGGAAGAAAGAGTATGAAATCCCTGATGTATGTTTGAGATCCTAAAAATGACTAAGTCTGGTAGCCTGAAATCCTGAAACACTGAAAAATTGACTAAGTCTGAAATCTGGTGGATCCTCCAAATTCTATAATCTACATGTTAAATCCGGTGGATCTAAGACCTATCTCAAACATCCTGAAAGATATATTGAAAAATATTTGAAGTATAAGTTGGGCGCATTTTCTCACCTCTGCAAACATCATTTTTGTGCCTAAGATTGAGATTCATATGTGCACCTAGGAGAGAATACATTTCCAACCAGCCTTAAATTGGGCGCCTTGATTGAAAATTTGTCAAAAGACCTCAGGAATTGAAATTTCACAAAAATAAGACAGCTTAAGTTTGGGCGCCAATTCATCCCTTAAGTTTAGGCGCATTCTGCATGTGTAGCCACCATTTTTGGGCGCCTTGATGAGAGATTGGGTCCAAGTCAACTATGGATGGCGCCTAAAGAGATATCTCCTTCCTTAAGACTCTAGGATTGATTTAAGTCCACAAAACTCACATTATGAGTTAGGCGCCAATTTCACAGTCAAATGATCATCAACTTGCGCCTTGAGTTGAAGTGGATAAGTATAGGCGCATTTTCTTCTTATTGTCATCATCTTGAGCGCCCTAGATCCGGAGGGTTGGAGAGATGAACTTTTGAGCGCCTAGGGGTGTATGGTGTGGAGAGTCATCAAATATGGCTTTGTGAAAGAATTTGAAGTAATGAAATGTAAAATTAAGGCCTTAGTAGTTTGGGCGCCCTTTATGTAGCTTCATGAACATCTTTGGCGCCTAGATATAAAGAAGCATTGAAAACTTGAAAAGGTAAATGAAGATTTTAACAAGCATAAGGGAGGGTTAGGCACTCATCATGTCAACTTGGAGATTCAACTTGGAGGTTCTACAAGGTCATTATCAAACTTGCACCTAGAGCGCCTAGACCTAGGAGGGAACAAGCTTAAATTTACATCAATGAGTAAGCACTTGAAAAGTTCAGTCATTTTGAGTCATTCCAAATCAATTGAAGCCATAAGATATCAAATGCAAGGTTAAATTGACCTTAGGCACCCTTCATGTATTTTTCCATCATTTTAAGCGCCTCGAGGTGAATATGTTGGAATGTTAAGCATTAAAGGTTGAGTTTAGAGTTATGAGTTTGGGCGCCTAAAGTATAAAGACATTCAAAAGCTTAGGCGCCATTTTGAACCCAAGCTCTTATCAAGGAAACTAGGCACTATTTCACAGTTAGAACATCATAAATGGGCGCCTTGTGAAGAGAGTTTGAGGACATGAGATTGGATATCATTTAAGTGATTAAAGTCATCAAAAAATCCAAGCAAATAGGGTTCAAGTTGATTAAGGCGCCCCTTTCATCTTGATGCCAACTCAATTGGCACCTTGGAGAAAATCACTCAAGTCCCTATTTAAAAGTGAGCGCTATAAGGGAGATTGACTTCTTTAAACTATTACAATTGTTAGAAATCATTTAAAGTGATGAATGTGGGACTAACTTGTGTTAGGCACACTTTGCACCTCCAAAACATTATATATGCGTCTAAGTTTGAGGTGGGATTATTCATATGTTTAAAGTTATTTCTTTGTGTTATGAAGTGATTAATATTATTCCTCTTGTCTTGTAGGAACATCAACAAACCTAAGGAGCAAGCGCCTGGAGTCACCTTCATCCAAGGAGTTGTTCAAGGAGTCACCTTCAAGGAAGAGTCATCATGCTAGCCACCTTTGGAGATCACTTCAAGATCATCATCAAGTTGCATCATTGAGAGAAGGAGTGTTGGTGAAGCCAAGGAATCATCTGAAGGACAAGCACCTAAGTCACCTTCAAATTGTAGAGGAAACGTCAATGACATCATGTTAGATCACATCAAGTTCAAGTATACTTTATCAATGGCATCATGTTCGAAGACATTCATCCATCCTAGCTTCAAGTCAAGTTCTCCCAATCTTCAAAGGTTCATTAAGTTTCAAAGTCTCCTTGAGAGATCATCTACTCCACATCCAAAGAAGGTGTTATCATCTACACTCCAAAGGGCCACTTCAAAGATCATCGTGCAAGACCACTTCATCAACTTCTACATCGAAGACATTAATACCATCAACTTCAAGTTCTTTCAACTTCAAGTCCAAGAGAGATCTCCTACTTCGATTCATGAATGAAGCATCATCATCTACTCTTCATTAAGATGCAAGGGAGAAGATCAACTTACCTACCTGCAAGAAGAAAGAATCACAGAGTTAGTCAAATGAGCTACAAGTATCATACATCCAGTTTACAAAACATGAACAAGGCAAGATCAACAAGATACATCTCAAGTGTTCATCATCAAAAGCAATTACATCCACAAGTATGCTGAAGTGGCACCTATGTGGCGAGTACACATCATCATTCAATCATAATCAGCCACATCATTTCAACTGCATTCAATGTATCATTTAATAAAAGAAGCCAAAGGGACGCCTATGTGAAGATGCTTTAAATGATTTCATCTTATCCTTATCACATTGGAAAGCGTGCCTTCATTGCTTCTCTTTTGTACTAAAAATAGCAGTTTGTTGTAACTACCTGTTGAGGTGGCATGATCTAAACCCTTGGCTACATGAATTGATCCTAGCCTTTCATTGTAATCTGGACACTATATAAAGGCCTTGTTGCCTCATTTGTAAGATATAGTTTTGTAGGAGTAGAATAGAAGAGACTCTCGAAATTCTCTGAGAGGACTTGAAGTTGTACATATTTCTCAAGATTAATGCAAAGACATTGGAGTTCACTTGGTGTTTAAGTCTTGTCTTGTGAAATGACATGGTTTCTTGTATCTTGAATTGAATGAAGAGATGTTAAAATTAGATTAGAAGTAGATTAGAGCTCATTAATGTGATGTATGTATGTATTGAATATTTGATCAACTCCTAGCTCATGCTTTTAACATTCATTGCCGGTGAAGTGTTGTGTAAAGCTAGTCTGAGCCTTATCATTTGCATAAGTTCGATTGTGAATGCTTGTTTGAGCTACGCCATTTAATGGGTGCTTGTATAAGTCTTCATGATTTGAAAACCATTCGCGTACCTTAGGAGATTGCACCAACTCCATGTAGTTGTAGGCATCCTTGGCGAAGTGGAGTTAGGTTTATTTAGGAGTTTGTCTATTCAAGCATCGTCATTACTTCATTGACCTTAGATTAGTTTCTAAACCTTTACCCTTTTTTCCTTTTTTATCATTGATGCCTTGTATATACATCATCCACACTGAAAGGAGGAATAAGCTAAATGAAGTTAGAATAAGTCAGCGTAAGTCCCTTTGTGATTATCAGCAAGATCGCATGTAATCACTGAGTTAACCCATCATGAATCATAAATAAGGAACCTTGGAGTTACTTCACTGGATCACATAGTTCAGCCTTTGAAGAGCTTTATTCAAGAGAGAGTGGGATACTCTAGTGTTTTACTCTATTGTTGACTTGTCTAAAAACAATCATCAACAAGAGGGAGTCATCTTCCAGTGATTCATTCCACGCGCCAAAAGGACAATCATCATGTAATCTACTCCAAGGACTCGTGCACAACATATCTTCCACTTCATGCGTCTGTCCGAGGAATATCACTTTACCATGCATGAGAAGGAGTCATCATCTAGAGTTGTCTGTTTCATGTGCATCCATCATATGCCAATCTACTACAAGAAGTCACGCACAAGACATCTTCCACCTCAACACTCCAAGAGTCCTACAAGAGTACATCACAAGATGAGAGATGAACATGATCATCAAAGCGATCCATGAGTTACATCAAAGACAACAAGAAGAAAATATTCTAAGTGAACATGAGGTGAACCAAACCAACTTGCTTGAAGATGCTGAGGTGGCACATGCATGTCATCAAGCTAATCACATTCTGCCATGTCATTCATTCAAGAGGGCCCACAATAAAGATGCTCCAAAGATGCTTATCACATTGGGAAATGTGCCTTCATTGCCTCTTTCATGTTCTAAAAATAGCAAATTTTGTAACAAACTACCTTGTTGTCTCAATCTCGGTCGTTGATTGCTAAATCAATCTGGGCCATTCATTGTAATTCTTGAGTTCTATATAAGGCTCACTTCTCTCATTTGTAAAGGGATCATAAAAGGAGAGAATCATTAGAGGAAGATAGAGTAGGAGTGGATACTATGGCAATAGGAGTAGAGTAGAAAGAACTCTTCGAAATCATTGAAGAGATATATGAGATTGTTGTAAACAAAACACTTCTTAAATCAATACAAGCTCATTGTTGTTGTTCACATGGTTATCTTGTACGATCAAGGAATGTTTGCATGGTTTCTAATTCTCCAAGATGATTGAGATGTGGTTCCAAGTAGCTTAGATGATAAAGTAGATAGAGTTCATTGATGTAATGGATATATGCAATGATATTTGATTAATTCCCGTTGGTTCATACTTTTGATGGTTTGTCGATGGTAAGTCATCATGTAAAGTTAGTCTGAACCACATCTTGCAAATAGTTCGACTATTGATGCTCCTTCGAGTTGCGCCAGCTGTGGGTACTTTGGAGTGTGTCAACAATATGAAAATCCTTGGTTTATCCTTTGGAGATCGCACCTATTTCATGTAGTTGTTGCTTGTCATGGTGAAGTGAAATTTGGTTTCTAAGGGAATTTGTCTACCATAGCATCGTTCATCACGTCATTGTCCTTAGATTAGTCTTCTTAACCCTTGCCTTTTGCCTTTTCTTTTTGTAGTTGATTAGAAGAAGTTCCATTTCACAAGGAAAGAGTACATATTTGAATGGAGTGATGAATAAATTCTGCGTAAGTCCCTTTGTGTAAACAGCATTATCACATCATACCACCGAGGCTATCCGTTGCAAATCACGTACAAGGAACCTTGGAGCGTTCTTGTTTGATCACGTAGTTTAGCATTCGAGACGCTTTGTTCAAGAGAGGATAGAGCACTTGGTGTTTTATTCTAATGTTGTTGTCAAGAAAACATCATCAACAATACCTGGGTGCTCCCAAAAGAGTAGCAAGTGCGCCTCCCAAAGACTCTTCTCCTTCCTTGCCCTCGTGCTCTAACTCATCAAATACAACCTCAAGCTTGAGATCTTCTACCTCTGAATCCTCATCAAAAATCACCTCTATGTAGTGTATCTGCCCCTTCCCCAACATTTATGTCCTAGTTCCCATGGCTCTCTACAAGAAAAGCACAATTTCTTCCTTCGAAGCTCATTCTTGGACTCTTCCATCCTACTTGGCTTAGGAGGTAATGCCTTAGATTGAGGGAAACCCTTATGGTAAGGTTTTTTATGCCGACCCGATGGTGCAATCTTAGAGTAGAACTTGTTCTTAGTCATTGAATCCTCCAAATTCAAAGCCCTCCTGATGGCATCCTGTAGAGATATTGGATCAAAAGCCTTAACCAAGCCTCGAAGTGGTTCGATTAGTCCCTCAACAAACAAAACTACAAGTCTCCTCTCTGTAACATTCGGGAACCTAACTAAGACTCGTTGAAATTCTGCTATATAATCATCCACTAAACCATGTTGTCTCAATTGGGCCAACTCCCTGAAATGAATCTCAGAGTCCTTCCTGTCAAACCTATCTATGAGCTTCTGTGTGAAATTAGCATATGTCACAATATGGTTATGCCCTTGTGTAATTAACCCATGATGCCACCACTCATGAGCTATGCCCTCCAAATGAAGAATTGCAAATTTGATGGCTTCCTCTTCTATCATAGGGCTGAATAAAAGATATGTATCCAACTTCTGGACCCAAGCCCGTGTAGTACCCTTTCACGAGCCATCAAAAGGAAGGAGAGTTAACTTACTCAAGCTTTGCTACAAATCTCTATGGGGCTGCTATGTAGGATGTCTTCTTTCCATTCTTGGTGCATTCCTTGATTTGAAATTGCAATAGTTTGCAAAAAAAATCTGATTTCTAATGTCTGGGTCAAGACTCATGTACTCATCCATGCAGGCATTGATGTCATATGCTGCTGGATTTTGCTCCTCATCTTTAGGTGGTGCTCCACTCTAAGCAAAAAAATAGGCTGCAAAGGCCTAGCGGCTGATCCAATTGAAACCCTGTTATTATTTGTGTGATTTACAGGACCATTCTGATTTGAATTGCTCCCTTCACTTGTGAAATTTTATGTGGGCCTGGTGGAATTTAAAGCGGCATTCATATTCTACATTTGTTGCATCATCTAGATGAGCATCTAGTTCATTTGTGTTCCTGCTTTTGGAGGAAAGCATCAAACTTATCTCCTTGATCTGTCGTGTTTCTCTTACCTCTGCCTCCTATTCCAACACTATTCTCTTGCTGGGCTGCCTCCAACTTCCTTCTCTCTCTCTGTAAAACTCTCAAATCTCACTGACTGGGCTGCATACAGCCATTAAATGCACCCGCAAGCTGGCAGGATTAATTGGCTCTAATACCACTGTGATGACCCTGAGAGATATACAAGTTGTTCTTCCTGATTTAAATGCGGTCATTCACAGTGCAGCAAAATTTAACAAGGCTAGAACACTCACAGGAATCAATCAATGACCAATAATTGATCTGCTTATTCCCCTACAGCAATTATAGGAAACGCTAAAACAACCAATTTGGAGTAGCCTGCAACCTGCTTTGATAGCTGAGAAATCGGGAATCTATAAACCAATGTCTATCCTACGCCACATTCAATTTTAACACATGAATAAACAATTGTGTCTAATTATTGGAGAATCAAGTAGATATACATATATGTTACTCAGACTGGCAATAAGCATTCAATCAGTGACTTCCATAGATACCTAAAATAACACATCAAAGGTGATTCAAGAATTAATAATTCCTTGCTCAAGATTTCACCAATATTTAGGACAGATTCAACTTACATTGCTCAGAGTAATGTATCTCACAAATTGGAAGAATTTATTACAATTGAAAGATTCTAATCAATATATACTACTCACTGGATGCAGCAAGGAATGAATTGTTGACAGATGTGAATAGGGCGAAGGTGGATTTGCTTTGCAAATAAGGTATGTCGCTCAGTACGCAGCATAGAGAGTCACTTCACCTATAGAGGTGTGCTCACGTTGTGTGATAAGTGGCCTCTCGAAATGTGCTAACTCAGATCTATCAACCGATGATGACTCTTGGCATGCCTGGATCCTGCTTGTCTACGCGATCTCTGACAAGGCAAAGGGAAGGCAGTATTCAGATCTGCTGTGTATGCAATCCACCAGTTCTACAAGAGTCCAGTCGCGGCCATGAAGCTCGCTCTAGAAAAGGATCAAGCCCCAACAACTAGCGTATTCTTTCCAATGTTGTAGCAGGTCTCCCCCTCACAGATGGAACATTTAATAGACAGTGCCATGCACTAGATTCTGGATGGTTTTGTAGGCAACATATGCAGTAATGTAATCTTCAATTCCCTATTGAATGACACTCGCTTACTTGTCTTCCAGCACCCGCAAGCTTCCAGAAAATGTGAACAAGACCACAATTTTAGCACCAATGCAATTCCTAAGTGGAAATTGCTCAAAGAAGACAGGGTTTTCGTCCTACCTCTGGTTCGCAGTCCAGGGGTTTCGTCCCAAATTGCTTAATTGGTCAAATTTGAAATCAACAATACAATATGATAACTGGATAATGGAAATGAGCCACCAGCGCTTGAAATTATACCTTGCTGATTTAGGACCTGTTGTGACCAAATCACACATCACCCCATTAGGAATAGGGACCCCCCTTTTTTGAGCTCTGTCCTTTCAATGAGTTTTCAATAAGATTTTAATGATGACCTGACTCATCTTCCTCTGCCGATCCGGTAGTGATTTCCCCTTTCTATGATCGTTCGTTCATGATTAGGGATAGATGAACGTGCAATAATGAAGAATTGTGATAAAATCCCATCTAGATATTGAATTTTGAAGTCAATCCTGAAGAATGTTTGAGACCCTGAAAAGACTAAGCCTGGAGCCTGAAATCCTGAAAATCCTGAAAAAATGGCTAAGTCTGAAATCTGGTGAATCCTCCAAATTCTATATTTTGCATCTTAAATCCGGTGGATTCGGGACCTATCTCAAACATCCTGAAAGGTATATTGAAAAATATTTAAAGTATAAGAAATTCAACTTATACTTAAATATATTTTTCAATATACCTTTACTCGCGCGATCCTGAAAAATGCCTGACAAGTCCAGAGGATTCAAAACACTGATCTAGTGCGACTGGACACTTAAGTGGCGCAAAATCTTGGCGCAAAATCACGAAGGAAAAGGCGCTTGAGCATGAGGATTTCAATCAATGATCTGATGCGCCCATCTACACCTTGATCTAATGCGAAAATGCTTGAGGATTTCGATCACTCATCTATTGCGCCCAAACCAAAAGTATCATTTTGAAGGAGAAAATGAAGATTTCAATACCTTTAACCAGTGCGAAAATGAAAGGACAAGTCTTGGAACCAATCTTGGAGCAAATTAAAATGATAAGTGTCAGAGGATTTCGATCCCTCAACTAATGCGCCACCAAGAAGGAAGAGGGAGTTTTGAGGTTTTTGACTTGAGAAGGGTCTAGTTCAAAGAGGATTTCAAAAAGGTGAGGTGATGCGCCAAATGACAAACTCAAACATTCAAACCACTTCACCAAACGATAAGTATCAGAGGATTCTAATTGCCTATCTAATGCGCTAGAAGTCAGAGGATTCTAATTGCCTATCTAATGCGCTAGAAGCCAGAGGATTCTAATCCATGAAGTAATGCGCCTATCCAAGGTTAAGCCTTCAAGGCCAAGTCTGGAAGATCTTCAGTGCCTCATCTAATGCGACTTCATGAGGGAGAACTCCGGAGGATCCCAAAAGTTGATCTAGTGCGCCCAAGTAGTTCCAAGATGAAGTTCCAAGGACCCTTATCCAAAGCGCAATCTAGAGGATTTGAAAACTTGATCTACTGCGCCCTACAAGGAGGAAGGTAAAGATTCAAGGCTAAGCCTCCAAGGTTTGAGTTTAAAGGATCTTGAAGTCCCAACCAATGCGCCAACATCATGAGGCTTCCAACAAGGTCATCTAATGCGCAACATGAGGTAGTGATCAAGGTTTGAATCTAGAGGATTCACCAAGCTCATCCAATGCGCCAAACACCATGCATGATCTATTTCAAGGTAAAGGCTATCTAAATTCATCAAAGTTTGAGGACTTCAACCTAGTGAAGTGATGCGCCACCTCCCAAACCCCTTATTAAAGCGCTCAACAAGAAGAAATCGAAAGTGGTATCTAGTGCGCCATACATGAAGACAATAAAATTTCATTTTTCTTGAAGATCTCTAGCTACCCATCTAATGCGCCATGTATGAAGGGGGAATGAAGTTTATTTTTGAAGATCTCTAACTACCCATCTAGTGCGCCACACCAAAGGGGAGAGTGAAGTTTGATTTCGAAGACCTCATGTTACCTATCCATTGCGCCATGCATAAGAAGAATCCAAATAGCTCAAGTGATGCGCCAAGGTCTAGAGGATTTCAATCCTCCATCTAATGCGCCATTCCCTTAAGCGAGTAAAACTAAGTGTCATCTAAACCAATGTTGAGAGGAATCCTAGAGCTTCATCTAATGCGAAATGTTGAAGAGGAGTCTTAGAGCATCATCTAGTGCGAAATGATAAGAAGATTCAAAACCTTGATCCAAAGCGCCACACATGTCAACATCTAGAAGGATTCCAAACCTTGATCTAATGCGAAATATGAAGAAGACTTCGAAAACATCATCCAATGCGAAATGCAAGACAAGAGGATTTCAATTCTTGATCTCATGCGCTTGAAGGAGAAGATAATTACAATCTACAAGGAGATCATCAAGACCCCATCTAGTGCGCCAGTCCAAGGGAGTTAGAAACATTTAATGATTTGTGCCTTGGAAAACGTGAAAATTGCATTTATTAAATAAAGATCAATCTAAATTAAATGTTTTTGCACTATAATAAAGGAAGTTGGCCTAGGGAAGAGGTAAAGTTTTTAAAGCAAATTATGTATATATACCTCATCTCCTTTTCATTTTTATCATTTTCAAGAGCAGATTTGTTTTCCAAGAGCAGATTTATCTTCAAGGAGCAGCAACAAGAAGTTTTTTTTTAAGTACAAATTTGATTCTATCAAATTCAAGCAAGTGGTGGATCAAATTGCAAGGTATCAAATTCAAAACAGCCTATCAAGTAAGTCTGATCTGAATATTTTCTGATCTGATTTTCTTCTTTTTCCTTCATTAAATGCATTAAAATTGTTTAAGTATCGGTAAAATTTAAGAAGGATAAATGGATTTTCATAGATTCCTTGAGTTTATTAGCAATATTTCATAATTATAAAGGAAAATTTCATAATTTAATCCACTAAAGTTGCTGAGGTAAAGTCTAGATTGTGTTTGCAATCACTTATTCGCGTCAAGTCTGTAGGATCATGGCAATGACTTCCAAGGAGCGACAAGCGAAGATCCGGATGGATGCCAAGGGGAAGATTCCCGAATCAAAGCTCGTCTCAAGATGGACAAATGTAGGAGACACGAATATGGGGAGCAGCAACTTGGAAGATATCAAGTCAGTTCTTGAAGAACCAAACGGAGGTAGTCTTGCTCGAGCCATCATGAGGAGTGGAGCCATTGAAGCTGCTTGTTTTCCGCCAGCTTTGCCGTGTCCGGAGATGATCATCGAATGTGTCAAGAAATATGATGTAGATACAAGGCAAATTATAGCCAAAGATGGAACGATATTAGCTTATTTGCAAAAGGAGGCAGTTGAAGAAACTTTCAACATTCCAACTAAGGAGAGGATGATCAGTATCTCGATACAGCAAGGTCAGCAGGAATATGATGTCGACTCCAAGACAAAGTTGCAAGAGATGAGTGATGAAAGTCAAGTTCTCACTTACAATAAGATGGATGAAGGAGAACCAGGACAGCATAGTACACATAGCCAACCACAACATAGTGGGAATGATCAAAGTAATAATCCAGCTAGAAAAAGGAAAAGACCTAGTCAAGATCAAGGAGAATCAAGCCGAAGACCTCAAAAGAAGAATAATCCATCTACTTTATCTAATCCACAAGAAGGTGCTTCAGTTGTTCAAAATCCAATACAAGAGATAGAAGTAATAGAAGAAGTTGCCTTGATTCCGTCAGAAGAGATTCAATCAAGCCCCACTGTCATAATGGAGGAGAATGATGATCTTGGTCAAGATGAAGTAGGTCAAGCAGAATCTGACGAGGAAGTAGCTCGTGTTCAACACAGTCAAGCTCGAGGACAGCGAGATCTTTCTGCTTTCCCACCTTGGTTGAGGCAAAGGATTGAAGAAAGTACAATTGTAGAGACTTATCAGCCTGCTCCAGTTGAGGAATTGCTTGTGAATGTACAAAAGAGTAATCAGAAGAAGAAAGCAACAGTCCTTTCTAAAATCACTCAAGATTCTGCTGGAAATCGAGAGGTACATATAGCTGTTCCTAGAATTGACAAGGAGTTAGAAAATATGACACCTGAGGATTACAATATGACTACTATTGGCATGGGTCCAATCACAAGGGAACAGGTAGAGGAGGAACTACAAGATTCAGTGAACAATGTGAGAAGCATGTTGAAGCAAGAAAGAGAAGCAAGGATGAAGGTTGAACAAGATTTCAATACATTGAAGCATTACATCCAACAAGTCATGCAGCCCATTCAACAGAAGGAAGCTACTCCAATTCCTCCGTCTATTCTTCCACAAGAAACAATATCCCAAGTTGAAAACATGAGAACTTCATCTCAGATGATGAAGGGATGGATAGAAAAGACTGAAGAGAAGGCCTATACTCACCTTGAAGAAATTGTGCAAGTGTATGACAGAGTCATTAAGCTTAAAGATCGAGTCCAAACTTTATTGAAAAATTGTGCTGAGTTCAAACCGATCAAAGAGCAATACATGCCACAGCTCAAGAGTTTAATGGAAGCTCCATTAGAAGATCTAATTCATGATAAGGTGATTGATAGAGATACTCCACATGACTTCATCACTTGGTATTTCTCCTTTCACAACAAGGGGCAATTGGTTGATAAGATTGAAGTAGATATGTCCAGGATAAGAAGTGTTCTTCTAAGAACAGAAAATCATATATACACTGCTTTGACAACAATTTGTAATCCTTATGGAAATGTTACTGTTGAAAACATGAAGCAACAAGTTAAGGCATTCTACTTTCAATATGATGGACTTGATGAAGGTCAACTGGATAGTATATTCACACTTGCATATCGTCTTGGGGAAAATAAGTCTTGGATAAACGACTGGGAGAAGACACGTGGCGTCTATGAGTCAGATGTGGCAGTGGCAGAAGGATCCATTAAGGCAGCGACAAGTGTACCAATGGAGGAGATTGTTCAAATTGTGTCTAGATTCATTGTATCTCATAGTACTACTACATAAAAGGCACATGATGTGGCTTCCTTATCTTCTTGGAAAGCGTGCCTTTGTTCTCTCCTTCATAGCTTCTTTCATTTAATAAAGTGAGCCTCCTTCATTTAATAAAGGATAGTTTGTTATAACTACTTGTGATGTGGCTTGATCTGGTCCGCTGATTTGGCCGATCGATCTTGACCCTTCTTTCCTTTGAGGTCTATAAAAGAGCTCTCATTGCTCTCATTTGAAGAGGTTGGAAATTCTGAAATTGTTGTAAGAGCTCTCTGAGATAATAAAGGATTCATTGTTTTGGTGATTCTATTTATATTTCTGAGTGTTTGCATGGTTTCAATTTTCAAACAGACATTAAGTTAAGTTATAAGTTTTCTTTGAGTTTAAGTTAGTTAATGAAAGGTTGCTTTATTGCTTTGTAGTGAAGTCTTTAAGTTCATACCATTTGTAGTCTACGGCTTGTGGATTGCAGTGCATGGTTAGTCTGAACAATTGAACGTCAATTTGATCTTTATGCTTGTTGAACCTTTCATGAGCATAATTGATTTAAACATCTTGTATACCTTTGAAGATTGCACCTATCTTGTGTAGTTGTTTTATCTTGGCGAAACAGGATCTGGTTCGATTTCACTCTAAGTAGTAAACGTCCTTCCATTTAGGATTAGATCAGTATTTCTAAACCCTACATCTTTTGCCTTTTTTTTTATTAAGTTAGGATTAGGACCAAAGAACATCCATTGCTAAATTATACGCGTTAATTGCAGTACTTAGATTCTCTAGTATTTACTTCCATAGTCCTTGAAACAACGAGTTACTTGAACAATTGTGTAAGTCCCTTTGTTGATTAACAGCAAAATCATACTTAAATCGCTGAGCTGTCTCTTACCGAAATTATTATTAGAAGGAACCTTGGAGTTATCTCGTTTGATCACTTAGTTTAGCATCCGAGAGGCTTTGCTCAAGAGAGAGTCAGATACTCAGTATTTCACTCTATTGTTGACTTGTCGAAAAACAACCATCAACAGGACCCATGGGACCTAAATTGGGTGCTAAATTTGAATTGCTTTTAGTTTTAATTTTTAATATAGATTTTTTTATTTTATTTTTATTTATTATATTAATTTAGTGTTGAAAAACAGATTGCTCCCAAATGTGGAGACAAGATAAAGAACCTCAGTAACCATCTATGAGATGTTGACAGTGAGATGGAGAATTTTGTAGGACTGAGAAAATGTGAGCACATGCATTATAATATTGGAAAATGTTGTGTTCAATAATGGGCTTCTGGCATGTGGAAGTGAAGGTTTGGATGCAGGTTCAGGCTTAAACCTTGAAAAGTATTCATATTTGTGTTTGGTATATACAGAACTTTTTGTTCACAGATTTTAGCAGATATTGCTTTTCCAAATACACCAGTCTCATGGAATGCAATCATTACTGGATATTCATAAAATGGGCCTGTTTAAAAATCCCTGCTCGCATCCTCCCAGCATGCATCAATTTGGGCACTTTGCAAATGTATGAGATCCACCTGAAGATGATACCAACTATAAGATGAATTGTATCATGCATTGGAGTTGAGGTATCCCTGGATGACATGTATATGAAACATGGATGCTTACCATAGGCACATAAATTGTTTGCTATATTGCCTCAGGAAATATGGCCTCATAGATTGAAATGATTGTAGTTCACACTCACAAACATGGAAGATCCATGCAAGGCTAGAGAATTTGTCTAGACTCTATGGAAATGAAGACAGCAGGGTATATTCCAAATGCAAGACCTGTAGTAAATGATGAGGAGAAAAGGAATGGATTAGTCCTCTTTCACCACAATGAGAATTTAATTCCATTGGGATTGTTAAAGCATCCACAGGAACAACTAATGCAGATGTTAATAACCTTCAAGAATGTGGCCGCTGCTGTGCTGTAAACACCTGAAGCATTTTAATGATAAACTACAAATGCCACATCTATTTTTTTGCACTTTTTTCTATTGTATTTACAGAATGTGTCAAGAAGTGAATGAACCCCACAGGAACATTACACTTTTTGGATATCACAGCTCTTTCCAACCGCCTCCACACCAGAATACCTCAACAGCCAGCAAAGGAACTTGATCATTGACAGATCTTATTATAAGGAAGAAAAAAACGTTACCTTCCCAAAAGGTTCAGACAAGTTTCTTGAAAAATCTTCAATAGCATTGTTTAGAAGATTGCTAGCAAATGCAATTTTAGCCTGTATTTCATACACCATATCATATACAAGCAGAAAGAAACCACTCCAGAATTATTTGAATTTTGTCTCAACCATACAAGGAAAATGTATAACCACATATATCAGATGTTACAAAAGCCAAAAGGCCTAAAATTAGCCCTTGAAATGCATAACGTAAAGCAAAAACATTTACCTTTGCCAATTCAGCACGGTCGGCCCCTAGCTCATTTTCAACCCAATCCACTATTGGATGCCACTTGCCTCCAAGCAAAATGTCTTGTTTGCTCCCTATTCAATGAGTACGTGATGCAACGTCTTCTGGAATTTCCCAATGGACCAGATCAAAATGTGAGGACGTACGGATTGGCCTTCTGAGTCAAAATTGAGAGCCCTTGCTTTCTTGATCATGAATGCAAGATTTCAACTAAGGTGAATACGTTAAGTTGATGTGAACACAAAGATGAGAATTTCTATAGTGATACTGATATTTCAACAAATTCAATATGTGTTGTTTCAGTTGTAGGATTGCACATTCTGTCAAAGAATTTTGTATTTGAACTGTATCTATAAGAAAAATAAGCATACTTGAGAGCTACAAATTTTCGTTGTCGTCAGATTACCCACATCCTAATTTTTTATTTCTAAAGCATTATGGCAGTATAGAACATTGACTGTAATCACCAGTCAACAACCATCCAAATATAACAGGAGAATCCAAATGCAGTACATCAAACTGAGGTTTCTACTACTACTGCAGCTCTACTCTGAAAATACGGAATTAAAGATGGCATACTCGTTGGAATTTATGTATGCCTTAGACTTGACTAGTGTCCCATTTTTTAGCATCTTATTTCTTGTTCGGACAAAATCAATGTGTCTCACTTGACAGTTGCAACAACTATATAAGCAATTTGCAGTAGAAATTTGTTCACAAGAAAAACAATCCTAAAATAATTGCTCAAGTTTTTTGATGTAATTGGATTACAAAAAGACACTTGATTTTTACAGCAGTATTGCTGGTTTGCAAATTGGCAGATATAATATCCATTAAAATATGCCTTGAAGATAAAATCCAATGAAGTACAAGAAAAGTATTATTATAAATGTACCCATACTTTCTTGTTACAAAATATACGAGGTCGTAGTGAGATTATAAATGCTTGAGCTTGGAATGATGCGATATATTAATAAATTTTTACAATCAATTTTTCAAAAAATCCGGCAACAAATTTCAGTTTCATTTCATTTCATTTTCTTTGGAGCTATTGACACAAAAAATTGCAGCATTTACAGGAAAAAAAACCAAAAGTTGGAAGATCATCACACCACCATACAATTCAAGCAGAATTCCCGCCTCAGTTAACAGTGGAAGGGCAAAAACCAAAATCCGGCTGCCGCATATGTTGGAGCCCAAACTTCCTCACCCTGGACTTACTTGAATTCTTGCTCGGAGCGCCAGGCGTCTTACTTTTCCGATCAGATGGTACTATATGATCTTTTGGCGTTACAGGCGAATTTTCCTCCATGATATTTTCCTTGAGCATTTGTTTTGAATCAGAACCAGAATTAGAACTAGTCTTTTTCTTCTGCGATCTACAAAAATCGGAATTTTCTTTCAAAGGCGTATGTACATTTGCAGCGAATTCGTTTTCTTGTAGAAATTTTGGCAAACCCTTATTAACAGCAGCAGCTATATCTGTTGTTGGTGTTGTTGAAG
Organism: Cunninghamia lanceolata; assembly: GCA_027924645.1. Lineage (NCBI taxonomy): Eukaryota > Viridiplantae > Streptophyta > Pinopsida > Cupressales > Cupressaceae > Cunninghamia > Cunninghamia lanceolata. Next base: position 1,681,626 of record BSBN01001455.1, read on the forward strand.
GCGGAAGAATTTCCTCGCGCTTAAGGCCGATCAGTACAGAGTAAGAGCAATTCTTGTCATTTTCCGTACCCATGATAATAAAAAAAGTTGAAACCCTAAAAACACTAGAAACCCTCGAAGAGCTTTGAGAAATTTTGACAAAGGAGCAATGTTGAGCTTTGTTTGTTCACCGCAGTCAAGAATAAGCAGAGAGAAACAGATGTGCGGTGTAAATGGATTTGCACAGCTTGCCAAAATAAATAGAAAAATAAAAATATTGGTAATCAAAACTTGGACTCTGTATTTTACATTCGTATTCCAAGAACATGATACGAGAATGAAGAGCCACTCCAGATCGGGCTATGTACGTTATTTCATTGGTTTTTTTAATTTACATGATTTTATTGATTGTCTTGGCGGCTACTTCGACAGTTATTGAGGATGTAATTTATTTTGCCAATTATTATTTTTTATGTAGTTTTTTTTTTAATGAATATTCCTATTTAACTTATGTTAAAAAGTAATAAATAGTATAATATTCAAAAAAAAAAAAAGGGTTGGGTGGTAAAAGGGCACATCCACAAAGTCTGAAAGTTTTAATAGGTGATCAAAAGCCTTAAACACAGGCGAACAAAATAATAAAGGCCCAACTCCGAAAAAAACTAAACAGTAAGTGCAACACAGATGTTCTTAAATATCATCCACTTCAACAGTCAAAGGTTAATTTTGGCCAATAAAAATAGGACAAATATTTATCACTTTTTATTATGAATGAGGTGTAAAATTGCTATTGATTGTTTGACCATTGAAGTGGATGGTATTTAAGTAGAGGGGTGCAACACCAATAGATGGAGGAGGATCTTGATCATTAGGTTTCGCCTAAACATCTCCAAGGGTAGCATCATCAATTGGCTCCAAACTATCAAGAGCATCAGTTCCATCTTCATTCTCCTCGAGGGGTGGTTGAGCACAGACCAAGGAAATGGCGAGTTGTAGATGAGGAAACTTGTTTGTGTCAAGCCAGCCAACATCCCGCCTTGGAGATGGCGGTCTAGAAGGCTGAGACCATCCTCCATGGGTAGCAAAATCCTTGAAGGGCTGAGGGCCACGGGAATGAGAACCATGATCACCACAGTCGTCACAGTTACATTGGGAGGACTGATTGCGACCACGCTAACGCCCTCAAGAGGAGGTGGAGTCAGACAGAACCCAGGCAACAGTGCAAGGGGCATTGCCCCAATGGTCCAATAGCTCCTAAAGATGGGCAACTTCAAGTGCAACTTTGGTAGCTTGCAACTAAATCTGCATTAGAACATTAGAACAAATGATAGCTTTAGTGTACAAAGAAAAATGTTTATTAGCAATACAATGATTGAAATTAGCAGCATTCCTATCCTTCCAAATGCTAAAAAGAATTTCCACCCTAAAAGCATGCCATTTCTGAGTATATTTGCATGGGAGGTTGGGTCAACCACCAAGTAAGAGCATATGCCAAGAGAAAGAAGCAAGTTTGAAAGGTCTGAAAAATCATGGATCCAATTCCAAACTTCCTAAGCAAGGCTTAAATTTGATAGTCAACCTTGACTATCAAGCAATTTTTTTATGACAGTTATCTATTCAATAGTGTCTTTAAAATACTATGAGATATTTTAATATAAGTAAATTATATAAAAACCAAATATATATATCATCATAATCCTATATAAATTTTGACAGTTTGTCCAAAATCTCTCCTTTCATATGATATGGTCTTTTCAAAATTTCAATTGTATTTTATAGTTAAAATGTCTAAATACAGCTATACAACTGTCAAATTTAAGCCCAGTTCCTAAGCCCAAGGGCAAAACCAAAAAAGGTGCTTGATTTTTTATGCATAGAGATTCCTTTTTATTAAAGATTTCATTAAGAATTTGTAATGGTGAAAATTGGGTACCCCTCACTTTCCCATTACCTCACTTTCCCATTAGTTTTGGATTCATTTTGAGCCCGTAGCTTTTAAGAAATAATTACACTGATAGGTGTTTCCTTAGTGGGGAACACTAGATGAAATATATAGATAAATGGTCCAAATGAAAAGGACTACCATCAAACAAATCTTGACCTTACATTATTTTAAACGATTTATTAAATAATCATAAAAACTTACATTTATTACTCACACCAAAACAAAAGCTGGCATACAATGACATTCTATAAATTTTGAGACCAACAAAGTCATTGTTGGTTAAAACCCACACATATTCAATTTTAATTTATTTTTGTAGTAGAAGTAGGCGGCATGTGGCAATTACCTTAATTGATATTTTGTATTCCATTGTTTTTGTAGATGGGGTAAGCATTATTTTCTAAGGATGTGCTCTTTGTCATGCACTTTAAATTCCATCAAATGAGTTTGCACCTTACACCTCTATCTGCACTACATGGAATGATCTACAACTTCCACATCTGGTAATTTGAGAGACACAATCAAATCAAATTGCGATAATATTGCAAAAGATCCAATGCCATCACTAAATATTTTTAGTAAATTAGATTATGATCACATCCTATAAATTACAGGCAGGGCCAGGTTGAGCTAAAGAAATAATATTCCAATCTTTTGTTCTCCACTTGAATTATAGACTAGAACATGCTCTGGTGGCATTTGCATCTTCGACAACACATGGTGTGTTGATCTTCCTTGATGGATTATGTGAACAACATATTTGGTTCATGGCAATTCTCGTGGTTGCATGGATTCATTTCCTTCTCACATGTTTGCAGGTCTTCTGCTCTGTCTATGATTGTAAGTCATGGTGGAAGCACACTAAATTTGTGTACCATTTAATCAGTTAACGAGACAACATTTTCCAAAATCCCTGCGCCAATGGAGGCTACTGGATCCAACAAGCTATAGAAATATTCTTCGAGCACATCACTTACAAGAAATACATCACTTATCACTGATCCAACCCCTGTTTTTAATAATGCAAGACAGGTTGAGGAGATCATTGTTACTGATCAGAATGGAGGAAGGTCGCCTTCTGTGTGGCCAAAGGCTACATAAGGTGCTTGCAAATCCTGTAACGAGGCTAACAATATGACCACTAGCATAGCAAGGATCATGTACAAATAGGTGAATTATGGCAAAGGATGGAAGCCTCGTTGGTTTGTTCTACAAGATGGTGTTCTATCCTATTACAAAATGCATGGCTACGATAAGATTGTCATCAATCAAGAGATGGAGAAAGACATTTGTCTTATTGGAGAGGAGTCTTTAAAGATCGTGAAAAATCCCAAGCATGCTTGTGCTCATTTAAAGCAAAGAAAGTCATTTGGAGAGATTTATCTCAAGGTAAATTTCAAGTCCTAATCTTTTTGCTTTGAAATGCGTAAAGATTTGTGAAAGTAATAATTGTTCCTAAATTTTGTGAGTTTTTTTCTTTTGGGGGGAGCTTGCTAGATTGGAAAATGCAGAGTGAAATAAAGGGCATAAAATAACTAGTCAAAAGAATAAGAATTGCTTGATAAAAACTCAAGAACAGGGGAAAATTGAGTTGAACTCAATAAATTGTGAGTTTCAAAGTGACTTGAGCTCAGTAAATTGTGAATGTTAGATACATAGATTTATGAGTGGACCCCAATAATTTAATTTAATTTCTAACTCATTACAATTGTCTTTTTCTATTAATCATTTCAAGTATTTCCCAAATAATTTACTTAAATGGGTCTTGGGGATTTGGATCACTTCTTTCTTGAATAGACCTACACATCACTAATCTTCATAATGGATAAGAGCTTGAAAAAATATTTGAGTTTTTTTGAAGAGATAATAAAACCTGCCATGGGTCTCAAAATACACTTGACACATAATTACAAAGTGCTTCTCTAGTTCTGGTTCATTGTTACAAATGTACAAATTCACTGGTGTCTAGAAATATAATGATATGATTCCACGAGAAGCAGATAATAACTTTTCAATTATATAATGGAATATGAGTATATTCATTTAAGCTACTTGATGTCCTCAATGCACTTTAGAAAGATAAAATTAATAATCATGACCATGATGGTACCTCCTAAAAATTGATAGGTTGTTGTGCATGTTACCAAGTTGTTGAACATTCTTAATGAGGGTAGTTTAAGAGAAACCACATGACCCCTTTAAACATGTATAGACTTTTGATTCACATAAGAAATATAAGCAACTTTGTCAGCATATACTATTGTTAACAACGCATCATGTAGTCACATAATAATTGTAGCATCAAATACTTTAAAAGTATTTTCATCATCTTCAATATCATTTAGGATAAATATTACCATTATTCAAACTAGAATGTCTTCAACAATAATGTTTGTCCATTATACTTAGTGGTGTAAAATATTGTATTGTATGTTTCAATACATTGGTGAAGAAAAGAAGCCTTTGACAAAAAAGGTTATCCAAAAAAGCAACATGCGAGTGAAGTAAAGTCACAACATTACAATGTCAATTTGTAGGTGCCATCTATATTATGTTTATGCATTGAAATAATTAGTCATTGTCTTTTACTGTAAAATTGTAGTGTGTTTATTTATCTATGACAATTTTTTTGTGTAATAATTACCTTGGAGCAGTACTTTCTCGATGGAACTTTGATCGTACCAAACTTTATTAGATTTTTAATTATACAATATTACTTGTATAAATTGCTTTTTAGCTTTGCTACTTGCCAAAATGTCCTTTCCTTTTAGCTTTGCTACTTGCCAAAATGTCCTTTGAGTTCTTTTTGTTATTTTGTAATCATAGGCTTAAGAATATAATGACAAGAGTATTGACACCACATCCAATTAGAGGAGGGATAACTCACTACCCATATCCCAAGAGTCATAAGGATAGCCAATAAAGATGGTGATTATTTTATCACACCATCTAAGCTTTATGAAAGGCCTTTCCCATGCCAAAGAATGTTTATAATGAGATTTTCCAACATATATTTGTCCTTAAGTTCCAATAGTCTCTTGTTAACATTTTTTGTAAAATTTGCCTCGGGCTATGGGAGGAAGTTGAATTTGAAGAATACATGCAAGAAGTGTCCCATGAACGAGAGTTCAGAGAAGCATTCTTTGTTTTTGATAAAGATGGTAATGGTTTTATCACACCATTTGAACTTCAAGGAGTCCTGCTAAGGCTAAGACATCAAGAAGGGTAAGACTTTAAAAATTGTAAAACAATCATAGCAATATTTGATAAAAAAAATCTAATGGTAGAATTGATTTTATAGAATTTGATTGCATGATGAAAATGATAAGTAGATCCAAATTGTTTGTTTTTATAATTGGAATCTAAACTCCTAATACTATGTTCAAAGTTTTGTAATTGTATATTGAAGAGATTGAATAGATTCCAAATTATTTGAACAAAAGTATAGAAATATAATTTCCATATTGTTCATATGGCTACATCTTATGATTTCAACTCTTATAGGTTATGTGTGTTATTTTATTTGTACAGTCTATGAGCAGTTAAGTGCTAATACATCAATGTATTTAGTCAATTGGCATAGGAATTAAAAATACAAGTTCATCAATATAATTAGTAAATGCATACATATAATTAATCATCATTTTCTCAAATCAATTTCTCTGTCAGACCTAACATAGATGGTTTATAATTTGTTTGAAAGGCCTTTCCCATGCTAAAGAATTTGTATAATGAGATTTCCAAACACATATGTATCTTTGAGTTCCAACAATTTCTTTGTAATGATTTTTGCAAACTTTACCTAAGGCTATGGGAGGAAGCTAAATCTAAATAATGCATGCAAGAAGTATCTCGTGAACAAGAGTAGAGAGAAGCATTATCTCTTTTTGATAAAGATGGTGGTGGTTTTATCACACCATCTGAGCTTCAAGAAGTCCTGCTAGTCTAGGACAACAAGAAGGGAAAGCCTTTGAGACTTGTAAAACAATGCAATATTTGATAATAAAAAAATGATGGTAGAATTAATTTTATGGAATTTGATTGGATGATAAAATGATAAACAAATATAAATATATTTCTTTTTAAATTGGGATTTGAACTCCCAATACTCTATTCAAAGTTTTGTAACTATATATTGAAGAAAATGAATAGATTCTAAATCATTTTTGAAAGTATAGAAATATAATTAACAAATCTAATAGTTTTTTTTATTGGAATTTGGGAAGGAGGAGCTCTGAGGTTGATTGAGGGAGACGAACACTCGCCCTCCATTTTCAACTTGATTGAGCTTCCTCTCTACTGAGATTGAATTTGATTAGCGCTCTTTGTTGTCTTGGTGATGATTGGTATGATTTCTCCTGGTTTCATTTGTGTTTGTGGTTGTATTTGTGGATTTTGGTCTTATGTTTGTTTAGGTTTATATGTCTTTAGGTTGGTTTGAATTTGAATTTGAATTATTTTGTTTGGCACCTTTTTAAATTAATGATCGTAGAAAGGTAAGGTACAAGATAGTTAAGACCTCGAGAATCAATTGAGTAGATGTAATTATTACTCACATGACTTGTATAGAAAATAGTAATGGTGAAATTGACGGTGAAGGGGAAAGGATTTGTAGGGGAATAAATCCTTCAAAGAGGCTTTGGATGTGCAGGATGCATAAGCACCACCTAAGGATGCAGAATTTGTGGTCAGAGTTTGAGCTGACAGTGGAGAATCTGACCATGGAGGAGAGGGCAAAGGTTTTGGAGGCAAGGAAGAAGGTAAGGCATCTTCTTTTCCTTGTATTATTTGAATTAACCCTAATGATGAAATGGTTAAAGCAGTAAAGAAGGGAGAGAATAGATTAAGAAACACTATTGTTTTTCATGCTTGTGTTGATATTGAAAGCCTCCCCTCGAGGAAATTTTTTGATAACTAGTTGAATAGTGTTTGGGGTAAGAAATTGGGGATATACATTTCTTTCTTCCAAATGGTTCAAAAAGGTTTATTTGTTATTTTTTTAAAGAATCACAATATGCAAAAATGGGTGCTTGAGAAGGAATTTTGGAATATTGGGAAGTTGGTGTTTAAGTTTATTTCGTGGTCTCCTAAAATTACAAATGAAGAAATTCTATTATGCTCAATCCCAAGTTGGATGATGATCAAGAATGTTCCAGCCCCATTGTGGGCTTTTTGTCTGAACTCCTCAAACCGATTGGTAGGGTTCTTCAGGTGGAGGAGACAAGGTCGACCCTGCCACACATGAATGCTAGGGTTTTACTTTCAATCAATACTGGTCTATAAATCCCATCAGCTATTGAGTTTCAACTCAAGACAAGATAACATAAGCTTGTGAAATTAAAGGGCTGTGTGGGCTCAATTCTTTCTTTTTGTGTAAAACCGATGGACATCAAAAGAAACCTATTATCAATAAATTAAAAAAATCAAAGGGCAAAATACTCAAGCTAAGGAAAAAAAAGAAAAGAGGGTCCTAAGGTCCCAAATGAATCTCAAAGGAGAAAGCCTCCTATTCACCAAAATGAAAAAATAAATACAAAGGATGAAGAGACGATGAATGCAAAAGAAGAGGGATTGGGAAAAGAAAATTTTGATCACTCAAGTGAGATTGCATAGCCTAATGTTGGAAATGATAATGAAGATGACACTATACCTGATGTAGGTAGAAGTGATCACAGAAATAATACTCAAGAGCTTGTATTATACAAGCTTAAACAACAAATTAGGGAAAGGAAAATTGCTCAAGAGAAAATCATACAAGACCCTTTTGAATCTTTGAACTCAATAGACCTTGGAGGTGGTAATGAAGTGCTCTTAGAAGAAAATATGACTGAATCTAAGATAAATAGCATGGAATGCTCAAACCCTCTGGTCAAGAGGAAGGCATTGAGCAAAATGTTGTTTTGGATAGCAACAGTAAGGAAGAGGAAAATAAGAAAGGGTGATCCCACAATAGTGGGTTACACTTCTTGGCCAAACTTGACATTGAAATGAACATTTTGAACTAAATCTTCATTTTCCGGACACCTATGGCTATTAAACCGTGAGGAATTTGAAGATGATGCAAACTAGTGATTTGTGACATCTTATCTGTAGATTCTAAATATATATTTTTTAAAAAAATTGGAATCAAATTGCATTTATTTTTCCATCTCCTTTGATAACTAGTTTTTAACAGTAAACATCATTTTTAAAGAGTCGTGTGTACTATAAAGCACATAACTTTTTTTCTATGAAGGATAAAATTCTATTTTTTTTAAATTTAGATTTGTAACTATGATATCTAGAGGATGCATTTGGTTTCACAATGTTTTATTGATTTTTTTTTAAATTAAGTTTTGAAGTCAAACCAATTACAATTTAGACATAGGTGTACTATAAAGAGCATAACTTTTTTTGTATGTATCAGAATTCAATTTTTTTTGTTGGATCAAGGACATCAATACTAATAGGATAGATATTTTGTAGATTTTTTTTGGTAATTTACTATTTTTCCACATGTGCAGAATAGAGAGCTTGATTTTTGGTGAAAAACCTATGTTTAATTAAACTAAAAAAATGTATAATAAAACCAAAATATATTAAAACTATACTTGATGGAGAGCTCATTTTGAGGACTATAATCTTGCAGCTAGGTTTTTCAAGTTGATTCCATTTTGATCCTCAAATTGAGCCTCAAAACCCAAAATTCTGCATAAAATTGCAGCTAGAGGGAGGCAAGGGCAAAATAAGGGGGTTCGAATGAACACCCTTTCATTAGAACCCTTTCCCACCCCTTCTAATGAAGGGGTGTTCATTCAAACCCCCTTATTTTGCCCTTATTCATTAAAAAATTGACCAACTGGGGGTTCGAACGAACCCATGCGAGAAAGTGGGTTCGCTCAAATGAGGGTGTTTGAGCGAACATATTTATGTGTTCTAATGAACACCCCTGTTCGAGCAAACCCATACAAAAAAAAATTCATGCCTAGAAATTTTTTGTCCATCAATAGAATTGTAACCCACTATTGTGGGATCACCCTCTACAATGTTATTAGTGCATAAAAAAACTAATCTAAAAGCTTTCAGTATGAGGTCTCCTTGTGGAGTAACAAATAGGATACCTGCGCCTAATCCATGACTAGTGAAAGTGCCACCAATGTATAGTTTCTAGGTGGGAGGCTCATCAAGTGTGAAGATAGACTCATCAAGAAATTTGATAACTAATGGATGAGTGTTGATAAGAGGTATTTCAATCAATTGATCTACAATGAACTATCCTTTAACTACTTTTCTATCCACATCCTCAATGTTGAAATCACTTAGCAGCATAAACCATTTAGTCATATGGCCTATGAGGAAAGCTCTGGATAGAAAATACTTGAGTGGGTCAATTTTTAGATGGGCTTGGCTTTGTGACTAAGCATGTAGTTTCTAAGATTCTGTGAGCTAAAGACGGTGACTAGGCATGCTCTTTTCATAGCTATGTAGTTAAGTTCATAGCCCACTAGTGTTTGATTAATATACTAAATAGCTCGCTCACAACCCTCTTCATCATGTTGTGCTAGAAATTCCCCCAAAACAACTAGCATAGTTGATATGTACAGAAGTATGGGCTTTTTCAAGATAGGCGCCATGAGAATTGCTACGCCCTTAATATTGGTGTACATTGGGTTATGAATAGTCAGCTTGTGGCTATCTTAATTCCTAATTAATTCATGTTATCATTATTATATTATTATTCTGTTAGATAGGTTGGACTAGGTCTTATATAGGGGTGTGTCTATTCAGCCTAAGCATAATTAGGTATATATAGGAGGATGTGAGTCTTATTTCATCATCATTTTGTGAAGTGTGTTCTCATTGGAGATATTTGGAGGTTTCCCCCTCGAAGTAGTATGTTATTCTCAGTTATTCTCAAGTATTTGTAGAATATTTCATATCATCTTCTTCCATTGTGCAAGTTATTTCATTACAAGTGGTATTAGAGCATGATCTTGGTACCGTGGAGGCAACGTTTTTTCTCAATATTGGAGGTGATTTTGGGAAGAGCATATCTTTCAGATTTTAGCGATTTTTTTTTTTTTTAAAGGGTTTTTGAAGACCATATTAAAGAAGCTACAATCCAGATTTCAGAGGAATTGGATCAAAATTGAGCAAATTATTGTAGAATTACGGTTTCTACATAATTTATTTGTGATCTACATATCTCTCATATCTGGATGAATTAGAGCCTAATTTTTATTGGATTTTTGAAGACATACCAAAGGAGACTATAGTCCAAAATTTGGATAAATTGAGCAGAAATAAGTGAGTTATTGCAAAATTAGTGTTTCCACAAAATTCACTCTCAAGGCTGCAAATCTGCTTATTTCTTGGAGATTTTTCTAGGTGAGAGGTATTTTGACCCTAGTAAGTTACAATAAAAATTTTAGATAATTTAGGTATCATTTGTGTGATTTATTTCAAAATTACTGGTTTCGATCATGACGGGGCCTACAACAAGGGGCAAAAAGAATGTTGTCACACCGGGGAAGACTCCTGATAACGATGGGGTAACAATAGAGGATAGTAATCCTAATGAGGAAATCATTAAGGTCAAGGAAGAAATTTCCTCAATTAAGGTGGATATGTGTGACCTAAGAGGAGATATATCGGATATACAAAGCATGTTAAGCACCTATATGAATGAACCAAGAAAGGAGTTCTTAAGCAACCAAGGTGAAACCTCCAAGTTGGCTAATACTGACACAAATTTTAATACTCCTATGGGATCTAGGAATTTGTTTCCAAAGGTGGATATGCACAAGTTCGATGGCAAGGATCCTCTAACATGGATAAACCAAATGGAGAATTTTTTTGAAGTACATAAAATCCCATATGGACAAAAGGTCACGATGGCTTCCCTATATCTAAAACCATATCAATTCATTTGGTATAGTTGGCTTTGTACTCATTGGAGCAAAAAGGATCTCACCATCTCATGGTCAATTTTTACAGAGGAACTCCAAGCACAATATAGCAATAGTGTGACAGACAACTTCTTCAGCCAACTTGCTAAACTTCAACAAACAGGATCAGTTAAGGATTATATTCAGAAATTCCAAAATCTATCCTTGAGAGTGGATACAATGACAGAGGAGAACTTGAATGATTTATTCTTGGGTGGTCTCAAGGATCACATTCAACATGAGGTACGCATGTTTAGTCCTAGCTCGGTAAATGAGTCTTTTATCTTGGCACGCAAGGTAGAGGAGAAGTATTTGATTCCTAAGAAGCAAGGGGCTAATGTGACAAGAGAGAAAGGATATTCAACACCTTCTCTTCCTCAACCTACTAGGTTGACTCCACAACAAATTGAGGAGAAAAGAGCAAAAGGGTTGTGCTTCAATTGTGATAGCAAATACAGTCGAGGACATAAATGTAGTGAAAAGAAATTGTTCTATATTGAAGGTCCAAGTGGGGAAGAAGAGGAACCCATATTAGAGGAGGATAGGGAGTCAAGTGAGGAATCACATGATTCTCAACCAATCATTTCTTGTCATGCACTCTCAAGTTTCACTATGTCACAAACTCTCAAGGTAGTGGGTTTCTTAAAGAAGTAGAAAGTAACAGTGTTGATCGACTCAGGTAGTACTCATAATTTCATCAACAAAAAATTGGTGACTCATCTAAATTATTTTAAATATCTAGCCCCAGAGTTTCAGGTTTTGATTGCAGATGGTGGTACAGTTAGTTGTTCGAGGAAGTGTCATAGCATTAAATTATCCATGGGAGATTATCAACTTGATTCCCTAATGTATGTGATATCCATGGGTGCAACAGATATTGTTTTGGGAGTATAATGGCTTACTATATTGGGAACAATTGAGATGAACTTCCAAGAACTATTCATGAGATTTCAATCAGAAGGAAAGGTAGTAGAGCTAAGGGGGTTGAAGGAAAAATCCCCACAGATGGTAAGCTCTCATCAAATGCAAAAGTTGCTTAAGAAAGGAACGGATGGATTTGTGGCCCAACTATGTTCATTAGAAGTCTCTCAATCTAATACTCATCCAGATTTACAAGCAATAATTGATCGTCGCTCAATGGTTCTTGGAGATATGCCTAAAGGACTTCCTCCTAAGAGGGATCGTGATCATGCCATACAACTAGTTCCAGGGAGTCAACCACCGAACATTGGGCCTTATAGGTACCCACACATACAAAAAAGTGAGATAGAAAAAAATGTTGAGGAGATACTAGAGGTAGGAATTATCAGGCATAGCCAAAGTGCTTACTCCTCGCCTATGGTGATGGTGTGTAAGAAGGATGAAACTTGGCGCATGTGTCTGGATTATTGAGTGCTCAACATGTACACCATTAAAGAAAAGTTTCCTATTCCAGTCATTGATGATTTGCTAGATGAATTGAATGGAGCTATATATTTTACCAAGTTAGATCTTAGATTTGGTTATCACCAAATTTGGATTAAGGAGCAAGATATTTGTAAGACAATATTTCAAACTCATGAGGGTCATTATGAATTTTAGGTGATGCCATTCGATCTTACCAATGCACCATCTACATTCCAAAGTTTGATGAATTCTATTTTTAAGAAGTTCTTGAGAAAGTTTGTGTTAGTGTTCTTTGATGATATATTGATTTATAGCAAGACTTGGGAAAAACATTTGCAACATGTAGATCGATCATTACAATTACTCAAAGATCTTCAACTCTACGCCAAGCCATCCAAGTGTGCTTTTGGTCTTAAGGAGGTGGAGTATTTGTGACACATAGTTTCACATGGAGTAAAGGTGGACCCTACAAAATTAAGGCTATCATGGAATGGCCTATTCCAAAAACCATTAAGAAACTGAGGGGTTTCATGGGATTGACAGGGTACTATAGAAGATTTGTGAAGAATTATGGTTGTATAGCAACACCCCTTACCACTCTATTGAAGAAGGATTATTTTCATTGGAATGAGTCCGCTAATGCAGCATTTGAGAAATTGAAGGAGGCTATGTGTACAACTCCAGTGCTTGCCACTCCGGACTTCACCAAGGAATTCATTGTGGAATGTGATGCTTCTGGAAATGGGATAGGAGTAGTTCTCATGCAAGAAGGTCGACCAATTTCTTTTAAGAGTCATCAATTAAAGGGTAAGAATCAACTCAAACCTATTCATGAGAAGGAAATGCTAGTGATCCTTCATGTAGTTAAACAATGGAGGCCTTATCTAATGGTTCGACACTTCAAGGTTAAGACAAATCATGATAGCCTAAAATATTTTTTGGAACAAAGATTAACCTCTAAAGAGCAACAAAAATGGGTCACTAAGATGTTGGAATATGACTTTGAGATTGTATATAAGAAAGGGAAGGAAAATATTGTAGCAAATGCACTTTCTAGGAAGGATGAGAAAGATGAAGCCTTATTGTGTGCCCTTTCAATATTACAAGCAAATTAGGTGGAAGAAGCCAAAGCAGAGTGGCAAAACGATGTTGCAACAAGTAATCTCATCCAACAATTAAAAAGTGATCCTAGTAGTTCAGATAAGTTTTGTTTGAAGGGGGATACTATTTGGTATAAAGAGCGCTTGTATCTCTGCAAGAATTCCACTCTTAAACACAAGATTCTCACAGAGCTACATGAGTCCCCAATTGGTGGTCATTCAGGATTTTTAAAGACATATCATCGGGTCAAGAAAGATTTTTTTGGGAAGGGTTAAAAGGTGATGTTCAAAAATTTGTGGTTGAATGTTTGGTTTGTCAAAGAAATAAGGGAGAGATAATTAAGACACCAGGTCTCTTGCAACCTTTATCTATTCCTAGCCAGCATTGGGAAGAGGTATCCATGGACTTCATCTTAGGGCTTCCCAAATCTAAATGTCATAATGTCATCATGGTAGTAGTTGATCACCTCACTAAATATGCACATTTCATTGCATTATCACATCCTTTTACAACAAGTGCAGTGGAAAAAGTTTTTTTAGAGAATATCCAAAAGCTACATGGTACACCTAAGGTTATTGTCAGTGATCGTGACCCTATCTTTACTAGTCACTTTTGGAAAGATTTATTCTCATGTTTGGGTACTTAATTGGCTCATAGTTCTTCCTACCACCCTCAATCAGATGAGCAAACTAAGGTTGTTAATAAGTGTTTGGAAGGATATCTACGTTGTTTCACTTCAAAGAAACAATCTCAATGGGTAGATTGGCTACCACTTGCAGAATGGTTGTATAACACTTCTTTTCATAGCTCATCAAAAATGTCTCCATTTTTGGCACTTTATGGATATCATCCTCCTTCCATCACATCATCGTTAAAGGTGTCACCAAGAGTTCAGGCAGTAGAGGACCACTTGCTTCATCAACAATAGGTACTTTCAAGACTCAAGGAGAATTTATCCATGGCACAAAAATGAATGAAACAATAGGCGGACCAACATCGTAGTGAAATAAATTTTGAAGTTGGGGATTGGGTCTTCTTGAGATTGTAGCCTTATAAGAAAATCTCACTGAAGCAACAGAAAAAGAATAATAAGTTGTCTCCAAGATATTATGGGCCATACCAAATCATGCAAAAGATTGGTAGTGTTGCCTACAAGCTAGAATTGCCACCAACAACAAAGATACATCCAGTTTTTCATGTTTCTTGTTTGAAGAAGGTAATTGGGCATAATATTCCTACTCAAATAGTACTACTAGAGCTCGATGAAGAAGGAAGAATCATTTTGGAACCAAAGTGCATTCTTCAAACACACACGAAGAAGCTGAGGAATAGAACCCTCACTGAGTATCTCATCCAATGGAAGAATTTACCAGTTGAAGAGGCCACATGGGACGAGGAGTTCATTCAAAAGAACCCACACTTGGTTAGCATTGAGGACAATGCTTCTTTAAAGAGGGGGGCATGCTACGCCCTTAATATTGGTGTACATTGGGTTATGAATAATCGACTTGTGGCTATCTTAACTCCTAATTAAGTCATGTTATCATTATTATATTATTATTTAGTTAGATAGGTTAGACTAGGTCTTATATAGGGGTGTGTCTATTCAACCTAAGCATAATTAGGTATATATAAGAGGATGTGAGTCTTATTTCATCATCATATTGTGAAGTGTGTTCTCATTGGAGATATTTGGAGGTTTCCCCCTCGAAGTGGCATGCTATTCTCAGTTATTATCAAGTATTTGTAGAATATTTCATATCATCTTCTTCCATTGTGCAAGTTATTTCATTACAAGAACTGGTGGTGAAGTGAGGTACTATTTGATTCTATCAAAGGATTTCTAGCATGACTCATCCCATTGAAAGGTTTTATTCTTATTAAGAAGATGGGATAATGGATGACACTTGTCAGCAAGATGTGCATTGAACATTTTGATAGCCTAAAGTTTCCCCTAGTGACTGTAGAGCTACTTGAGGTTCTAGGGAGGTGGCATTTCTATAACTTCTACTTTCGAAGGATCTACTTCTATGCCTTGTCTACAGACAATTAAGCCCAGTAATTTTCCTGATGATACCAAAGACACTTTTTTTAGATTAAGACAGACTTTATATTCTCACAATTTGTCAAAAGATGTGTTCAAGCATGTGTGGGTGATCTTCTCTTGTTTTTTATTTACGCACTAGATCATCCACATAATCTTCCATAATGTCATAGAGCATGTCATGAAAGATATGATGGAAATGTATAGCCATAAAGATAATTTCCTCATAACCCTATGAGAGATTAATATGCAAACATAGTATTCAGAAATCCACATGCATTTAAGAATAAGCAAACATACCATCAAGGTGACACAAGATATACCTTGGGAAAAATCCAACCTCCAAAAGCATCCATACTCATTGTATTAATCAGAAATGAAGCATTACAATACACTCATAGAGTCTCATGGACACCTCTTGTTATAAGTATGTGCTAATCAGTGTTGTCATTGATGTCAACATGTTTATGTTTTCATTGATGTCAACATGTTTATGTTGTCATTGGTGTTAAATGTGTCTTCTAGTGTTGTTGTTGTTGTTTGATTAAGTTGTTGTGTTAAAGTGATCTAAATGCCTTGTAGAGGTGCTAATGATGTTAGTAGATTATTCCCGTTGTTGATTTTCCTTGAGTGCTTTTGAGAAAATTTGATTAATATTAGACACAATGTGTCGAAAAAGTCTTCTGACTTACAAAGTGTTATTCGAAGTTTTTGCTCCGCATTTATTTTGTGTTGGAGATCTGAGTGTGCATTTTGGATATGTTGTCAAGAAGTGTTTGAAGATGCTAAATCCATAATTTGGTGCTCCAGATTGCTATGTAGTGAAAGTTATGTTCACTAGGTTGAGAACAATATTTGACAGTGTTTTTGAGTTGTGCAAAGGTGTTTGGGAGAAAGTATTTTGCTCTGCATTCCTCCGCAGAAGGGTTTCAAGTTCTGTAGTTCTGGATATGTGTTCATAAGGATATTACCTATCTTCCTTACAAAAGGTTTGTGATTTGGTGCTCTGGAAAGCAATCTATTGTGTGGCAGAGTTCAACAGCGTTGTGTTCAGGTGAAAGTTGTGTTCAAGTGAAAGTTGTTGTGGTTGAATTTGTTGGTTTCTAGGTGACTTCAAGATGTTTGTGGATGTTTCTAGATTGTATTAAATCCTTGTGTATGGTATGCAAGTTATGGTTGTGATCGTAGAAGCATGTGATCAAGAATTCCTTATGTTTACACTATTTGGTCGACCTTGAATGTTTGCAGAGTTTATTTGGTGATTATGTGAGTGTTGTGTAGCGTGCCTGAATAGATTTGGGTCTAAGCTAAGACATAGAGTGGTTTTCCTTCATTCCCTTGTGTCGTGGAATGGTTAGGTACAGACCTAATTCAAACATGTATGTTTGCAAACCTTGGAGATTGTTTCAAAGATTTAAGATTATGTTGTCGACCTTAAAGATTGTTTCAAAGGTAATGATGGTATAAATAAGTGTCAAGGATTTGTGGATGCATGTGGACAAATTGGGGATATGATGTTGTGATGTGAATTTGATCAGGTCAGCAAGTGCTTTCATGTGTTAGGCTAACAGATGCAGTGAGCAGAAGGTGTCTACGATTTTTAGTGATGCTGCGAAGGTGTTGTGTATGTTGTGGTGTATATTAAGCTTCATTGAAACTGAACTCCATGCATAGTTTAGATGCAATTATATCAGTTCAAAGCATGATGGTGAGCCATTCTTATCTTCTTTCTTTCTTTCTCAGTGGGCAGTGAGTCCACTTGGATAGTGAGTCCCTTGCAGTGAGCATTCTCTCTATGGCAGTGAGCCTTTTGTAATTCGGTATTGTTACTACATTATATTGTGAGCTAATCCTCATTGTGGTTTTTCCCTTTTAGGGTTTTCCATGTAAAAATCTGGTGTTCTCTTATGCATGGTGTTGATGTGTTTAAGTTTCTATTATCTACTTTTAATGTTTAAACTTCATAACAGATTAAGGGTTTAAGTGAACTGATGTGGATGTGATTATGTCTATAAGGGTTTGAAGTTTTTGATACAACTGATTCCCCCCCCTCTCAATTGTCTTGTGCCTTCAACAATTAGTATCAGAACAATGTTACTTTGAAGAAAGCTTAATAGCTTGAGGTAGATCCGGGATGGCGCACAAGAAGGATGATACTGTTACAGATGACTTTGAAGGATGCATGGAAGAAAATGCCCTAGAGGTAAGTCTTGACAATGAAGATACTTCTCTTACCAGTCAAGAAAAGAACTATTGGGTTATTGACAATAGTTGCTCAAATCATATGACTGGTGAAAAAAGCAAGTTTGTTAAATTTGAGAAATATGAGGGAGGACTAGTTATCTTTGGTGATGATTGTACTTCTGAAATATGTGGAAGAGGCTCAATCAATCTTGATGGAAAGCATCTTACTGATGATGTTCTGTGTGTCAAAGTATTAAAGAAAAATCTCTTGAGTGTTGTACAATTATGTAGCAAAGGATACAATCTTATGTTTCAGGATGACGAATTTGAGATTAGAAAGAAATCTAGAACTCTAATAGTTGCTGGAAAAATGACAGATGGAAATATTTATCATCTCAAAGAAAATGATGGTTATTGCTTTTTAACTCAAATCAATGAAAGTTGGCTATGGCATAGAAGGATGTGTCACATCAGTTTTGATAGTCTAGTGAAGATAAGCACAGTTCAAGTTGTGAAAGACCTACCAAAGATCACCAAACCTGCTAATGCTATCTGCAAGGAACGTCAAGATGGAAAGCAAGTGAGGAGAAGTTCCAAAGTCAAAGAACAATCTTCTACTAGACTGTTGGAATTGGTGCATACAGAACTCTGTGGTCCTATCAAAGTAAGAAGTGTTCAAGGTTATTTGTATTTTATGATATTAACTGATGATTATTCTAGAATGACATGGGTTATTTTTCTTAAAGAAAAATTAGAAGCCCTAGATAAGTTCAAGACATTTAAAACAATGGTGGAGAATGAAATAGACATGAAAATCAAATACTTGAGCTCTAATAGAGAATTCACTTCAAACGAGTTTAACATCTTCTATGAGAATCATGGAATAAAGAGGCAATTGTCTAGTCCTAGGACTTCTCAACATAATGGAGAAGTTGAGAGAAGGAACATGACCATTCAAGAAGCTACAAGGACTATATTAAAAGAAGCATGCTTACCGAAAGCCTATTGGAGGGAAGTGATTCAGACTATTGCCTACATACAAAACAAAGTACAAGTAAGAGTAAATGATACAAAGACTCCCTATGAGCTATGGTATGGAAGGATTCCTACTGTAAAATATTTCAAAATTTTTGGAAGTAAATATTATATCAGAAGAAATGAAGATCTAAGAAGATTTGATGTAAGATATGATGAAGGTATTTTTCTTAGGTACTCTAACAAAAGAAAAGCTTATCGGTGCTATAACAAAAGGCTAAGAAAGATTGTTGAGAGTGTGAATGTCAAGGTTGATGAAGACATACATAAGATTTTAGAAGTTAATAAATATGCATCATATTCAGATGAGTTCTCTTGCAGAGAAGAAGAAAATGTTGTTGAAAAGGAAGTACAGATTGAAGAATAAGAAGCTTTGGAAAGAATCCCTGAAACTCCCAAGTATGTGCAGAGGCATCTCACTGAAGACTAGATCATTGGTGACAAGAGCAAAGAGGTATCAACAAGAAGGAAAACTACAGAAGAATAGGTAAACATGTGTTTGATTTCTAAAGTAGAACCTAAAACAATGGTTGGGGCATGCAAGGATGAACATTAGATCAAGACAATAGAAAAATAAATTCTTGTTGTTGAAATTTTCAGAAGAGGAATTCATGTCTGCCAATAGTGAAGAACTCAAGATTGCTCTTGAAGATCTAGAGAGAACTGAAGAAATCATAGACTTGAAGGAGAATGTCAAAGAGGCAAATTAATGTATTAGAAATCTGAGAGAGCAAGTCAAGAAATTCAAACAAAGGCATAAGGAGGTCAGTGAACAATTAATATTAGAAAATGAATCCATAACTGGTATGAAAGTGCAAGCTGAAGAAAAGGTAAGAACCGAGGAATGTCTAAACTCAATGATGAAAGGCAAATCTGAAGAATGTACAAGGCTAGAGCAAGAAGTTGTGAAATTGAAATTAGATATAGAGAAGGCAAAGAACTATGAAGAAAAGTTCAAGTTAAGTTTTGCAAGGCTTGATGAGATGATTGCAAGTCAGAAAGATCCCAATGATAGAGAAGGCTTAGGGTTTGAAAAATATGTGAAATCAAAATCAGGTCAAGCATCAAAAGCTGAAGACAAGAAGAATAATGACAAGCAGATCTAGAATCAAAAGAAAGGAGCTAGAAGACCACCATTCAGACAACCTAATGCTTAAAGTTACCTATCCTTCAATGGCTATTGTCATTCTTGCAATAAATTTGGACATAAGGCTACACACTATAGGAACATGATGAATCAAAATGTTCCATGTTTTTTTGGTCAATGTTTCACATGCAAGAAAACCAGTGATAAAGCTAATGAGTGCAGAAATCAAATAATGAATGGTTATAACAATGGCAGAATGATTCAATCTTTTAATGGAAATTGTTATATATGCAATAGATTTGGACACAAAGCTAATCAATGCATATCCAGAATGAATGGAAGAAATAATGGTTAGAGGAATATTGTGTGCTATAATTGTAGTAAGCTTGGACACATTTCAAAGTTCTACCGAAGCAGAAGCATGAAGAAGGATATTCCAATAGAGAAGAACAAACCAGTACAAAGAATTGATTCAGAAGAGACTAAGAAGGAGATGAGTAAATTTTGAATTAAGAAGGATGTAACAAAGGCTAAGAATGTACCAGTACCATCTTTTGGTGCAGATGATTCCTCTAGAAACTAAGTTGGAGGCTACCTCTCAGGGGGAGTAGGTAGTGGTATTGATGTTTTTTGCAGTTAGGGGGAGTAAGAGTTGGTACAGGTTGGTGTGGACCTCTAAGGGGGAGTACTCAAAGTAGTTGAGAATAGTTCAAGTATGTGTAGTATCATAATTAAGGGGAGAAAGCTTAAGAAAGATGTGTCACCCTTTGCCATTGATGTCAAAGGGGGAGAGAGCTCATGTGAAAAAAAAGGGAGAGAAAGAGAGTAAGATGTATAAAATAAAGGGGGAGAGTGAGATTGGTGTAGAGTTGTGTCATGATGGTTTTTCACATCATATGTTGCCATCAATGACAAAGGGGGAGATTGTTGCAAGTATGTGTTAATTGGTGTTGTCATTGATGTCAACATGTTTGTGTTGTCATTGATGTCAATTGTGTCTTCTGATGTTGCTATTGTTGTTTGATTAAGTTATCATGTTAAAGTGATCTAAATGCCTTATAGAGGTACTGATGATGTTAGTAGATTGTTCCTATTGCTAAGTTTCCAAGTGCTTTTAAGAAAATTTGATTAATACTAGAAACAATGTGTTGAAGAAGTCTTCTGACTTATAGAGTGTTGTTCAAAGTTTTTGCTCCACATTTCTTTTGTGTTGGAGATCTAAGTGTGCAGTTTGGATATGTTGTCAAGAAGTGTTTGAAGATGCTAAATCTAGAATTTGGTGCTTCGGATTGCTGTGTAGTGAAAGTTATGTTCACTAGTTTGAGAACAGTATTTGACAGTGTTTCTGAGTTGTGCAGTGGTGTCTAGGAGAAAGTATTTTGCTCTGCATTCCTCTGCAGAAAGATTTCAGGTGTTATGGTTCTAGATATGTGTTCATAAGGATCTTACCTATCTTCCTTCCAAAAGATTTGTGATTTGGTGCTCCAGAAAGCAATCTATTGTGTGAAAGAGTTCGACAGTGTTGTTGTGTTCAAGTGAAAGTTGTGTTCAGGTGAAAGTTGTTGTGGCTGAATTTGTTGGTTTCTAGTTGACTTCAAGATGTTTGTGGATGTTTCTAGATTGTGTTAAAGCCCTGTGTATGGTCCACAAGTTATGGTTGTGATCACGGAAGCATGTGATCAAGAATTCCTTATGTTTACACTATTTGGCTGACCTTGAATGT
Organism: Cunninghamia lanceolata; assembly: GCA_027924645.1. Lineage (NCBI taxonomy): Eukaryota > Viridiplantae > Streptophyta > Pinopsida > Cupressales > Cupressaceae > Cunninghamia > Cunninghamia lanceolata. The sequence continues at coordinate 1,703,037 of BSBN01001455.1, forward strand.
TTGCAGAGTTGATTTGGTAATTATGTGTGCTGTGTAGCGTGCCTGAATAAATTTGGGTCCGAGCTAAGACATAGAGTGGTTTTCCTTCATTCCCTTGTGACGTGGAATGGTTAGGTCTAGACCTAATTTAAACATTGTGTGTTTTCCAACCTTGGAGATTGTCTCAAGGATTGAAGATTGTGTTGTCGACCTTGAAGATTGTTTCAAAGGTAATAATGGTATAAATTAGTGTCAAGGATTCATGGATGTGTTTGGGTGAATGGGGGATATGATGTTGGTGATGTGAATTTGATCAAGGTAGCAAGGGCTTTCATGTGTTAGGCTACCAGATGCAGTGAGCAAAAGGAGTCTACAATTTTTAGTGATGTTGTGAAGGTGTTGTGTATGTTATGGTGTATATTGAGCTTCATTGGAACTAAACTCCATGCATAGGTTAGATGCAATTATATCAGTTCAAAGCATGACAATAAGCCATTTTTATCTTCTTTCTTTCTCAGTGGGCAGTGAGTCCACTTGGATAGTGAGTCCCCTACAGTGAGCATTCTCTCTATGGCAGCGAGCCTTTTGTAATTTGGTATTGTTACTACATTATATTGTGAGCTAATCCTCACCATGGTTTTTCCCTTTTAGGATTTTCCATGTAAACCTTTGGTGTTCTCTTGTGCATGGTGTTGATGTGTTTAAGTTTATGTTATCTGATTTTAATGTTTAAACTTCATAACAGATTAAGGGTTTAAGTGAATTGATGTGGATGTGATTATGTTTATAAGGGTTTGAAGTTTTTGATACAACTGATTCATCCCCACTCTCTCAGTTGTCTTGTGCCTTCAACACCCCTGAAACACCAATCTCCTCTAATGCATCCTCCATGTGTCCAAGCATGTATCCACACATCCCATGCCATACTTCACAAAATGCACTCACAAGAGAAACTCAATACAATGGCAGCCTCTACAGCCAAAACAACCAACACCCAACAAGCCAACTCCAACTACTAACCATGTGCTTGCTTTTATATAATCAAGCTCACACAAATATAAGATGTAGTATGGAGAAAACCATGTGTTCCAAAACCATGGATACAAAAAACTATTGACTCCTCATTTAATATTTGTAACTAAGTTTTCACTTTATGCCCAATATTAAATAATTTCCCAAATAAATAATTAATTATTCTGTGTGTCCCACACACATAAAATAACTAACCCAATGTTACATACAACATTTACAAGTGGCACCCAAATAAATATATAATGCGGCTAAACACATCAATTAAGATACACCACAAATAAATATTAATTTTACATAAGTTAAAATAATCAATGTTATGTAAGGTGTGCAACACACCTATTTCCTAACAAGATAATGGTTATAGCTCTCTCAGATGTAGCCCTTATGTTCTTCAACCCAAAAGGCATTACCTGATAGAAAAAGGTTCCCCAAAGAGTGCTAAAAGTTATTTTATGTTGATCTTCAAGGATAATATTTAAATATATTTGTAGCTTAAAAATTCATCCATGAGTGATAGCATCTCATGACCCATTTTGAGGTTGACGATAGTGTCAATGTTAGGTAGAGGAAAGTGATCATTTTGACAAGATTTGTTGAGATCTCTGAAGTCTATGAAAACTCTAATCTATTTTGGTTTCTTGTTGATGGGTACTATAATGTTAGAAATTGTCCTCCTGTATGGAATGGTACAATTTCCCTCGGTTTAGCTCCTCACTTTGGTGACCTCTCAAACCTCTTTCTTTTTGACCTTCCCGAAACCTTGATTGACTAAGTCTAGTTGCAAAATATTCACTTTTTGAGGTAACCTTTTGATGGAACTCGAAAAGGGAATTTGGATTATAGGTCCCTGGGACCCCAAAAAGCAGATATGAGTGGAAATAGGGGGCTTGGACTTGGGCGCCCATGCCCTAGTCCTCCCCTATTTCCAAGGATTTTGAATTTTCGTGGGATTTTGGCTCCCACCGTGTGCCTTGAGATTCAATTTTCAAATTCTCAGTTTTCACGCAATATCGAGACATTATTTCAAAATTTGAATTCCCTAAAGCTAGATATAAAAAGACATTTGGAAATCATTTTAACACACACAATTCTTATGCAAGCTTGATGCCAAAACTCTACCAAAATTGCTATTGAAGATCAGTGACTTGTTGAAGCTCTTGAAAGTATTCTATATTTGCTATCATGGAGACAATGGATGGAGATTAGGAATCAAGATCTTGAGACTATCTTGCTCTTCCTAGGGTTTGTACACTCTTTGCATGATCAAGAGAAGGGTTGAAGCCTCCAACATCGAGCTTGGAGATCCTTTGTGGACATTGCTGATTCACCTTCTTGTTCATGCAAGTCTTCATTTGTTTCATCTCCTTGAGGTGAAGTTGTATGTGTTTATTGATGCAAAGCAAGTTGTTGATTTCCCTTGATTGAGACATCTAGGGTTTGATATTTCTGCATACACATTGTTAGGTTTGCACACACTTCTACAAATCTTTATCTCTAGCTATTGTTGAAGTAGAAATACCAAAAATAGGGCTTGACCAAGGCAAGCTCCTATATAGCCGCAACATCTTTCTCCTTCTTTTGTAGGTGTGGATCGTGTTTTGTAGGTTCTGACAGAAAGAAACTACAAGGAGGATATTGTGAGTACAGTCATCACAAACTTTTGAGTTTTTAGATTCTGACACCTGCGGGACTAAGGAGCACGCACCCTAGTCCAACAGGGGGCAATTTCTAGGATCTGGAAGCCATTTGGGAGTGTCAGACAGCCTGTGCAGAAGATTTCCAATTTTAGGAACTTGCGGGACTAAGGAGTGGGTACCCTAGTCCAATCAGCCCTCAAAATCTAGGTGCACAGTCTCTGATACTCTATCTCTACATTTCTGTAATCAATTTTGCCTATATTGTCATCAATTTCTGTATATCTCTGATTTAAGGCATAATTAGGGTTTTTACTTGGTTTATGAGAAAAATACTTAACAAAACCTTAGTTAGGCTCTTCACATTAGACACCGTGAGCATAAAGGGGTAGACAAGTAACTTATAGATTAACCTTACATTCAATCCTTGTCTTCCCTAATGCTTAGTGGAGAAATGGTAGCACTTGACCTAGTTTAAACAAACCACTAATTTTTCCACTAAACATTTTGGTGAATACGAGATTTAAAGAATTTGCATCCTTTTATACTTCAGATCTAAAATAAGTTGTTGTCCTAGAGCATATTTGGATTGAAAAGTGTCTTTGGTGAAATTGCATGCATTGAATTGAGAATCATATTCTTTATCTTTTTCACTAAAAGAATTGGAAAAATTGTTAATCATTGTTTACATGGTATTTCATTTTCATAGGCCATCATTGTGCATTTGAATCTTGGGTTAAAAAGAGCATGTTAAAATGTCAGATTACTCTTTACAAGATTTTCATGCTTATGATGAGTTGTTTAGTTGTGATGACTTTGATATGTTAGATGAAGCCCTTGAGGACTTTATCTCGATTGAACATTCCCACTATGGCCTCAAAGCCGTCATTATTTCAAAGATTCGTAAATGTGATTTATGTTCCTAAATCTAAAGAAGAGCTTGAAAAACCAATAATTGTGGTCACTTTATGTGCAAATGTGGTGCAACCATCTTCTAAACCTGTGCTTACTGTTAAAGGTTGTCAATCTGCTTCTCAAACTCCTAATCACATTAATGATTATGCTAAACAAATAGCACAACAAAATCATCATAATGTGGTTGCTCATGCATAGAACACTTGGAATAATAAACAAAGTACACAACAATCAAACATTCTGATATCTTTACCGGCATCTCAACCTATGCTTCCTCAAGCACCTCGTTTAACATATAAAGGTGGTAAAGACTATGATCTTGTAGAGCAGCTTCGTGCTACTACTGCAAAGATATCTCTTTGGGAACTTATACAAAATTCACCTACTTACCATGGAATGCTACAAGAGGCTTTACAAAAGGTGATTATTCCTCCTACTGTTAAACCAAATGATGTTGCTGCTTTATTACATTGTATGCATGCAATAAAAATAGATATTTTATTTCAACAACATGAATTGCCATCTCTCGAAGTTCAAAATCAGTATGATCCTTTGATCATCTTTATTACAATAAATAAAACATTGGTTAAGAGAGTTATGATCGATAATGGATCAGCCCTTAACATTTGTGGCATTGACTTATTACATAAGGTTAAGGTTGATACATTTGCAATCAAACTAAAATCATTAAGTATCCGTGGTTTTAACAATGTTGGACAACAATCCATGGGCACTGTAACTTTACCTATACAAGTTGGACCTGTGATGGTGCCTACCTTGATTCATGTCATGCCTTGCTCTCTATCTTATAACATGATTCTTGGTATACCTTGGATACACGCATTAGGAGCAGTTCCTTCTACTCTATATCGTTCAATCAAGTTTATATTCAAAGATAAGTTACATACTATTCATGCTGATCCCGAACCAAATAGTTGTTTGCAAATGGAGTTTCATAAGCATGTTGTTTGTCCTAAGACTCTAAACAATTTGAAAATGGATTTATCAACTCCTCTTGCTATCAAAAATGTTGTGCAAGAGCCTAAACAATCGAATGCATTTGTTGGTGATGATTGGGGTTCATTGGACTTTACATCTTCTTCTACAGGAGAATACAAACCTAAAAACCCTGTCCCTGAAACATCAAATATTGCATCAATTACATCACACGGTTTGATTGATAAACATAAAGCTTCTTTGGTGACAAATAAGGATGATACTCTTACTTACACTACTAATTACGATACTTATGAAGCTCCACCTTCCTCTAAGGAAATGGTTTCTCTTTATGGTCGAGGATTCTGAATCCTTTATAAAGATTGTGATTATACAGGTAAAGGTTGTGGTATAAATCAACAAGGAATCAAAGTCCCTATAGAATCTTCTTTGTGACATTGCTCCAATGGCATTGTCCAGATACAATCCTTTCAAGGAATCAAAATCCCATAAACGCCCTACTCTTAATGTGAATACTATATCAACACTTAGTTTGATATTTACTGAGATGATTGACATCAATTGTCCTCCAGGACCACTTTCGTTGGATGTATTCTCAACAGATGAAGCAATAGTAGAATTCTTGAGTGCTTATGACAATATTCCTCGTTATCATCATAAACGTGGCCTACCTTATTATTTAAATGACAATGCATACTTTGGAAAAACTACTAGCACAATAAATGCTACTATAGAATCTAATGGAGAATTTGAAGAAAAATTACAATCCTACAATCCCTTAGACCATAGTACTATCTTTAATGGAAAGACTGTTGATGTTTTTATGGATAAAGATGATACTGAAAAAGTTCTCCCTATTGGTGATTGTTTAAATATAGAAGAAAAAGAAGAAATGACTAAGCTATTGCATGAATTTTCATAATTATTTGCTTGGAAGTATTCTGACATGCCTGGCATTGATCCTTAGATTGTAACACATAATATCGTATTGAAACCAGATGCTAAGCCATTTAAACAGAAGATTCGTAAGAAGAATCCTAAGATTGCATTGCTTGTTAAATTTGAGATAGAAAAGATTCTACAAGCTGGTTTCATACGACCTATTGACTATTCACCTTGGATTTTGAATATTGTTGCCATCGCTAAACCTGATGGTTGTATAAGAATGTGCACAGATTTCTGAGATTTGAATTCAGCATCCTTGAAAGATGATTTTCCACTTCCTAATATCAATATGATTGTCGATTCAATAGCTGGACATGAATTGTTATCTTTCATGGATGATTTTTTAGGATATAATCAAATTCTAATAAACCCTTAAGACCAATATAAAACAACTTTTATAACACCTTGGGGTACATTTTGTTGGGTAGTCATGCTGTTTGGACTTAAGAATGCCGGAGCTACTTATCAACATGCAATGACTCTTATATTTCATGATTATATGCACAATATTTTAGAAGACTACGTCGATGACATATTGGCGAAGTCTATACATCGTAAGGATCACACTATAAATCTTCAACAAATATTTGAGCACATAAAGAAATATAATATGTGATTGAATCCTCGTAAGTGTGTTGTCGGTGTAAATAGTGGAAAGTTACTAGGATCTATTGTCTCAAATCATGGTATTGAGGTGGATATGAAAAAGATAGACACAATTGTTAATATGCCAATACCGAAGAACATATCTCAACATCGTACTTTGTAGGGAAAGATACAGGCCATCCGCCGATTTGTTTCACATCTTGCAGATAGGACTCACCCCTTTACGCAACTATTGAAGAAGGATTCTAATTTTCAATGGAATTCTGAATGCCAAAAAGCTTTCGATGACTTAAAATATTATCTATCTAATCTGCCTATTTTACAACCTGTTGTCTTCAATAAACCATTTATGTTATATATCTTAGCATCTAACAATGCCCTAACAGCTTTGTTGGCACAACGTAATGCTGAAGGCAAAGAATGCACCGTCTATTACATCAATCAAACTTTTCTTGATTATGAAGTGTGATACACTGTTATAGAGAAGAATTGCTTAGCCTTAGTGTTTGCAACTCAAAAACTTTGACACTATCTCCTAAATGTTGAAGTACATGTGATGGTAAAATTTGACCCTCTGAAACATCTCTTTACGAAAATAGATTTATCAGGTCGTATCGCTAAATGGGTTATGTTACTAACAAAATTTGATCTCAAGTTCATTTCCCAAAAAGTAATTAAAGGGAAAGCGTTAGCTGATCAGTTAGCTGAAGCTCCTTCACCCTTCTCTACACAACACCAGGATGTATTTCCTGATGGCCAAATCTTAACAATTTGTGCAGATGAAAAATGGAATTATACTTTGACGTATCAAAATATCGAACCGGCTCTAGGGCTGGTGTTATATTGATACCCCCCATTGGTAAGCCGATTCCCCTACCTTACCGCTTAGATTTCTTATGCACAAACAATATAGTTGAATATGAGGCTCTTATAGCAGGACTTCGTGCTGCCTTGGCTCCTAATATCAAAAACATTGCAATATACGGTGATTCTCAGTTAATTGTAAAACAGATAACGGGATCGTATCAAACTAAGCATGATAAGCTATCTCAATACCATGAGTTGGCCTTATCTTTCTTAAAACAATTCACATCATATTCAATTAGCACTATTCCCAGGAAAGATAATCAACATGCGTATGCAATGGCAAGCACAACTTCCCTTATATCTCCTGATGATTCTCCTGAGGAATTTACTTTTGTTGTTCATAATCTTAAAAACTGACAATTGACTGTCCTATAGTTGCGAATAAGGAACTCTGTGGTAGTACATACACAAACAAATGGTTCTCCCATATATATAATTATTTGCATAATGGAACTATTCCTAATTCTACATCTAAGAATGCCTGAATCCGTTTGTGCAAACTAGCAACGCGATACATTATACTGTCAAATGTTTTATATCGACGAAGTTACAATGGTGTTTTACTCCAATGTTTAAGCAATTCAGAGATTCTGATAGCTTTAGAAGAAGCTCACTCTGGTGCCTATGGAGGGCATTTTAGAGGAAAATCATTGGTGCAAAAATTGTTACATATGGGCTACTATTGGTAGCATATGGAACAAGATTCCTTTGCTTATATCAAGAGATGCCCACAATGTCAACAACATAAACACCTAATCCATGCTCCCACTCAAGAACTTCGTGCCCAGGTGTCACCATGGTCGTTCTCTATTTGGGGCTTGGATCTAATCGGTAAAATTTACCCACCCTCCTCTCAAGGACATACATTTATCATTACTACCACTGATTATTTTACAAAATGGGTCGAAGCAGTCCCCTTACGATCTACGACTGCCGATGTAATTTGTCGATTTATACAAGACAACATTATTTCTCAATTAGGAATACCTTCCCCCCTCGTTTCGAACAATGGTATGCCATTTAAGAACAAGGATGTGAAAAAGTTCCTCAAAAAATACCATATACAACATCGCTTCTCTACGCCTTATTATCCTCAATCAAATGGCCAAGCAGAAGCTTCAAACAAAAGTATCAGACAAATTTTATGGAAAACTATTAATAAACATCAAAAAGATTGGCATACTCAATTATCCTATGCATTATGGGCTTACAGAACAAGCATTCAAATGCCTACTGGTAATACACCGTATAATCTCGTCTATGGCGCAGACGCGATAATGCCCTTGGAGTTAGAAATTCCTTCCTTGAGAATTTCCCTAAGAGACATCATGGATGATGACATGGAATGTGAGAAAAGATTACAACTTGAGATGCTTGACGAAAGGCGAATTAACACTCTTGAGCACCCCAAGGCTTATCAAAAAGGTGTACAATGATCCTATAATGTGCAAGTCATACAATGTTCATTCAACATTGGGGATTTAATTC